>CM060965.1:29566434-29906434 GCA_030765045.1 Tenodera sinensis | reverse complement strand
TGTGCTTCTAACTGGGAAAATGTAGCAACCCTGCCCTCTGCTCTGCCGTGGCAATGTTCCGGTCGCTCTTTGGATCCATTCGCTTCAACCATCCTGCCGGGGGTGCCTCGTCAGGGGCATAGGCACAAGAGTTTGCTTTTCGGCCGAGGTACTAAGTCCCCCTCCGCAAGTTGCCATTAACTCAACATAACGAAAAAAAAAAATAGAAACCGAAATTCCATAATTATATCACTGAACTAAGCATAATTATACATGAGATTAATGCATTCAAACATCTCGCAGATAAAATGCCTACGAGTGCAATATATACTTGTCGTATGCTCAAGTTGCAGAAACGCAATGTCAATGCCCGTGCACAAACAACTGCCGCACATATCCACACAGCGCCAGGCCTGTAGGAGCGCTGCTGTTCTGACGGCATTAACGGGGCGAGTGTACATCACATAACTACTACTAAGACTAATAATTGATTACAATTGCTCCTCTCGCCAGTGAGAAAAGAGGTCGACCTCTTTTTTCTTTTTTTCCTTTGGTTTCTTTGTTTTTTGTTCTGTTTATATACCGCCTTTGACTATCGGCGGCCTCTCTTCTGAAACATGTTGCCTACCGGAATGGCGTTATTCGTTTAAAGTGGGTTTTAACGGTTTTAAATATTAAATTCACGCATTCACACTCTCATCCATACTTCCAGAGTCTAGGGAGAATGAGGAATAATCTTGGCTAGAGAAAAATTTCTACTCTTACCGGTAATCGAACCCGGGGCCCTTTGCACAGCAGGTAGGTGCTATACAGACTACAGGTGGTCAGCATAAAGGCGGAATTTTATATCAATTAACCCTATATACCTACCTATATATGTATCTATTACAAAGGAACTACACCTATACGCTACGGACACCTAATTAGAATGGAGGATCAGCGAAAGACAAAACAAGTATTTGAGGCAAGATTAGAAAGAGGCAGAAGACGGGGAAGACCGAGAAAGTAATGGGAACAGGATACTAGAGAATTAGCAAGAAAAAGAGGGATGGAAATGACAGTTGAAAAGGAAGGCACAAGATAGACAGAGCACAGAAAATGGATAAAAAGCCCGACTCTGAAAGGCGGAAGGGAGAAGAGTACCAAAATAGGTTATGTTCTATGTATTTCTATAGAGAAATAAATAAGTTCAACTGTAAAAAGGCACGTTAAAAAGAACATTTAAAACAAACCCCGTAAAGGCTCCATAGTTACATTGTATAAATCTATGGCAGCACCAACTCTGATCTATGGTTCAGAAATATAGACATTAACAAAATGATATGGTACAAGAGTACAGACTCAGAAATTAAATTTGTAAGAGTAATAGTTGGGGACAAAAACCACTCAATATATCAGGAAAGAATTAAAAGTAGAAGAAATATATTATTGCTAACAGTAGAAATCAATGGCAAAAACATGTTCAGGGGATGAATAATAACGGAATCCCTAAAATAGCCATAAATTGTAAACCCACAAGAAACCAAGGAAGACAGCAGGAAACCATATTGGAGCCGGGACGGATTGAAAAGACCGTAATGCAAAATAATACAAAAAATTAATTAAGGTACCCATAAAATATGATTGATACTCTTGAAAGGCCAAATTTTGCTTGAGAGGAAGTGTTGTTAAAAATAAATTTTAGTTTTGGAGTTGTTTCAAAGCCTGTTCGAGGATCGATTCTTGATGCTCTCGAGGTCGGGTTTTGACCCTTTTTCACAAAAACGAAGATGGGTGATCTTATAATAGACGACTCTCCACAAATGTGGAATCGTGACCTCGGATTCTTTATCATTCTGTTTGTTGTACGATTCTTCCACTGCTGTTCATTTTTTCTTCTTCTTGGAGAACACAATTTTTCGGCGCTTTCCATCCTGGCACCTTGCCGAGGGCTTTTTTGATCCTGTTTCATTTTCTGCTTCAGATCAACAGTGGCAATTGTCCAGTGTATCTTTTGTGTGTGTGTGTCTAAAGTTAAATCTGGTTTACCGACAGAAGACATTTTATGAAGGGATTCACGAATTGACAGCTTCGATTGCTTAAGACGTACGAGCAATGCGTGATTTACTCATCACGGAGTATAGTTTAGTGTATGCATTGGAACCCTCGGTTTACTTTGTTCCCTGGCATTTGAATTCAAAACATTTTGGAAATTGCTAGGTTAGGTTAGGTATTGTGCATATTAGGCTTCTTGCTGTAGAAATTGTTCAAGGCGGTCGTGCCAGGAAACAGCCGTTAGAGCTCTCCCTAGTCGCAAGCTGGAAGAAATATAATTGGTCAGTTAAAGACAAATGAATTCCCAATGCGCAAATTCGAGCTCCACTTTCTATCGATAAGCTAATCGATACTAGCATCTTGCAGTTCTCATTGTCGAGCTGTTAACCAAAATATTGCCTTGCCTCCCGTTGCACTTGTGTTAAGTTACCGTAGCCGGATGATTGTGACTTAGCCGTTATAGTTTGTTCAATCCAGCACTGATTAGATGGAAACCTACTCCACCTTCCCCACAACAGAGACAGATGGGCAAGTACTTGTTTCTCTTTTGCAACATATCTCTTGTTCTTTCTTTAGACGTGAGACAACTTAAACTAAGTACGGTGTAAGTGGTTTTCTCGATCTGACATATCGATCCCAAACGTTTACCCTTGCATCCGTCTCTCAAGGACACGGGTAAGAAGTAGTGTGATCGCGCACTTATGCCTGTGACAGTTGTGAAGATCTGGCTTCTGTGGGGGGACGCCTGTTTAGCCCCCCTCCCTCCCACCCGGTCTCTGTGCGTGTGGTGAAGGGGGAGGAGGTCATTGAGGGACCTGTCAACTACATCGCGGCGAGTCACTCCTGGTTCCAAAGTCCGCGTTCTACCATTCATCTTTCCCTCCTGGAGGTGAAATACCTGCAGAACCACTAATGCAGAATTGAGAACCAGTCACAAATGTCGCTGTTTTATCTGCACTTACATTGTTGTTCTTACGATGAATTACTGAAATTTTAACCTTTATCTATTGGACTGTTGGTGAAAATTAAAATACCTGCCTTACAGTCATGAATGTAACTCTACTTGTATAGTTTAAAGTTCGAGAAGTGCATTTTATAGATATATTACTCGATTTCTATAATTTTATTCGTAAAATAGTGGCAAGTAATGTCACAAGCAGGTGTAAGATTGCCGATAAATTCAAGAACGCAGTGAAAAGCCCAGCCCCCGAGCGATATTAGCACTGTTTCATACATAGCGACATTCAATTATCATATAGGAATTCTCATCACGCCATTCTTGTATAAATGATCATTAGGTCATCCTTAGTCAGGGTCGCCAACTATATTCCATAAACCTCTGAAAAACAACACATTACACATTATAATCGATTAACAATCAAAATAGCACTACATTTCACTGCGACAACTGAGTATTTACATTGTTCTTTTGATAGTTAATATATTTTCCTAGAAGAAAGGTTATTTGTTAGTGTTAAAAATAAAGCGAGATTTAATTGAGATTACAAATTGGTTTTCTGTTATAACAAGAGAAGATCTCGAAATACGTGTAGGTAATTCGTGGGTTTCTTTTAGATCACATGTATTGTGTTACTACGTATTTAAGGAATAACATAACCATTAAAATGTGATTTTCCTAAACTAGGCTACATAATAATAATAATAATAATAATAATAATAATAATAATAATAATAATAATAATAATAATAATAATAATAATAATAATAATAATAATAATAATAATAATAATAATAATAATAATAATAATAATAATAATAATAATAATAATAATAATGCATTTATATTATGAATTATTAACTCTTCACACCATTTTGCAAGAGATGAATGTGGGTGGATTCATTTGAGACTAAAATAAAAGACTTGCACGTCGCGGCTGTAAAGGATATGGAAATTCCGCTGCGATGTTCGGCTGTCCTGGTCAGAATTCAACATTTTCTTTCATCTCATTGGTCCATTTTCTGATGAAGTCACTTTAGGTAAATAATCAAACTAAATACAATTTGAGCTCTGGTTTCTATCAAGATGAATTCTCGAGAAACTAAACCACAACAGAAAATATATCTACAATGTAGCAGGCAATGCGCTAGAGAAGAGATGGAAAGAAATTGTCGGCGCCAGGTTGTTGTTGTTGTTATCATCATCATCATCATTATCATTGAGACATTTTGCAAGAGGTCTTAGTTGAAATGTCGCATTAGCCATCTTGTCGACAGGTAAACAGGATTCAATGTTAGGTAGGCACTGTCCTTACTTATGAAGGAGTTTTTGCCTGCAAGGTTTTATACCCGTTCTGTAGAAACATAACCTTGCTGAGAGACAAGTGAAACAGCTTGTATTTATCGACCCAGCTCTCCAAAGAAATAGAGGCACTTTATCTGCCGAGCCAGAAATCGTCAGCGGACAGTACCACGGTTGGTTTAACGCGATAAATAACTATGTCACAGCAGGTTTCGAAACGCTGGCCTCATTGTAAAACGTTTAAATGCGAACCTAGTTATTTTTCAGCGTTAAAATAATGTTCCGCGAGTCGTCACAACATAAATACAAATATATTTTGTAAATGGTCCTCCAAAGTAGGGTCGGGCATTTCAGAGGGCGTTGACAAATCTGTCCGCCGGCAGCGCTCTGACGGTTTCTGTATGTGCCTCGCTCGCTAGACAGAGACGGCCAGTGTGCGTTCGTTCGTTCGTTCTCCTCGTTTTTGTTTTGTTTCCTGTTGAGGTTGGACGGACGTACCAACACAACGGGATATCTCACTGCATTACAGCATGCTCCGAGGCAGTTAGAATCAAATTATTGTAGGTTTTCGTTGGCAGACCTTAGGGTCATGTCACTGAATGATGCAACGGCTCTTCTGAAATTAAGATACAAACGATCAAGCTCATTCTTCTGCAAGTATTCTAACAAAACATTATTTTGTCTTCTTTTTTGTTAATCTAGATGAACTTTCAATTCACATTTACACATTTCATTAGTAAAGTGATAGCCATTTTTACTTCCTGTACTACGTATAGTAAGTAGAGGAAGAATTGTATTCCCCGAGATTTCACTGGAAATGTGTGTTTTGAGGAACCCTGGATCCAAAATATTTTTAGAAGCACGTCCTGGTGTCTGTGTGTGTGTGTGTGTGTGTGTGTGTGTGTGTGTGTGTGTGTGTGTGTGTGTGTGTGTGTGTGTGTGTGTCTGTGAACAGCATGACTCAAAAACGAAAAATTGCCTAAAAACCGAAGTTACTAATTAAGTTTAATATCTTTCGAAAAAAATGTCTCCGCCCTAAATACTCTTTGCGTGGAACGTATGTTTGATATATTTTTATGGCAAATGAAATGTATATAATATATAATTTTCTCGCTATAACCTATGTAGTCCTGTTTGCTCTTGATGCATTTTACATAACTGATGAGAAAGACCAAATCTTACTGCACAAAAAAGTAGATGCCGTTAAAACACACAAGTTTTGTCTAAATGTAGAGTGAATCGTTTCGGAGATATTCCGTGTTATTTGTGAGTTTTACAGTACTTAAACTTTTCTCAAATGGAAGATCGTTATTCACATTTTTATCTCTTTGGTTCGTGCAAAGAGAACGGAATTTCAAAGTCCTAAAAGATTTGACTATCGCTCAAATCCTAATGTATTCCCATATTCCCCTTGCACCTACAAGAATATCAGCAGTAAGATAATTTCTGCAAATGTTTATCTCGACTAACATGAAGATATAGGAATAAGAGTTTGTAAGAATAGCTAGTACAAGAGTAGAGAAAGTCAAGTAAATGTGATGTATCAGATTTTTTTAAAGGTGCACAGTGTTATGGCTTTGGTTTTTTTTTTTTTTTTTATTTTGTTGTTTAACGACGCTGTCAATTGCCAGGATCACATCAGCGTCGCCGGTGTGCCGGAATTTTGTCCCGCAGGAGTTCTTTTACATGCCAGTAAATCTACTGACATGGAGCTGTCGTTTTTAAGCACACTTAAAAACCATCGGCCTGGGCCGGGTTTGAACCCGCGACCTTGGGATCCGTAGGCCAGCGTCTAACCAACTGAGCCACCCAGGCCGACGTTATGGCTTTGGGACTTTCCAGTTGAGAGAATCATAAGGAATATCTTACTAATGGTTAACTTTAGAAAACAAATTTACTTGACATAAATAATGTTCTAGTCAGATTTTGGCTCTCTTTCATGGTTCACCACTAAACAAAGATAATAATTCAGAATGAGAGAACTTCACAGGCTATTTCCAGAAATTTTAAGTTATAAGTAAGATTATCTAACACATCGTAGTTTATCCCAAATCCAAAATCCATTTTTTGGAAAATAATACATAATAAAACTTTTTTCATGCAAAGGGTAGTTTGGGGTGGAGGGATTTTCTTGAAAAGCTTCCTGCCGCATAAGCACGCACACACACGCCCAAACACACATTTTTCTAAATTTTCTTTTAACCATTTTGGTTACAAGAGAATTTTTTGTACCGGCGTGCTACCATGGTAACCCAAACGGATAGAATCTTTAACCTCAATATCCGTATGCGTATTTCGTATCCCGACTAGGTATTGAATTTTTCAATCTGATTTCTTCCTTTTCTAAAATTTGCCAGATTTCTACTCCTGTTACTATATTATTTAGCCTAAATTTGCACAATGTTACACTGAAGAAAACTACCGTAAATAATGTAAATAAGGTACATGTAATGTAAAGTAATGTAAATAAAATAAAGTAAATAATGGAGGAAAGAGCCCGAAATCGCTCCCCTCATAGGCACTTTCCATGAGGGATGGAACCTATTTAATGTAACACACCCCCAGCTCTCAGCAACACGGAAGTGGATACGCCATTTGTGCATCAACTCATTAGGGAAGACTACCGAAACCTCAGTAGGGTCCATGGCAAGGCAAAAAATTAAATTATAATGCTTGCTTTCGATGAAGCTTTAATACAGTTAAAATCTGTGGATATACTCGTGCGTTCCGGCATAGGTAACCAGGTGCCCGGATGCAGTATTCCAGATTTTATTTATTTAATCATGTATTAATTTTTGTTTTTTAATTTTACACTAACGTTCTGTCAAAAGACATCTACTCGTAGTTATTGACTGTATTTCTCTTTAAAACGCTATAAAATGCTAAATTCCAAATGTAAGCACACTACAAAATGCTTAAATATAATTACAAATGCTAATTTCCGATTCTTGTAATTTATTTTTCAGAATAATAAAATATGTTAAACGATATAAGTATCAGTAAGAAAACATGATATTAATGGCTACCCACAATAAAGCAGAAATAAACCTATTTATGAATAATGTAGTTTTTAATAGAAATGGAAGCAAGTGAAGGGAAGGATTTTGACGACGGAGAGCTCTCTGTCCTAGAATTCCTTGCGCTGACCTCAAAGTCACAAAATAACATAATCAACAAGTCCTACATATGTCGTACTCGGGAAGGGTTGCAGTGTGAAATTTCGTCAAGCGAAACAAATTGCACGGAGGTTTCGAGGTGATCCCAGCTGTTTCCGGCTGTTACGTCACTTCCCATGTCGTTCCGTGCATGCGCACTGCAGACAATGAACATAAGCATAACGGGGTCCAAAGCATGCTGGAAGCACGCCCATGGCCTTCTGCAATATTTTACCTTAGCAAATGTCAATGACGACAAACGATCAATGAATCACATACTTCCAAGATTCGACGTGTACTAAACTTCGAAATTCAGTCATTCTCATTACTTGTAATTTAAAAAAATTTGAGCTCTTAATAGCACAAATTCTACAAATCCCAGAAAACTACAGTAACTCTCGAATGTATTCGTTTCCTGTTTAAAAGGTTCTAGCAGCCATAAAAAACTCATTTTATGTGCAAAAAGGACAAACAACATCCTGCTCCCTTGTTTTCTCTCCCCCCCCCCCCTCTTTTTTTTTTTTTTTTTTTTTTTGCCTTTTTTTACTTTCTGTATTCTCTACAGTAAACAGGGGAAATACTGTATTCGACCCGAAAGTTCGATTTCGAGATTTCACTGTAAATATATGTTTTGACGCCCTCTCAACAAATAAAAGCATTTTTAGAAAAAGGTCCATGTGTATGTGTCTCTGTGCCTTCTTTGAACAGCATAACTTAAATACCAACTTTGGTTTTTAATCGACTTTTGTTTCTAAGTTTAATATGCTCTAGGATGCGATACAAGGATTTTGAACAAAACTTCCCCACCGTAATCTACCCTTTATAAGGAAAATTTTTCAAACATTTTGAATTTCTTCAAAAATAGCTCTAATGGTTTTGATTAAAATGGTATTTGTTTAAGATATTTTTATGGCATATTTTGAATTTTCTGGCTATAGCACATGTGTTCCTATTTACTCTTGATGACTTTTGCATAACGGGTAATTTCTGCAAATGTTTATCTCAACGAACATGAAGAAGCTTGAGGAGTAAGAGTTTGTAACAATAGTAGCTAAGTAGAAAAAGTCGTGTGAATGCAACACATCAGATTTTTTTGTTTCTTTTTGTTTTGCGAAATTTCTGTTCTTGGTTAATGTTACATATTTGCTAAAACACTTAAATCGATTCTGACACAATCTTAAAATAATAATAATAATAATAATAATAATAATAATAATAATAATAATAATAATAATAATAATAATAATAATAATAATAATAATAATAATAATAATAATAATAATAATAATAATAATAACAATAACAATAACAATAATAATAATAATAATAATAATAATAATAATAATAATAATAATAATAATAATAATAATAATAATAATAATAATAATTCAGGTACTATTTTTATTTATCAAGGTACATAACATTCGCTAACGGTTTTGGCATAATTCTGCAATTGCTGCAATTTTTTTTTTATCTGACGGAAAACAATGAATGTTAAAAACATTAATTATCAAGTGTTTTTACCGAACTTTCTCATTAACGCCTCAACTTTGCAGCTTCACACACTTCATTTTGCAATCAGTTTTAAATCATATGTCAGGTAACATCGGATTGGATGGCGCAGTTGTAGAGCGATAGCTTTTTGTGTCCAAGGTTGCAGGTTTTATCCGGATCAGGTTGTTTGCCTCCGGCAGAGAGAAGAAAATTCTGACCATCTCAGTATCATGTTAATTTAGAATTGTTATTATCTAATCTTTTGTACCATACGGGTGCTTTGTTCCATGAACTTATCTACAGTGATTCCTAGATAAATTATGGTTGCGTTGTTAAACGCCATTTACGGAAAAGGTGCTCAAAACTGACTTCAGATATGATTTTATTATCGCCGTTTGTGATATGATACTTAAATAACTAATTTTTGCATTTCTTTGTCTACAATTATATTACAGGAAGTTAATTTTCGTATACCTAAATGGCTAATTTACCAACTAAAAAGTATCCTGAAAATTAGAGAAGAATGTTTAAAAAATCAACTCGAGAAACTGTTGGAAGTGGTTAACTGTTAAGATTCCATGTACTATCCATGCGACCTAGGCATGTCTATTTAAACTTCGGGATTTGTCTTCTAAGTCCTCAGAAAAACAAAACTATAATGTACAGTGTTTAGGATTTTCACTACAAAAAGTTTCAAAAAATCGAAATTTTATCAAAAATTGAGCATCAAATATCGTATGTTAACGAATGTCTGCGAATGACGTGAAAGAATAATATGAATTTCAATAAATTTGTGGAATTGTTATCCTAAATAATGTATTCTCTTTTATTGCAGTCTGAGTTCTGAAATATACCTAAGAGCCGTGATTGTTTATAATTGCTGATACCAACAATTCATGAATACGCTGACGTCATGGAATAATACGAAAGTTGCGTCACTGCCAGGCGATAACAAAGCTACTCTTCCCGCATTGTTCCACCTAATATCTGACTAAGTTTTGCATATTTTTACAAATCAGCTAGTCAGTGTTATTTGTAATTTCCTGTTTGAAGGTAGTAAATCTAAAATGCAGGAAGAAAAAAAAAAAAAAAAAAAATAGAAACCCTATGGAAAAAGTAGGCGATACTTGACTTTCTCTCCTTTCCCTTTTCACCAGACTTTCCTATTTTGAATTGACGCGTTTGGTAAGGCAGGTTCTGCAGTAATCTCAAAGCGATAAACAGTACTTCTGACGTGCACACTTTATTTTGTGTTACTCCAAACTTTCCATTTTCGTAGATAACGCGTAGCTGTCATATGTTTACAAACGCGAATACGACGTTTCCTAAACTAATTGGGGTTTGAATATGTTAAATAGCTTTGACTATTCCATCACTTGGTCATTCTTTTGTTTTGTACAAATTATCACTTTTGTTTAGTCAGTATCGCCAACTGTATCCCCTAAATCACTGTAAGACAATTTATTCCAAATTACAATCGATTATCAACAATTTTTAATAATTAATGTATTTTTCCAAAAGAAATTTTATTTCTTAATTTTAAAACTAAAGTGACATTCATTTGAGATTATAAACTGGTTTTCTGGTAATAAAAACAAGAGAAGATTGAAATACGCGTAATTCTTGGGTTTCACTTTCCACAGTTGACAGTACTGAATAAGTTGAACTAAGCTAATCAAAATGCACACATTTTAGGTTATTTTTCTATAGAATTTAACATTTTCTGGTCGTATATTTGCGACACAGTATTTAAATTCATTAGTCTTAAAATGGAAGATAGGAGTCAAATATAAGTGAGAGAAATCAAATATCTCCGAATAGTAAAAGGATGTACAAGACAAGATCATATTAGAAATCAAAAAATAAATAAAGAATTAAATATATCTGCATTAAAAGAAAAGATACAAATGAATAGAGGAAAATTGACAAGTTATTTTCTAAAGAATGGATAACTCTAGCATTGGGGGGGGGGGGGGGAGAGAAATTAATTAAACATGCACTTAATGATAATTAGACTATTGTTTTAATTTTTATGTTACAGATATCCGCAACAAATACTATAACATTTGACAACAGACTAATGAATTAATACTGTTTGATTGCTAATTTCCAAAATGCGCCCCCGTCCCCCCAAAAAGGTCTACCGACGCTTATTAGATCGAAAAGGGAGAATTCACCTAAAGCATGAAGAGTTGTTTTTGTTGATGATTCATGAAATAGTTCACATAAATACCATTCGACGGTCTGGCCTTTCCAGACCCTTTGCTCGCTCACTTATGAAAAGCATTTCTGTCCTAAAATCTTTGGTCGTCTCTAAAACTAGCCAGAACCTGAAACTCGATGTTGTAAATATACCTCCTAACTGTTGCAGACATAGAAACATGACTGAAACTGTTTTCAGTAGCGAGTTTTCAAACACCGTTGTGCAAGTGTAATGCTGCACAAATGGGACAAAATGAAGAACAAAACACGAGCCCACTACTGTCATCATCGCTGTCTCTGTCTCTGTCTCGTGCATGGAGCATGGCGATCTTATCTGGTATGGAGCAGAAAACTTCCCAACAAGATTTTCAACTTAAAAGTCTCGACCAACTATATTGCTTCCATCAGTGAGACAACAACGGGTCGGCGCGGTCGCTAACCTCTTCCTAACAAACTCCTCATGTACCTACCTACCTACTTAGAACTTTCTATTAATTTACTTTCATCTTTTTAATAACATCTACTTCGTGTTTAGGAAGGAATACTCGATTACTGTATTGGCATAAAGACACAAGGGGGCAAATATGAAGCCAGGAAAATCTGATGTGCTACACTCACATGACTTTCTCTGCTCTTGTACTAACCATTCTTACAAACTCTTATTCCTATATCTTCTGCGTGTTAGTTAAAATAAACATTTCCACAAATTATCTTATTGCTTATTTTGTTGTAGGTGCAAGGGGAATATTAGAATACAGTAGCTTTGAGATTCTCTTCTCTTTGCACTGTTAACATATAAAAACATGAATAGCGATGTTCCATTTGGCAGAAGTGTAAGTTCTCCACAACACACACAAATAAAAACGAATATGTCTGAAAAGGTTCATTCTACAAAAAAATGTATTTAGATATAAATTGCGTATTCGAGCAAGATCTACATTTTTTTCGTACAGTAAGATTTGGTCTATCTCATACGGTTTACCACTTATGCAAAAGTCACCCAGAGTATACAGGACTTCATGAACTTTAGCCAGGAAATTCAAGATATACATTTCATTTATCATAAAAGTGTCTCAAACATGTGGCATTTTAATCGAAATCGTTAGAGCCATTTTCAAGAAAGTAAAAATTTTCGAAAAATGTCCCATGTAAAGGTTAGTTTAGGGTAGAGTAATTTTCTTCAAAATCTTCGTGTCGCATTGTTGAAAGACATTAAACTTAAATACCAACTTTGGTTTGTAACCGATGTTTCGTTTTTGAGTTATGTTGTTCACAGACCGACACACGCACACACACAATGCTTTTTTTTGGATTCAGGGGACCTCAAAACATATTTTCGGTGAAATCTCGACATCGATTTTTGGGTGGAATACAATACTTCCTCTACTATACGAAGTAGAGAAAGTAATAGCTGGTGTTACGTTCATTTGCTTGGAATAATTTTAAAGTGCCAGGTTTTTAGTGGTAGAATTACAATGAAAAAAAGATGACCTCACAAGCTATTCGCAGATCCTTTTCTCTTATGGACTTGTTACCTTGTCGCTCTATCCGACCTCCTTACTCGGACCTTTACCCATTGAAGTAACCAAGCATTAGAGAAGTTTGTTTTTCGGTCCCATGAATGCATCATAGCTCGGTGAACAGTAAGAATAATGAATGGGAAAAACGTTCGGGACTGAAAAGATAATATTAAGATATATCTACATCTAAAGGTGTTCACTTGGGCAGAAAACTATAAGCGATTATTTAAAAATAATCTGCAGTGAGCTGCAGACGTGGAGTGACAGTGTTCATATCATTGTTGTAGGTTGACTGCACTGAGGCGGTTTTCATGGTCAGGCTGTACCTACCTGCAGTTGTTTACATGCGCGAGCAATCAGTTTACCTATGGAAAAACGCACAGGCTTCCAGCCTTTAGTGATAAAGTATAAATGACATTTACTAGAAGATTAACAATTAATAATTGTAATTTTTATGGCATTCTTTGTTCTTTTGGTCATTTTTATACATTTTAAGATCATAAAGTCATCATTTTAAAGCAATTTTGAATACTCTTCAGGACATTAAAATTCGGGCCCCGATAATCACTTTTGTTTCTTTAATCCTCACATATTACAAGAGGGAAGCAAAGAACGAAAATAGAGGTAAAGGAAAGAGCATTTTTACGTGCACTATTTGATTCGCTCTGTCGCATGAAAGACACACAGGGAAAGCATCATCATTGCGTATTAAAAGGTAGAATGGATATATGCAAATCCTAACGTTAATAATGTATGTATACACACAGACAGAGCGGAGTCTGGTGTGCTCTGAATATTTTATAAGCTGCAAAGAGAAGCAAGCGGCTTGTGGCTTCATAACGCGCGTTAAAGGCGTTTTCCGTAACTGATAGTTCTTCCACATTTAAAAATACACACAGTGCAGGTCGCTAGTGTCCCTTGAAGCTAATTAAAATGGCTGCTTGCCACATATATCCCTTTGTTCTACCGACACAAGTTGAGAATTGCACTCACGTCCTCCTCTGGCGGCAAGCTGGATCCTGGACCTACCTACCTACTCCACAATAATGTAAACATTGAGAATATTACCTACCCGTATGAATAACTTATTATAATAGATAATACGATAGTCTGGTAATTTCCAGACAAAGCTCAGGTTGAGATTTGCGACACTATACTGCAGTGACAGCAAGGCGAACGTATTTATTTTACCTTCTAAGCCAGAGGAAAGAGAGTTTGAAGTGCTGTGACGTATTGGAACGAAGAGCAAACCTATCAGTTCGTGTGACGTCAGGCTAGAGCTTAAGTAAACGACGCTATGTGCACGGAACTGAGTTTTCAATCAGGTGTGACACTCTCGACAACAATAACATGGCCAGTTCAAGTAAAACAGAGTAGTGAGTGTTTCTGTCTGGTTCTGTTATGAAATTAGCTAAGTACAAATCCCCAAGTACCGTGTCAGATCACATGTAGTCTAGGATTACAAATTTCCCAGAAATTATGCCCTAACATTTATAAACTTGTTAAAGAAAAACAAAACAGAAACTGTCGGAAAATGCACACGTAAACGGTATAGCTCTCTTCTAATTTTCAGAGAAAACGATATTATGTTCCGTTCTATTTACTTTATGACTGTCCTTCAAATAAACTAGAATTGTTATATATTTCCTCATAGAACAGAGCTGAAATGTAATTGTCATCAATTGTGTAATTAAAACAGTTAACATTAATATTATAAAAAGACGTTAGCTGTGTTATTTACATTATATCTGTTTCCTGTCCTTCCTACATTGCTGCATCTCGAACGCCCCAAACTATTTTCCTTCCCCTGCGGCGACAGTACAGAGGGCGTCGACGTCACACGCTGAACTCGTCTTCAGTGCAAACATGTTCTACTTATGTCACACCGCAGTGCATGTACTCCCTTGTTCTAAGCATTTATCGGTTGGTGTACAAACACTAAACGAAACGTAAAATGAGACATAAATATAAAAGTTAATGTGTCACAGTGACAGGAAAACTAGAAGTTGTCGGTAATCGAACTCAGGACACTCAATGCAAGCCTTACAGGCTATATTTTTTCTTTCCTTATCCCATTATTTATGAGGTGCAAGAATCAGATGTAAACATTTTGAAATTCCATACTCTTTCTATGCATAACAAAAAACAACTGAGTAGCGATAGGATTTTAAGATGACAAAAATATTGAAAAATTCAAACCAATAATACGGAATGTCTCGGAAAAGCTAAAGCTTTTAAAATAAATGATGTAGTAAATTTGTATCTAATTCTCATGCCTTAAATAGAAATAATGGTAGAACATTGTAAGAAAACTGAACGTGGGAAAATTATTCTTTTGTAATTTAGAGTTATATATCCGGTGCATTATTTTAAAAATGGGTGGAAAATGGAGCCCAAAAATGTCGTGTGTCTATCGAGGGTGTTTAGCAATACAACAACTATTCCTTAGTTGCAGAGTCATGGTAGCGGAAATAGCTGAAAAGTGTTGTGTGGAGGTAAGTAAAGGGTTTACACGACCAATGAAAGCGAGTGAGGGGTTAAGGGACTGGAAGGGGTAGGCTTGAACAATAGTTGCTGCTTGTTGTGGTGGCGAAGTGAAAGGGGCAGGCATGAGTAAGGGAGTAGGGTTTTTGCTAGAACCCACCCTGCGTCTCTTCCGTGTGTGTCAGTTTGTTCTCAATATACGAGTAGTGGGTCATAATTATCCTAAAGTTAGACAAGGCAAGAGGGGCAGACTTACAATCATTAAAATTAAATTATTTTGTTGTTTAACGATGCTATCGCACGTCGCTGCTGTGTTGGAATTTTGTACTGCAGGAGTTCTTTTACACGCCTGTAAATATACTGACTTGCAGCTGTCGTTTTAGCACACTTAAAACCATTGGTCTGGTCCGGATTTGAACCGGCGACCTTAGGATCAGTAGCCACCCAGACCGATAGCTTCACTAACCAATAACTCTTTTGACCAAAAGTTTCGTATGCAACGGAATTTCATACAAAAAAGAGACGGTGTATGCGATACTATTGGTGCATTTTGGTTCAAAACAAAATGACAGTACACATAGCAAGCGTGAGAAATAAACATGGCGGACGCAAATATTAATATAGCGACTGATGTATTTAGTACAGATTTGGAACATATTTCCATAATTCTCGTTAAGAATAAAGATGTAGTAGGAGTAAAAGATGCTGGTCGACGTGGTCATGGTTACAAAGAAAAGAAGGCACAGGCCGAGGTATATTGGGTCTGTTACAAAACGAATTGAGGTTAGGGCAGCCGGAAGACTAATGCAGTTTTCTTGGAATTGACAAAGATTTATTTCTGAACCTTTTACATCGTTTTGAAGATAAGATTACACGCAAAGGATTGCAGAACAACGAACTGCAGCACAGGGAAGTTCAAAGTTTTTAAAACTGTATTTCATTTCACGAAGCAAATGTTGATGAAATATTGTTGATTACCCAGTCCTCAAGTGCCAATTACAAATATGTGCACGGTCTGTATATACTGTGAGCCGGGCTGACAGACTATTTTTGTTTCCTTTTTGTACAGATTAATGTTTGAAAGTTGCCAAATGTAGTGCATTAATAACGACATTGTGGATGTAAATCGCCCCACTAAGGACGTAGATGAAGAGATTAGTTCCATAAAAGCTTCTCTTTTGTACAATTTATTTGCTGAAGAAGATTCATCGCATGTCGTTTCTATATTATTATTTTATTTACTCAGCCGAGCTGTTTACCTCACGAAAGTCGCTGAAAATGCCGGTCGGTCAACAATCTTAA
The DNA here is from genome assembly GCA_030765045.1 of Tenodera sinensis. Taxonomy (NCBI): domain Eukaryota; kingdom Metazoa; phylum Arthropoda; class Insecta; order Mantodea; family Mantidae; genus Tenodera; species Tenodera sinensis. The sequence goes on along the minus strand of CM060965.1, from coordinate 29,890,004 downwards.
TCCAAGATGCTTAGCGTGTTTGGAATCACGTCACCGGCGATTGCAATGTGGCAAGTAGGTAATTCCATTTCCTGTTCACTGAGATCTCCTACACAATTATGTTAGATATTGCCCCTGGAGGTTTCAGGTCGGGCGATTACATAGGCCTCCCTTCCTTCCTTCCTTCCGATCCACTGGCTGGGAAACATATCACTAGGCACAATATTACATCCGGAGCGATATGTCGACCGGCGACAACAACAGCTAAACCAAACCACACTTATCCAAACTACGTACCTACATTCTAAAACAAAACTAAAATCACTGTCTCCGTAGTTCAGGGGCTGCTCATACCAGACGTAAAGGCTTCGATTCCTGATTGGAGCTGGCAATTTTTCTTTGGGCACAATAATTCCCCATTAGTATGTACGGGCCTCAACTTTTGACTCGAAAAGAAATTCTACATAGAACATCACAGAAGAAATATCTAACATTGAATTTCCAGATATGGTATTGAATATTCCTACTGAGGGGAAGAATGACTGAAAACGGTTATCAAAGACTCATTTTTGAAAAGCTTGAAGTAAATATGCCAAAATTTCTTTGAAGAAACACATATCCCTCTCTATTGCAATAGTACAATATAAAAAGCTGACCCTAAGAACATTTAAGCTTTATTATCTTATATTATCTTATCCCTAATTAAGGATGTTTATATCTTAACAGGACAAATTCTCACCTCATTTCGTACCTTATTTTTAGTTTTTGGATTACCCTTTCGTTCTTAGACTGTGGGGTTTCTTTATCTCATCTTTTCATATTGTACCAGTCTCCCCCCCCCCCCCCAACCCCGTCGGTTTGTCCTCTTGCTCATCTTCCCATTTATGCATCTTGGTTCTAGTTATCTCTGTTTATGAAGTCTTCTTGAGTAATTCCTGCCAACTTTAATTTTTATACACCCAATCTACTTCATGATATCTACATCTGCTTTACTTTTATTATTTTATTTGTTTTGTGAACCTGTTTGAGTTCATTCATTTAATATGCCCATAACATTTTAACCTACGTTTTCTAACATTATATATATATATATATAACCTATACTTTTCACTTACGACTTGTGAACCTAAACTATTTCTTACAATTTTGAATTATTTTTTCACTATATTTTCCATATCTGCTTTTCTGTTCAAGATTGTTTCTGCTCTGTAGAGGCACTCAAGTTTAATTAATGTGTTGTTATTATTATTATTATTGTTTTGTTGTTATTATTATTATTATTATTATTATTATTATTATTATTATTATTATTATTATTATTATTATTATTATTATTATTATTATTATTATTATTATTATTATTATTATTATTATTATTATTATTCCTTTCGTGTAATTCTGATGTTGGTGTGCAGTTGTTACAATTTGTAATATATTAATTCCTTGTGCAGAGGAAGTAACATTGCTACTGATGACGTAATTGATTACATTGGATCGGAAACAGTTGAATTGGAAGAGTCCATTTCCGACTCATTCAAATAATTCTCCATTACATAAATGAATACAAGGTTTATAATGTATATAATTTCAATTGCAAGAAACAAAGGTGGAGTGTTATAAAATATTATTCTACTAGAGCTATGAACCTCTGTTTGTAGTACTGAATGCTGTCTGTCAAAAAAGGGCGCCATGATTTTTATTCATCTTTGTGTGTAGAATCTGCCATTAAGAGGATGATGCTGTATCCCTTTCACCTGGTGTACTGTTTATTATTTTCCACTCTATATTGATTTTGTTTGCTTATTTATTTGGTGTTATAAAATCAAACAAATGACAATGGCGAGTTTATTTGTCCGTTGGATATTGCTGCTATTTTATGACTTTTTTTACCACTGCACAATTTTTATCCACAGCTTGCGTTTGTGTTGACTGTGTATTTTATAATTACACACATATTAATGTACACATATATGCTTTACTTTTTTATTCAAATATTTTGCACTATTGGTATTAAATACTGAACACGTTCTAATCACATTTCTCAAACATTAAGCCAGCCAATTTCTTTCCATATCCTTATCACTTTAGGAACTGTTCTTTCTTTGCTATTTTCCCTACCGTGTGTGTTTGCTTGAGTACACGAAAATACAACAAAATATCTATATTAATATGTGTGTCAAATAATTTTCGTAACTATTTTCAAGATATCCGTTGTTATAGATTTTAATTTCAGTTCTTCATATTTTAAAGTGTTTACTCACCACTACTTTACTGCTCTATGTTGCTTTTGTAAGAATAGTTTGTAAAAGAAATATAAAAATAAAGGAAAGTGGGTACATAAAGTTATCTAATATAACACATATATATTGTTTTTCCTTATATTTATCAATTTTACACACACCAGTTCTCATAATTTGAAATGATTACAATAAAATTCCCGTCTCTTTAATAGTTTTGATCACTAAAATATTTCAATGTATGCTAAATGTCAGAAAGTGTTATGTTTTTTATAAAATAAAATACTTTAGGAATGTCAGTTTTTTTATAAAGCATGGAGCAGCAGATTTTGTGTGATATGCCCTGCAGTTTTAAGCAAAGCCTTCGATACTGTGTACCATATCTATTAGATGAACGTTATTACGATGGTTAAAATAGAATGGATGTTTTTCAAGTTACATAACAAAGCATACATAAGGTTCTGCAGGTTGATATATAGATATGTGAATTTAATCCAGTGAAATACGGTGTGCCTTAGGGTTCGGTTGTTGGTCCCTGTTTACTTTTTATTTACATGAATGAATTTGCACTCAGCACGTTTAATAAAAGTATAAGTGATGCGGGCGGTATTTGTTTACATAATAGTTGCAGTTATTTAGTGTAGTTAAATAATATTATATCCCCACTAAATCAAGTGGCATGTTTACATGATATAAATGTATTATGTTTAAATTAACAAAATAGTTTAGTTTTAAACTTCCTAGGGACTTTACTCGATTTTTAAGTTACTGTGCCTATTTATGCGCTCGCCTAAGAAAACCATTCATCTGCTGATAATAAGAAAAAATACATTAATTATTAAAAGAACAATAATTGTTAAAAACAGTTGTCAAATTGGAATTGAGTGTTATTTTGATTGTTAGCCAATTGTAATGTGTAACAGCTTTTCAGCGATTTATAGGGTACAATTGGCGACTGACTCAACAAAGGAAAGAGCTAGAACAGCGCTGTCCAACGTTTGCGAAAGAGAGGAGGTTGGATTTGTCACCTCCCACTTTATGCGGACTGTCACTCTTAACATTCAATTGCATTCCAGCAGTTTCAAATCTTATACGATAAAGATCTGTTCATTAGTGACTTCTTTGATACTGCTTACGTTTTTTTGTTTTTAATTAGGTTTGTTTTGTTCGACAGGTAGGTGGAGGTTTAAGTAGACAGAGACAAAGTTGGTTGTCTTTACACCGTCACTCCACTTGCACATTAACAGGCCAGCAGTTGTTTATTACGTTTTCCTGTTTAGTTTCGCTTTGAGTTGTCTGCACCAGGCTTGTTTCAAAGCAAAGACAGGTTCTCTTGTCCTCCCTTACGGCGAGGGGAGTATCTCAACCCCTCTGGATCCATAACGGTGAAGAGGGGTGATACAATGCCGAGACTTGGGGAATAGATTAGCAGGCGCTTTGCCGTAAGTCACTGACTCAAGATATTGCTTGTTGGAACAGATCGACGTTCTCTTGTTTATACGGCCGCGGTCATTTCTTTTGTTTTACAGCTAACCAAAATTGATTCCTATGTCCTGATGTCTGTACAAGAAGTGTTATAAAGTATTTCAAATCAAAGATTCAACTTTTGAGGACGCTGCATTAAAAATTATAAAGTGTTACCTCGCATGACTTCCTATGATCTCTATAATTCATTTTTATACACACCGTTCTCACGAAAGATTATTGCATTCTCCACAATTAGGGGAAGTATTGTATTCGACTCAAAATTTCGATGTCGAGATTTCACCGGAAATATATTTTATGAGACCCACTGAACTAAAAAAAAAAAGCTTTGGAAAAAGATCCTGCGTGTCCGTCTGTGTATGGGACAAAATAACTCAAAAACGAAAAATCGTGTAAAAGGAAAGTTGGTATTTAAATTCTAATATATTTCAAGGATGCGACACGTGGAGTTTGAAGGAAATTTCTCCATCCTAAACTACCTTTTACATGGAAAATGTTTAGATTTTTTTATGAATCACTTCGAAGACATTCCTTGTTAATTTGTGTGAGTTTTTCAATACCTTCTTATACTTTTCTTATACTTATCTCTTGGCCGTGCAAAAAGATTTGACTAACGCATAAAGCCTACTATATTCTAATATTCCCCTTGCACCTGCAAGGAAATAAGCAATAAGATAATTTGTACAACTGTTTATCTTAACTAACACGAAAAAGATATAGGAATAAGAGTTTGTAAGAATGGTTAGTACAAGAGTAGAGAAAGTCATGTGAGAGCAACATATCAGATTTTTTAGTGCTAAACTGTCAAGTTCAGTAGTTGAACTTTTGGGTATTTCGAATTCTTTTCTTGTCACTTCTGCTTCGAGTTGTCCAAGTTCCACTGTAAAACTGTATTTTAAAAGTGTATTTTACTATTCTTGGTCAGACAGTATTTACGTAGAACACAATTACATGATGATACAAAATGGTGCATGAGTTGAAGATCGGTGTAAATAAAAGGAACAGTATGTGCAAAGTGCTGGCGTCTTCTGCAGGAATTATACTCGCTCTGTTGCTCTGTGATGGTTTTGCCTCATTTTCATCGGACAAGCACCGACCCGAATGGTGTTAAAGTCTCCGGTTGATTTTTTTATTAGTGTATGTACAGCAAACGGGGCACCAGACCATAAAATGTGTGTCGACCGCTGCAACAGCCATTGGGGAACATTGACGTCGCAAACTCTACACAAATTTCACATTTAAATATTTCACCTTCCATTCAATTCAAGTAGAGGTTCTATATTACATCGTATACTTCACTTTCACCAGAATCTTCTGAAACGCTGTTGAAGAACGAAAGGGAAAATATTGATGTGTTGCACTCACATGGCCTTCTCTACTCACTCTTATAAAACCATCCTCACAAATGTTTTTTCTTTTATGTAGTTCAGGTTTTATTGCATATTTCCTTATAGGTACAATGGGAATATGAGAATATAGTAGGTGTATGGACACTTGGTATTGATATTTTTTCTTCAAACAAAACTTCTCGAATGAAGCCGACCTTTTGCGCAAAAGTTAAAAGTCTTGATTTGAAACACCAAAGGCGCACGTGTTTTGAACAAGGGGATGTGGTAACAGGTATAGAAGCTCAAAGCCGGCAGCTAGAAAAGCTATTCCATCCCCAAGCTGTATTCCGACAAAACAGCGATGACGTCTTTTGTTGAAACACATGAACAAGGTTATATTAAATTTCCACGTTCAGATTAATTTTCGATTGACATTTCTGCACAAAAACTTCGAATTAAGGAAAATAAAATTCGAATTGCATTTGATTTTTTTTACATTGTATTAACACAAAATTCAAGGGACCAAGAAAATCTTCGAATTAACGACGTTTTCGAATTATATACATTCGAATTATCCGAATTCTATTGTATTTAAGCATTATATAATCTCGTATTCTGTATATAAATATTGTCTGCCTTGAAAGCGCTTATTATGCAAAGAAGGTTTTTATAAAAAGCACCCACTAGAAAAGTGTGAATTATGATCATCAGCAACTTTCCTCTTTGTCTTATCTCATCTAATGATGCAGTTCATAATGAAGATAGCCTTTGTAGGTTAATACATTAACGACATTAAGAACCGACCGCCGACGTCATTATGTCTCCCTTATCTAACTGTAGATATGTTACGATAAGCATGAAGGTTGGCTGTTACATTTCTCAAAACAAAACGTTTCGCTCGAATCCAGCACAAACTGTGAGTACTGCATTAATTGTTAAAAAGGCAGAAAATCGCAAGAAAAAAAACTCGTCCCTTTTGTCTTCTTCAGCGAGACTCCCGGATTTACCTCCACCTACTTTTCGCCATTCATGGTACTCAAAAACTCTAATGCTTAGTTAGGAAAATGCTTCATGATGCACGTAATGAAGGTACAGTTACTCATAAGCGATTCATTTTCTCGATGGAAAACTTAGAAAAGTGTTAGTTGTTTTCTGTGACTCTAATTATGTACAATAGACATTGTCAAATGTTTCGGCTAATTTTAATGGGAAATAAAATAATGTCGATTTTGTTCACCTGTTTTTGTAATTTTAGAACCTATTCACGGAAATGGCCAAGCATGAAATATTTAGAAAGTTACAGTTCTACGGAGCCTTATCTGGTGGTGGTATAGTCTGGGCCTAATGCATTTCTTAGAATTTTGACTGGAGAGCTCTAAGGGTTGGAATGAGTGGTTGACAGGTAATAGTTTGGGGTGACACTTACTAAGAACAGTTCATTACTACAGTTCAATACTATCACATTACATTCCGAGTGTGTGTGTGTGTGCTATAATTTTGGAGACAAGGAGTTCAGCAAAACCACCAAAAGAAAACCTTTGGTTATTTATAAAAATAATAAACAAATAAATGAATAAATAAATAAATAAATAAATAAATAAATAAATAAATAAATAAATAAATAAATAAATAAATAAATAAATAAATAAATAAATAAATAAATAAATAAATAAATAAATAAATAAATAAATAAATAAATAAATAAATAAATAAATAAATAAATAAATAAATAAATAAATAAATAAATAAATAAATAAATACGCCTTCTAAAACTTAAAAGTATTTTGCTGCTAAATTTTTTCTAACGAACTTTGTCTTAAAAGAAACATAGTCATCTCTATGTTCATTGATTTTGTACCTATTTCCAAAAGGACGTAGAATGCTGTTAGCTCTTACGTTGGGCTGATTTTGAATTTTCCATATTTTATAAGTATGAAGTCAATTGTTGACGGGCTTAAGGATGTTTATGTTATAAACTACCACACAAAGTTCCAGCGCAATCTGTCTTATAGCTTTGAGGGAATTAATTATTTAATTTATTCACAATGCGAAAGTACCTTAATACTTCAAATACTCCATGGACATCAAAAATTGAAATGTAACAGCAGTTTTATTATTTTATTAACTCTAACAGAGGCAGCAGGAAGAAATAATTAATTTTAAAGTAATTAATTTCTTTGATTTGATGGATATTCAAAATATTTTTAAATCTTTCTTTTTTGTGTGTGTATTTACTTTTTTTAAAGCTAAACAAATTTTCAGATTGTGAAATCAAAGACTGAGGTTTAGTCCCGTGCTGTAAAAATTCTATGAGAATAGTACAGAATTTAATGCGCATGGAACAGATAGGGTAATAAAAAATGCAAAGCTGAGAAAAGCCACCTTCCCTCTTTTGTCTAGTACTCTCTCTTCTTAGAATCATACCTAAACCACTTCTTTATGCTGAATTTGCACTTTTTCGCTCATATTTTGTTAAAATAGTGCCAGAAATTTAAGCAGAAAGGGTGGGGGTGCTTAAATGTAGCACACATAGCATTTAAAGCCTGCGTTAGACCTTTAAAAATGGTGGAATCTAAAAAATTTCACTGCCAACCGATGACTGTAGGTTTGGGGAACGTTTGTATGCATAAATATAAAAATCATCAATTTGACAATTTTTCGGTCTTTTTTGTCTCCCAGAGTCCCTTGTCATGTATGGTTTTGTATTTCCAGAAGGACGTAGAGCTTGCTCTTGTGCTGTGCAGCACGGCCTGCTGAAGTATTCGATGCCATTATAGTTATCTCCGTGCCTCGTTAACAGTCTAGACAAATATGTTTTCAGTGAAGGCATGCATTTCGATTTTAGATGGCGCCACAAGGCTAAGCCAGTAGAAGTTTCCCTGGTGTTTATGTGTTGCAAATGTGCACCACTAACGCCACAGAGGTAAGCAACAGCTGTGTACCAGAATAAATCTTGCCTTTAGCTGCTGCTACTGCTGCAAAATTTGCTCCTCCTCCCGTCAAAAATACGCATTTTCTACTGTAACAATCAAAAGACGCATTCCACAAATAAATAGTACAAGAGTAGAGAAAGTTATGTGAATGCAACAGGTACGTTTTTATAACTAGACGTGCCCAAAGTTGGATTTTAAAGGCTGTAGTAATCGCACATGAAATTAACGTGCTGGGAAGCACTGGACGTAGGTCCAGTGTTAGGCACCTTCACTCAGGCAGTCCACGCACGTCCTATAATGCACACACAAGCTTAAACAAATACATGTTACAAGTCTCACCTTCACTTTTTCGCGTCAATGACCCACACTTGCAGATTGAAGTATAAAATAAAGTTATGATGTTGCTCAGCATGGAAGCTCTCACGTTGGTATTTCCGGCGTGGGCGCAAAAAGCTTACAGCAGCGCAAAACGATAATATGACGTGTGTTACAAGATCTGGTTCACTTGTCCTCGTTTGGAGAATGACTTGGGAACTGGAATACCTACACCTAACAGCTTCACACCAATTCATTTAATACCTAGTATAAGGGAAGGTAACTCAAATGCTTTGATAAACCTGGTATTATTATATTATATTTTATACCATCATGATGAAACTGTATCTTTTGTATGAACCCAACCAGCAATTGTTTTTGGTTGTTTAGAATATGGATACATTAGGCGATTGTCATTTTACTTCATTGGGCCATGATCAGACTAGGAGATTTTCATCACTGTCTTTTTCGTTAGCCACGAATTAAGTTTGGTTATGTCAGAAGTAAATTTATGAACTAAGTCGTTTTCCTAACACATAACTTTAGGGATGTATTTTGATTTCAATAATTTCATTTTTTACAAAAATTCCTAACATTTAGATACGTTATACTTCGAAGGTACATGGGCGCAGATACAAAATTCGAAAATATTCTGCAGTACTAAGGTATGAATTTTAACATTTGACGCTGTGGGGACGATTGTGCATTACGTATGTATGTTGACATTGTTATTTTATCCAATTACAGGCAACAGTTTTGTGATGCAAATTAATTACACGCAACAATACAGCGTGCTCATTATTAGACGCAGTTCTACAACAAAATCGATATGGTAACGACTTGTAATGGCTTCAGGCTTTAAATGTGTGCATATAAATTGTAAAACCGCCTCACATACAGTTTAGTTACATACCTCTTTACAAACAAATATAATTTAATTAATTCAAGAATTTATCGTAATGAGGCAGCATGTCAGAGCATGATGAAATTTTTATTCTGTATGAAGATCATAATGGCATGTAGCATAACATTTCCGAAATGCACTCTGTTTCTACTTATAGAAGCCATGGTAGTAAGGTGTAACAACCTTCGCCATAAAAGTGTGCTAAATCTGCTACAGCGGTGTTTCTCATGGTTTAATCATATCAGAGGAAGGCAGCCTCAAGCGATGTGACGTATTGGAACGAAGAGCAAGGCTATCAGTTCGTGTAGGGTTCAGTCAGGTTAGCGCTTTCGCTGACAATAACATGGCCAGAGTGTTTCTGTCTGGTTCTGTTATGAAATTACGATAGTTAAGTCCAAATCCCGAAGTACCTTGTCAGATTACAACCTAACATGCAATCTTTGATTACACATTTTCCAGAGCATAGAGCCCAATAGTAATTATTTATAATTTGTAACCAGTTGTGTAATTAAAACACTCAGCATTAATATTACGACATCCAAGACGTTAGTTGTGTTATTAACACGAGATATGATTTCTGTCTTTCCTACATTTCTGCATCCCGCATGTCTCAAACTATTTTCTCTTCCCTTACGGCAGCATTAGAGTGCGCAGTGACTCACACGCTGAACTCGTCTTCAGTGCGAACTGATGTGCGTTTCGGTGTGAGTTGATGTCACACTGGCACTACCTGTCCTCTACTATTATGTCATTCAAACTAAATACTCCAAGTAATTTTTGACATAAAAATATTTTTTTTTAATTTTTTGAAAATATTTACCAGGTTTCAGCCTTGGTTATCCAAGGGCTGCACAACATTGCATTTATAAAAAATATTGTAACCTTATAAAAATTCAACATTTTAAATTTTAGCAACCAAACTAACGCAAAGAAAATTATGATGTTTTATCTTCAGAATCAACAAAGTATATTGAAATTATTATGTATTTATGTCAACAAACTTATTGTTGGTGTAATCTGTGGCATTAAATTTTTCAGTTCCGGTTCTATCTCTCCAAGTATATTGAAGTTCTGATAATTATAAGATTTTTCACTGAAATTGTTAGGGGCTCTAATGACCTAGCTGTCGACGGGCCCTTAAACCCTACTCACTCACTCACTCACTCACTGAAATTGTTATCACTACGAAAGTCTAAAATAATGGTAACAATTTTCATCTCAATGGAATACATATATATATATATATATATATATATATATATATATATATATATATATATATATATATATATGAGGAGTTATACTAATATAGTATAGGTGCAGTTAGACTGTTAATTGTTGCTTTGTTGTGCGTTTGGAAAGCCACCGAGGTTGGTTATTGGTACCCTGTGTCTGACAGCATGACCTGTGCAATATGGACGACTTCTGTGCGACAGCATTACACACGTGCGCTCACTCATTCTCTCTCTCTCTCTATTGAAACCCCCCTCACTCTCTTTTTCTACTCAGTCTCTCTCCCACTATCTCTCTCGTATTACACCCTCTTTTTCTCCTGCTGTACTGTTTCTCTTTTTTATAGTGCCCTCTTCCTCTCCTACTGTAACCTCTTTCTCCCCCTCTCTCTCCTACTGCGCCCTCCTCTCTGCTGGACACGAGTGACCCAAGATGCTTAGGTCCTGCTGAACCAAGTCAACTTTAAGATTATAGTCTCCCAATCTATCCCACGGCCATTGACTAAAATGATCAATGATCAGACTTCTATTGTATTCATACCTACATGTACTTCCAATGTGCTTCTAAAATAATTATAAATGAGATTCGAAACGACGACAACTTAGTTTTGTGTGCTGTAATCAAACCGGAGACCAATAATTTTTTTTCAATTTAAACTCAAGTTGGGGCATACTTACTTAAATGTTTAATACTACCTAGGTTATGAATTTTTTTATTTTTTTTTTTTTTTTTTTTTTTTTGCTTATAATCTAATATCAATAACTGCAAATTAATTTGATTTCTTGTTATTCTTTCGTTTCAGGTGAGTACATTCAGAAAATTGCACGAGCTTCAGATTAAGCTATATGTAAGTAGAATTTTTATATCAATCGTTTATTTTAGAGCTTTTCTAATAAGGGATTCTTGTGTATTGATTAAGGCAAATTCATAACTAAAATTAACCCCATTCGTTTTGTTATGTTAGTTGAAGTTTTATTATTAAACATAACACACACACACACACACGCGCGTGCGCGCATACCTGACTTTAATTTTCACACCCTTGGGAGAATAGGAAATAATTCAGTCTAAAAATTTCCCATCTTGTAAGCTGTTGAACCTGTAGGGGCTGCATATTAGGTACCTATATAGGTAAGCTCTAGCATTACTGCCAATTATTAAATTAGACTTTGATAAAACGCGAAGGTCGAAACAGTAAAATTTAACATTTTTAAACTAATTCAATAAATACAGGAAGAAAGTAAACAAAGTATACAGTATACAAATGGACCAAGGATACGAAATATAGTTCCAAAGAAAGTGTTTATTAATATTTCATTGCAGTTAGTTATTTTCTCTCTCAGAGACATATTTTACAAACAAATACTCCCTGATTAAACAATGAAAATTAAGCAATAACGTGAATCTTACACATAAAATTTAGGTTACCCATTTATGACATTTTAAAAATCCAGCTTTTTGGATTAATTTCAAATTTGATAAAATTTTTAGAACATTATTAATAGCAAACATACCGACCTTCAACTTTTTCTGCACAATAGTTCTAAAAACATTCTTTTATCATAGTTTTGCTGGTATTTTGAAAATTGTTCCACATAATGTAGTTATTTTTTAAAACCAATCTTATATTTTGTGGGCGTACTCTATAATAGTCTTCTAACAAATTGTAGGAGGAAATGTTTAATATCAGCTAAATTTTTGTGAAAAAGAAATGTAAGTTAGAAATCACTGTTTTGCATAAAATTTATAAAGTAATATACTCCTATTAATTACGTATCTGATACCTAAGTGACGAAAAATTCACTTCATTTCCTTTTACTGTTATTCTTGAACATGTATGAATATTTTCCTTTGTTTATTTTTAAAATGCTATCATGGGAAGCAATTTGCAGACGAATATGTGCTGAAGAATGAAAATATAAGAGAACCGTATCTGAACTGACGATTTAAATGGACACACCCACTTGGAGCTGCCACTTAAAGGGCCACTGACATAGTTTTAAATTAAATTATTTTGTTGTTTAACGACGCTATCAATTGCCGGGATCACATTAGCGTCGCCGGTGTGCCGGAATTTTGTCCAGTAGGAGTCCTTTTACATGCGAGTAAATCTACTGACATGAAGCTGTCTTTTTTAAGCACACTTAAAAACCTTGGCGGATCTGAACCCACGTCTAACCAACTGAGACACCTAGACCGATAGGGCTCACAGATAATATTAAGTGCAATGTGCATGTCAGATAACTAACCAAAACAGCATTTTTGCTATTTTTCACAATTTTTCGTAGTATCCTTAACGCATATTGTTCTCATTCTGTCGAAAAATGCAAACATAAACAGCAGCCGATCACAAGAGAACTTAACTAATATGGCGGCATACGAAGCTACCACCGACAAAATAGGTTATGTACATGTATGAAAATTAACAAAAGCTAGCTACCTAATTAAAGGACGTTAAACTCATTAAACAGCTCCACCTCAAACACAATTAGTTCTCCTGCTATTTTAATAGATATTCGAGTGATTCCTGGCCCGTATTCTTACACAACGCCAGTTAGCGAGTTCACACAGCGAAGAAAAATCTGATGGTAGATGGCAGAATGATCACATGATGAGAATCGCTTTGGACTTTACAAAACCTTTAAGTTCACGTTTAATTCAATTTTATTTTTATTTCATATGAACTGTTCCATTATAATACCTAGCTGTAGTTAGCCGTTAAATTAACTCTACACTTACCAATGCGTAATTTTCATTTTGAAGGGGGGGCCTAAGAAAGCGACACACTCAACATTATACAACCAGAGAAACAAAAGGTGTTGTTGAAAACTAGTTTGCCAGGAACGGAATTGATTTGTATTGGATATATGGTATAAAACAAATGCCTGGTTTCCATTTGTATATTATACATTCCCAGGTGTAGCTTTGCATTCCTGTGACATTCCTGCCTTAAGGCAGCTTCTCTCCTCCTTCCAAACCAGGATGATGGTCTTTGAGTGAGGTTAAGTGCGTCAGTCTCATCTTGACATTTTTATATTGGCATTTAAAATAACTCCTGCTGTACAAAATTCAAGAACATCTGCGACGTGGTATGATCCTGACAGCTACCAGCAGCATTAAACAATAATAATAATAATAATAATAATAATAATAATAATAATAATAATAATAATAATAATAATAATAATAATAATAATAATAATAATAATAATAATAATAATAATAATAATAATAATTATTATTATTATTATTATTATTATTATTATTAATAATAATAATAATAATAATTATTATTATTATTATTATTATTATTATTATTATTATTATTATTATTATTATTATTATTATTATTATTATTATTATTATTATTATTATTATTATTATTATTATTATTATTAATTATTATTATTCACATATTTCTAATATACATAACCTCCAGATTTTGTAGGTAAATTCACAAGTAACATAGTGGGAGAATCTGGAGCTTGAATTTGTTTTCTTTGGCTGTTTTGCGATTAACACGAGACAAACAAAATAAGTGCACAATATAAAATATGAATAATTTAAAAAACACAGTCAGAATCTTCATTTCAAATCTGACAGAAGAGATAACTGTGGTTGCTGCAAATTCAAAGCATTTTCCTTTCGTAGTCATTTAATACAGACATACAATTTAATATAATATTATTAATTACAGAAGGAGTAGAATTGTTTCCATACCTACCGCCTAGGAGATAGATTTCCAGCCAAGCACCATGAATATCGAATCCATAAGAAGCGTGTCTGATAATATCGATATATGGCAGTGTGAGGATGAGCGACTGTGGCGCCAGGGCTGTTAGTGTGGCTACTAATTGGCAGTCGGCTTCAGGGTCAGTCAGTCAGCCAGGCAGCCAAGGCACTAGAACGTTAAAATGCCGGACATGCAGCGTTTGCATAACATTAGATGTGGTCCAGTGAATCCTGCTAACTTCCGGATAACTGGCTCTTTTGGCACGCTAATGCGACAGCGCCATATTTTATATTAATATGAAAATAACACGTACAATATTCCCAGCATCATCTATCAAAATGTTTAGGTTCGATATTCACAGTGGCGGCTTGTTCCTAACATTTCACCTATTTCAAGTTTTCTTCATGTACGCAAAGAATACCAGATACTTTGATGACTTTTTGTGTAAAAAAGTAAATTCCTGGAAGCAAAGCCCCTGTGAGCCAGGACGGCACGCACGACCGTGCATTGTTTACCTCCATCCACACGGGGTGACCTGGATAGGAGAGTAATAATACGGGTGGCTGTGGTCAGCATGCAGCAACCTTCCCCTTCCGATGCCATGGCATCCATGGAAGAGGAAACAAATTATGTAAATATTGGCATAAGCTCGTTATTTCAATGTATTGAAACATCAATTGCAATTTCGTTTTAGCATGCCATCATCTTCTGTAAAGAAGGAAACTTTTCCTCTCCCCCTTTATGAAATTGTGTCAATGATCTGGAAGATTTTATAGGATTCCTCCCCTTTATACCTCATAATTGCACAGTGCCTACTATTCCAAATAACTGACGATAATCATACGAGGATGTGGCATTTGGCGGAACCTCTAACTTTCTTTCACCTACTCCGACAGTGTTGCAAAGTCCGGAAATGCCAGAGTATAAGTACCTGGAAGAATCAACGGTCGAGTAATGTTTTAGATAATTATAACAGGTTAAATTTTAAATAATAATCCCTACGGCGTCTCTACTATGCAGAGATTACCCACAACGCCCGGCCGCTGCGTCCTCCAGCCGCAGTCAAGACCAGCACGCCGACTCCCCCGACCGCAAAGCGCTACCAACTGCGCTGCGGAGGCAGTCAAGTTAAATCTTAATCCGTTTTAATTTTCACATTTACATCGGAATAATATTCCGCATTCTCAGACCTCTTCAGAAACTACACATGAAGTTCGACCATTGGGAAAAATGCTCTCCTAAGTAAATACCGATTCACTGATTTCTAATGTTAGAATTTTCTCCTATATACTTGGAATACTCCACTTATGTTCTTTATTACAGCGTAAGCACAAAAGAAATAAAGGAAAATTTTCTCACGTGAGGGTTATGAGAAGGTTTTGGAATTCGAAACATCTGTAGAATTAGAATAAAGGTTACTCAGAGGTTTTGACACTGTTTCACTACATACGCATCTGCAGTATTGGCGCACATTTGTTCTGGAGCTTTCAGATAGTGTTGTTGTCAAAGATGGCAAGAGGACTTTTCATTCGTACTTCAAATTACATCATAATGGTACAACAAAATTGACTGTGGTTTCCGCATATGTTTCAGCTGAGCGAATGGCTGAATTAAAAGGCTAAACACATGGCTCCTTTTTTCACTGTTTACAGGAGTTAGCAGTATTGATACTGGATCTGCTTAAAATTACTGTTTGGATTAGTTAAACACAGAAGTACAACTCAAAGGTAAACCAGTATTCTAACACAAGGGAGCAGCAATAAAGGTACGATGAAATGCACAAGTGGTAACACTGGAGTATGGACAACGATGCTCAGTTGTTGCTTTGGGAAAGCGCAGGCCTTTTTCACTTGGACCATTCGTAGTATAACAAAATGAGCCAAATCCAGTTCAGTTATTTTCTATCACCTTATTTTTGTTCTAAACTTTTGCACAAATGCACAGTTCTGTTCTACTGGCGTTGACAGTTTTCAGTCGTTCATGATATTACAACAATTTTCTTCTTGTCCTTGACTCACTCCTTTCACTGCCTCTCTTCACTTTTCTGTCCCTCAAACACTGGCTGACGATACAATAACTAAACACTCGTTAAAACTTCTTCACGTCGACGCGACATATCTTTCAAAACTGTCTAACACTCACCGACACACTGACCGACTCAAAAACTGCCTGTCTCACACGCTCCGCAAGCTTTTATACCGGCGGTGTCGTAGCAGATCTTTCTCGAATGGCTACAAACAAGCCGGCTGCCGGACACTCCTCGAATACATCGCTTGATTGTTGTTAGTGACGTGTTCGCTCGTGTGAGTGGTGTGGGGAAGGTTGACCGTGAGCACCTTTGATACGCGCCGCGCCAGTGCGCAGTTGGCCAGATGGCAGTCAAAATGGGACAAAAGTCCAAAAATTAAGTGTTAAAAATTAGTAATTTAATGCTTGGAGGTGAAAGTACAAATGATTAAAGCATAGGAAATCATAAATAATACGTTCCTTAGCCCTTTTTTGGCATCTCTGAAGAGTGGCTTTATATTACGCGGCCAAAGTTAACGCAGAACAATTTCCTTGTTTATAGTGCTGTGGTAATGTTTAAACAGTAATACAACTACAAGAATGAATACTGCAGATGGCGAGTTTGAACTGCTTAATAAGTGTTCAACATTTCATAGAGCATTATAATGGATATGTAGACTTAAATGTGACACAAATAATAGATTATGTGATGGCTTGTTTATTACTTTCTCTACTGCTAAGTAGAGGAAGCACATATTGTATACCACCCAAAAATTCGATGTCGAGATTTCACTGGAAATATATGTTTTGAAACCCCCTGAATCCTAAAAAAATTATTTTTAGAAAAAGGTCCGTGTGTGTGTGTGTGTGTGCGCGCGCGTGCGTGTGTGTGTGTGTCACATGTTGCAATTGCGCCCCATTTAACATGTACTGTCGTCTAAGGGTGAGACAGATTATAGATTCCAGAGCTCAGCATAAAGTCTACAAGTGGTAAAAAAAATTGTATGCCCTTTTTACTCTTTTAGTAATTTATAAAATGAGTGAAACTAGAAGGTGGTTTATGCCTCATCTCCGATAGAATGAATTGGGCTTTCTAATGGTGAAAGAATTATTAATTGATTGAGTGCTTTTTGAGAATGCCCCCCCCCTCGCGCGCACACACACACACACACACACACACACACGCACACACACACGCACACACACATACACACACGCAGAAATGTTCTATGTCTATAATATAGGCTAGATTATCTAGCACCTATAAAGTGTTACATTACTATAGTTACACAAAATTTAATGGCGGGTGGCTCAACACAACATCCAATCAGAGGGTTATCACGCCTTGCGGTGTTGTGCAGTTAAACATGCTCTGAAATCACACTAAAACCGGTAATATGAATATCATTTGCGCCCACAAAATTTATTTTCACAACAGGAAAGAGAACAGCAGTGGTGAGCTGTCAGCCGCCATTAAATTTTCTGTCTGCCATAAACGCTTTACAGATGCTACGATTGCTTCCTTATATATTGATTTTGAACACACAAATCCTCGGGATAAGGCATTGGTCATCATAAAATTCTAAGTGGTAAGGATAGACAGAAATATGTTTGAAATACAAGGTTTCCTTCCGTTTTATTGCTCGAAAGCAGTACAAGTAGAGTGGAATGGTAACTTAAGTTAACATCCCAGTTGTGCCAATGTTCGTGTTTGAGGTAAACAATTCCATGCGCGTACCACAGAATTGCTGAATAGATTTAGCGTTCTGCTTAAAATATAACAGAGAGGAGCGAATGAGGTTTTATTCCGTTTGATGATCACAATATCCGAAAAATGGACTCGCCGAGTGAGATGACAAATGCCGTAGTATCTATGGTTCCGGGTTCAAAGCTCCTATGCTGGCTCAGCCAATCCAGCATTCTATATTTGCATACAGACACGTGCAAAAAATCTTGCCAAATCCCTCTCCACAGCAGTGATCGTTGGTTGGTTGTCTCTATTGCTTAACGTGTGACCTACCTAAACTGCACATGCTTGCTTATCTGATCGACGTGAGATAAATCCCGGGAAATACAATCTAACAGATAAATATCACGGGACTAAGATGTTAAATGTGCTTTTCGCTTCACGAGTAGAAAATCCTTACAGCGCGCTCTTCCTTCTCTGACGATGTGAAGGTTTTCCTTCGTTGACCCCTTGCCTAATTGCGATTGTGTGCCGGTTGGTTTACAACTACCCGGCAACGGTAACCAAACTGCAACTGCAACGGGAAGCAAGGCAGCACTCAATTGTTTCGTTCACAACAGCCCGGGAAATAGAACGGCACTGTACACTATCGATCAACATATCGATAGAAAATGGAGTCGATATTACGCGTTGGGAATTCATTTGTCTCTAACTGATCAGTGATATTTTTTTCTAGCTTGCGACTACAGAGAGCTCTAGTGGCTGTTGCATGGCACGAACGCCTTGAATAATTCCTTCTTTCTTTGTTGTTGTTCTTCTTCTCCTGCTCCATTCAGGGATTAGGTGTTATGATCACCTGTTCCGGCTTCTGTCAACCATCACCTCTTACGAGATCTACCCAGATCTCTCTTTTCAAGACGATCCTTCCACTTCAATCCTGCTTCTCGTTCCCGGGGCCCGGGAACGCTTCCCATCGGTTGCGAACACTTCCATTTGAATTCATGTTTTTCAGCGTTCTCGTTCTTGTTATCGTTCCCGTTGTCGTTGTGAACCAGCCTTTATTTTATCTTCTTGGGCAGTGTTTAGCGCTATTCTTATGGTCTTAGAATGGGTTCTCACATCCACATTGTTGGCTGTATCACTCCGCCAAGGAACACGTATTCCGTTCACTGCTGTGAGCCGTCACCTTGCTCAGCTGTTTGCGTCTCAGTCAAGGTTATAGTAACAGCGCTCTATCTTTCACTGTAGCAGCACATATAGAGGCGCAATCTCGCTTGAAGAGTCGCTTAGGTTAATAATTTAAAATAAAAGTATGCACTTAAAAGTCAATGGCAATTTTAACAAAAACAGCCGCTTGCTCTAAAACACTTAATGCCTTTTCTCATTTCCTTTTTCGAGATTTTTACAGTTGCGTTCGTTTTATTTCCGTTCTCGCATGGGAAGCACTGTTTACAGATACATCAGCTGCTTCTGATGTCAATTTGAGTAAATCTTTCACAGCCAGGGCGTCATAGCGTAGAAAGAAAAAGTTACTCATTTAATACAATTGTCTTTTCACCACTTTTTACAGTCTTGTCACTTTTATAATTATCTACATTAAATAACCGAACAATCCGCCATAATGACTGCACATGCGCACGCGCATTACTGAACTTGGCTTCGTTGCAAGAAACAAAGCAATCGGGGAAGTACCGCTACCACGTGACAAGTAAAATATTTCAGCTCACATTCAAATGTTTTAAAATTGAATTCCGGTGTTTATTCACCCAGCTGATTATTTGAATAAGGGGCAGTATACGCAATACAGTAAAGAACTATTTTAACCAAGATCTTGCTGCGGCATAATCAATGCTACTATGTCTCGTGACCAGTAAAAGACTCACTTTCGCGGAAAAAGTCGCCGTCATTGGAAAAGTTGTAAAGAGTTTGAAGAAAAAATCTGAAATCGCGAAAGAATCTGGCATACCACCAAACACTGTCAACTTATCTGGACAGTAAGGAAAACATTTTAAGCTGTGCCTCGAGTGAAAATCCTCGTATGTACCTGAATTTCTAAAATGTCAATTTTAAACGTAACTTTTGCAATTCAATTTTTGGATATTTCGAATTTTTTGCTTGTCTCTTCAGCTTAGAATTATCCAAATTCCACTATATGTATATATTGGATGGAATAGCACTTATAATACTTCCTCTACTAATAGAAAAAAAAAATTTTTTTGGGAGTAGGGAGTCTCAAACCGTACAGTTTCAATTAAATCTCGTCATCGATTTTTTGGGTGGAATAAAATACTTCCCATATTTAATATGGCCACATACGTGTGCTCTAAAGCTTTTGAAGAGGTAATATTCTAATTCTTCCTTCCTTTTCTGCTGTTGTTTATCTGGTGCTCGGTTCCCGTGTTTGTCTCTATTACAAAATTACACAGGAGTGGCAAAACGTTCCACTGGTACAAGAAAAGCTCTTAAGGAAGGCATGTGACACGCCTACTACAGTCGCCATTGTATCATTATCGACTGGAGGCCCAAGTTGCTTGCCTGCCCAGTAAGAGAGAGCATATTTCCAGTTGTTTTATCACAAAAGCAACGCCATGTGTCCGGATGAGATAAGAATGGAGAGGAGCGAAATATTCCTGTGTAAAACAGAACGCAGGAAATGCGGTGAGTTCAGGCGCCAAACCTCAAAACTATGACAAGGGGCGTAGACAGCTTCAGTTTGGAAGTCTTCCATGGATTACTGCATGCATTCGCTCGTTTGTTTATCAGCTGCACGTCCTACACTCACTGAATACACATCTTTACTTTCTCCCCACTTACCAACCTACTGAATCTAGAATATAGAACTCATTAAAATATTCATTTTGGTCAAACAATTTTCTTCGTACCATTAGCCGTTCCTTCTCATTCGCTGTAACATAATTTAAGTTTATACTTGGCCATGTCACAATGTAGCGCTTGTGTGCCATATTATATCCACTTCTTCACAACAATATAGCCGTCCACCAATCAAAGGTGCACCTGTTCATAACGACACTGCTGTCCACGTGTCAAAGGATCCGCATGTAGCAATCAATACTTTGCCTCTGCGCACATTCCCACGCAGCTGAAAGCGGAACTATCGATTCTCGCATGTTCAATCGAGTAACAGCTAGTTCGAATTTAATAATTAGTGTTAGTATTGTAAATAGCATTCTAATAAATTAATTTTGTCTTCTTATTTTTTAAAGTGTATGTTTTATGGCATATACTCGTATTTTTATGTCAAGGATTGCATAACAATAAAATCAATTATTTCGCAGTTGAAGGCGAAACTATCAATTCGCATAACAGTCGAATAACAAATACATGGTTTTTTTCACCATCTCTGGGAGGAAGAAGCGAACGACATGCACACGCACACACACATACTTATATACATTTAGTAAAAGAATTAGTAAAACGGACCCAATCGCGTGTTTCAATTTTGACTCAAAATTCACTCTCGCCCAACATCTGCTCCCTCTTCTGTTTGGGTGATTCTTTATAATACCAACACTACAGTATTTGTACTATTGTTCTAAAATATGTGTTTTAAATTTGATGCAAGGATGTGGGAGACTGTAAAAATAAGCACATTATACTGACTTTATACAGGCGTTAGAGATATAAGTGCAGATGGTATCTTGATCCAATTCGGTGTGTTATTGTTTTTTTTTTCCCCTCTTCGTCTTAACAATTTTCCCAGAAATCAATCATATAGTTTATTATCTCGTGTTTTTGTATGGTGTAACTGCGCCGGGAAAGGAACAACGCCTATGAGACAGACTATCCCTTTTTGCTTTACACTTCACTGGCCTAGATAATGTGAGGTCATTGGCCTTGCATAAAGCATTCGATTCGCTTCTTCCACTCTGCGTCACGTTTTCTGTGGGTAGTTTTCTGAAGGTACTGACTAACCTGAAAACATACTACTGTTAAAAGTAAAATTATAAGTCCACAATGAAGTAAATATTGCTGTAATATTGTTCACTAATTTGACCTCAAATACCATGACAAATATCTGCACGAATACTCTCTAAGAGGCTGAATAATGCATAAGGAATATCTTATACTGAATTTGAACCGGGTCGAGAGTAGCGTATTAGGTCTTTTTGCTTTCTCTATCATGTACAGTAAATACGGGAAGTATTGTATAGCACACAAAATTTTGATGTCGAGATTTCACCAGCAATATACGTTTTAAGGTCCACTAGATAAAAAAGAAAAAAAATACATTTTTACAACAGACCCTGTGTGTGTGTGTGTGTGTGTGTGTGTGTGTGTGTGTGTGTGTGTGTGTGTGTGTGTGTGTGTGTGTGTGTGTGTGTGTGTGTGTGTGTGTGTGTGTGTGGTTGTGTAAGTGTTGTGTGTGAACAATTCAAAACAAAAAGTCAGTTAAAAACCAAAGTTGTTATTTAACTTTAAGGGACACTGGGAGTGAAATTTTGGTCAAAATTGACAAAAAGTTGAAAATTATTTTTTTACCTTAAAATGTTCCTGGTATACCTGTGCATTTGGATCATCTAACATTTTTCATATCCCCCACTCCATGTGGCCATTACGGCCCTTTCAAATAGTGCTCTTCCCTTAACGTACACAGGATGCTCCTATATAAAAGCCTGTTTTTCTCAAAACTACATTTCTGCACATTCCAAAAGAAGGTCGCGCCTGAGTTTTGTTTCAAATTCAATGAAAATTTCCAAAATTATTCACAAATAGCAGCTAAATAAAACTATGATTCAATATTGATGTTATCATTAACATGAATTCCAAAAACGTTTTTTTTTTTTGTATGAAAAAAATCAATAACTTTTAAGATTAAATTTTCTTTGTTATTAAAAAAATATGTACAGCATAATCAGCAAACGTATTTGAAATATCTCTCCATACAATTGTTACCCATGTTTTAGAGTATCAGTTCTGCCAATATAAATGAATTTTGAAAAGTCAATAGACGCGAGCTCTATTTTGAAAATGTGCCTATTAAATTCATAAAATAATTTATATATCCTATACGAATTATCCAATTTTAATGAAATTTGGTGTACCTTCTATTCGCATATAAATACAAACACAGTAAAATTTTCAGAAAAATTATCAAAAAATATGGAAGTTTCAAATTTCACTCCCAGTGTCCCTTAACAAATTTCAAGGATGCGACACAAAAACTTTGAAGAAGATTCCTCCATCCTAAATTAGACTTTACATGGACCATTTTTCGAAATGTTTGATTTTCTCAAAGATATTTTATGACAAATGAAACGTATATTTTGAATTTTCTGGCTATAGCCCATATAGTCCTGTTTGCTCTTGATGACTTTTGCATACCTGGAAAACCGTAAGAGATAGATAAAATGTTACTATACAAAAAAAGTAGATCCCCTTAAAACACAGAAGTTGTCTGAGTGTATTTTTTGTGGAGTGAACCATTTCGGAGATATTTCTCTTAGTGTGTGAGTTTCGCAATACTTTTCTCAAATGGAAGGTTGTTATTAACTTTTTTATCTCTTGGCCGTGCAGAGGGAACGGAATTTCATGGCCTTCATATACCTACCACTTTAAAGCATTTGACTATCGCTTAAAGCCTACAGTATTCCCATATTCCCCTTGCACCTACAAGAAAATTAGCAATAAGATAATTTCTGCAAACCTTTATCTCGACTAACTTGAAGAAGATATGGGAATAAGAGTTTGTAAGAATAGTACAAGAGTAGAGAAAGTCATGTGAGTGCAACACACCAGATTTTTTAAGCTACAGTGATGTAGTGAAACAACTACTTGGGAATTTCCATAGCATCCCATGTGTATGGGATATGATATTCGAGACAGAGCGAGGACCTTCTGTAAAGAATTATCGGTGATCAAGCTCTACTTTTGACCATTTATTTGTTTCATTATCTGGAAGGTTTCCCTCTATTTATTCTGCTTTTAATTGATAATTTTATGAACCTAACTAGAAGCGAACACAGTTTTCTCTCCCAGCATTCCCTCTCTAATCCTGCATTCCCCCACTCTTTTTCCGGTCTCTCTGCCACTCCCCTCCCCCCTTCCCCTTTGTCACTCTCCCTCTTTGTGGTAGGATAACTTACAAGTGATGTTTCGAAAACTGGTAACAACACTCCTTCCTTTTGTTAACAAAAGTAAATTAATAAATGCAAGTAAATGATTTAACTGTCCAAAACCTTGTGCCTCTTCCTTAATAGGCGACTGTAGAACAGTTTACGGGAAGCTTTTTGTGGATAGAGGAACGAAAAATGCGTTACTTTGCGAGAGTGGCGATTTCAGGTTTTCTTACAGGCACACATTGGAGAAAACTATGTTGTGGCGGTGACGACATCATTTCTGCCTTGTTACCATATTAATTACGTCATTTATTTTCTGACACTGGTGCCAGAAAGAGTGTAATTTCGTGCGACTTATGTCGTCATAATAAGCCGTTTTAATGCTCGGGTTGCATAAATACAATTTTTCATAGAGGTAACCGTTTATGCAGACTACTTCTGTGGAAATTTGGAAGTAACATTAGATTTATAATTTTTATTATAGTGTTTTATTTTCCTTGAAAAATTAAGAATAAGAACCCTTATTCTTGTATCTAGTTCATGTTACGTTTATACAAATGATTTTATTGGATTTTTTCTTATAAGTACACTGGAAATATGGGAATAAAGTAGGCTTAAACGTTAGTGAAAACCTTTTTAAGAGCTGGTCGCTAAGTGATGACTTTGAAATTCCGTTCTGCTTACAGAGCAAAGAGAATAACAGTAGTCGTCGTAATAATAATAATAATAATAATAATAATAATAATAATAATAATAATAATAATAATAATAATAATAATAATAATAATAATAATAATAATAATAATAATAGCAATAATAACAATAAGAAGACCAACAACAAATGACTTCACGTTTAACCCCATAGCAAAAAATACAATATTGGACATAGGAAAATATTTGCATAAATTGTGTTTTAAGGAGATCTACATTTTTAGTACAACCAGATTTTGTCTCTCGGTTTACCAGTTCTGCTAAGGTCATCTAGAATGAATAGGAACTTAAGGGACACTGGGAGTGAAATTTTGGTCAAAATTGTCAAAAACTCGAAAATTGTTTTTTTACCTTAAAATGTTCCTGGAACACATGTGCATTTGGATCAGCTAACATTTTTCATTTTCCCCACTCCATGTGGTAACTACGGCCCTTTCAAATAGCGCTCTTCTCTTAACGTACACAGGATGCTCCTATATAAAAGCCTGTTTTTCTCAAAACTACATTTGTGCACATTCCAAAAGAAGGTCGACTCTGAGTTTTGCTTCAAATTCAAAGAAAATTTCCAAAAGTATTCATAAATAGCAGCTAAACAAAACTATGATTCAATATTGATGTTATCATTAACATGAATTCCAAAAACATTTTTTTTGTATGAAAAAATCAATAATTTTTAAGATAAAATTTTCTTTGTTATTAAAAAAATATATACAGCATAATCAGCAAACGTATTTGAAATATCTCTTCATACAATTGTTACCCATGTTTTAGAGTATCAGTTCTGCCAATATAAATGAATTTTGAAAAGTCAATAGACGCGAGCTCTATTTTGAAAATGTGCCTATTAAAGTCATAAAATAATTTATATATCATAAACGAATTATCCAATTTTAATGAAATTTGGTGTAGTTCCTATTCTCATATAAATACAAACACAGTAAAAATGTCAGAAAAATATATCAAGAAATGTGGAACTTTCAAATTTCACTCCCACTGTCCCTTAAAGGTTTCTAGAGAATTCAAGATATGCATTTCATTTGTCTTAAATATATTCAATTTTAATCAAAATTGTTAGAACCGTTTAAGGAAATAAAATATTTCAAAATATTTTCCATGCAAAGTATAATTTGGGGCGGAGGGATTTTCTTGAAAATCTTCGTTGGGAAATATTGAATTTAAATACCAAGTTTGGTTTTTAACTGGCTGTTTGTCTTTGAGTTAAGGTGTTTACGCACGCACGCACACAGACACACACACACACACACACAGTGTGCGAGTCTCACTCCGCTTGTGTGACAAAGTCCTCGAGCCAAGCTCGCTAATTTGTATCTATAGGTACATATAATGAGAACAGTATGTAGGTACTTTAGGCGAGAGAGAAGTGAATTGGGAGATGTGTCACTTGAAGGTGTTGAGTAACCTAGACCCGCCCGGTTGGTTCCCTCTATCTATAGCAACCTGTTAGGAGGGCCCAGTCGCAAGGGGAAGAAACAGCCATATTGAAGGGCAACCTACATACATAGGGGAGGGAAAGCAGTAAAATAAACCTCATGTGCAAGGGGCCGCGCCGGGAGTTTTATGTAATCAGAAGCCTCGAGGAATAGCCGGATGGTTACGACGACTTCACCAAGCAAAACATCTTCAAGCAAATCAAATAGACATCGGATATTGCAGGAAACTAAGTAAGGACTGGTATGCGAAGCCTTATGGCGGAGTAGAATAAAAGTTATCGAAAAAGGAACAGATTTCAACCTTTAATATCAAAGAAACCGCAAAAGACAAAACAATTTTGCTTCATTCCACATTCAGTGGGGAAACTGTTTTCTTGGTCTTCATTTTCTTGAAATAGGAAGTTAATTTGAGTACATACACAACAATGTGTACAAAGAGAAATCTAAGGACACGATTTTGCACGTTTTTTTCAATCATGTCTTGAAATAGTTTTCATCAACAGTAGGGGGTGTTTTTGCAGTATGTTAAGGGTGGTTCACATTCACCGACAACGGTGACAGTAACCAGAACGAGAAACATGAAATTGATATGTATATTCAAATGGGAGTGTTCATAATCAACGGGAAGCTTTTCCGAGCCTTTGGAACGGCAAAGAAGGCTTGGCCGAGTTTTAAGTTATTCCTTCTCATTACCGGGTCCTCCATGTTAGACACATATTGTACGTATTAGAATTTTTGCTGGAGAAATTAATCAAGCCGCTAGAGACCTCTAGTTATAAGCTAGAAAAAGTAATATTGGCCAGTTAACAATAAATGAATTCCCAATGCAGAATTTCCCTTCCATTTTCTGGTATTTTATCGTTATCCTTTCCGGTCTGTTGTCATCCAAAATATTGATTGCTGTTCTCGGAATTATTATCGTTACTGTGGTCGAGTGGTTGAGTTCTAGCCCTTATCTTTAACAACACCCCCCCCTCCAGAAAAGAAATCCATTTGCAGATCTTGGTGGGCTCACTTCGTAGTTCTGTTCACCTGCTTGAACGTGCTTCATTTAGAACAATTATTATGCTTTTCAAATGGGAAGAGTTCTGATCTACAGACAATGAGATACGTTTACCCGCACAGCGCTGCAAGCTCATTATCTCCACTCTTTTCATATTTCCCCCTCTCTCGCACATTGTCCTACTATTCTGTTAGCGCGCGTCAAGCCCCATTTAAGGGGAAAGCAATATAACAACACAGCAGGACTCCAATTGGTTGCCGGTCTGGAGGCGCTCAAAACAAACTCCTCTGCAGGAGCTCCAACTTGTGGAAGATAAGTCATCCTTATCTCATGACATCGTATTTGTGGTATCCCAATCCTCAAGATAACGCTGAGATACCGGTAGTGTTTGTTTTTTTCCTTTACACAACAGGCCAACCCAAACTGTAACGTCGGATTGATTCAGCGGGGTTGGAACACTTGTACGGAGGGACACTTGTGCGGAACGTTTTCCTCTACCTGATGAGTCATAAGTGGAATGTTGACACTTGTAGACTGCTAATACCCGGTTATGAAATGACATATGTATAGCACCTAGTTTAAATTACTCCACCACCCCCCCCCCCGAAAAAAAAATTTACTTGCAGAATGCAGGAGGTTTACTTAGGAATATACTTGCAGTAAATGTTAGCGATGTAATTTCCTTATAATGTAACAGAGCATCAGAAGCTACTATTAAGTTTCCCTAGGTTACGTTAAGACGCCCGTTATAAATA
Source organism: Tenodera sinensis (assembly GCA_030765045.1). Lineage (NCBI taxonomy): Eukaryota > Metazoa > Arthropoda > Insecta > Mantodea > Mantidae > Tenodera > Tenodera sinensis. Next base: position 29,862,166 of record CM060965.1, on the reverse strand, counting down.
ACTAAAGGTTATTGTAGTTTCGCTGAACTCCATATCTCGCACGCTACTTGTGCTTCTTTGAACCACACAATTGTTCAGACAACGTCGCATAACTGTAACGATCTGAAACATCCTGTAATAAACCATGTATCATTCTTGATCGGAACAGTTTCAATTTTAGACTTGACATCATTTGACTCAAAGATCTGCGGACGATGTTCACTTCCCTGGCTGCTCTTCTTTGTTATTTGTTTGAACTTTCGGCAAGGTTTCATTGCCCAGTAGACACATCACCGACATATCCTGTCTGATCACATTTCCTCGATGGAGCAAGTATTTCACATTCTTTACCCATTTCCCTCGAACCTGGTCGTAATTTCCTGCATTCCAGCATTGTTTCAAAATCCAGATTCTTTAGTATTTCATCAAATTCCTAGTCATCGCCAGACAACAAGAAACAGGAGGCTAAACAAGGACAGACTGTGCAAGGCTGGGGAATTAATACGAGATCAACAGCCATGAGTATAAAACTTACATCTCACTGTACCAATTATTCAACTGTATAGCTGCTTATGTCCGATTATAACTAGCATACTTAGAAATATTAAGCATAAAGGTGTCAAAATGCTGGCGGTCTAAGTACGTAATTTAGGAGGATAAGCTGAATACGGGATAGTTCATTTACCTGCAACGGCAACATAACGGGAAAGGCCAAAAATAAATTTGTGCTGCACTTTGCTATGCATTCACTCAACTGTGACAAGTCACTTCTACAGCAGATTCAACAAACACCTGCCTCATTATAGGCAAATTTACATGTCCCATTAAAATGTTGATAATTAGGAACCAACTGATTTATTTGTGGCAAGAAATAAACCAATATTTCAATCCGTAATAAATGATGTTAAATTCATACATCCCCGTCATTTATAAACTTTAATCTTTCTTCCATCCATTGTGGAAATTACAATTAATTTAATCAGGTAAAGATGGTTTTATTTATTTAGAACTACCTGAAATACCTCGCGCTACCTGTGGCTTAACACTTTAGACGAAAACTGTGTATGTAATAGGTTGCATTTCTATTTCAAACATGTAGAAAATTGTAGGGGTAAAGTTAGCCACAAAAATTAAGATTCCTGCATACTAATAGTTTACTTTTCCACAACATGCTGGTGGAAGCATACGCTTTGTGATCTTCTAATCCTAATATTTAGGAAAAGATTCATTCCCAATAAACACCAATCTTAGTATTTTTCTCTGAGTCTTCCAAGAATCTGACGCGAAGATTTTCAATTAAATTTCCAAACTACGCTACATTTTCAATGTTTTATTTTTCGAAAAATGCCTCACGATTTTTATTAAAATGCCACATGTATAAGATATTGCATTACAAATAAAACACATATCCTGCATGCTCTGGCAATACACTATACAGTCCTCTTGATTTTAATGAATGTTATGTATATTGTAATATATTAATGGTAACCCATAAGCTTTCTATGTTTCTCTTGTACCTACATTGATTTTTCCAAAAATATACCATGATTAACATGAAGTAGAAAGAAAAAACTCTGATGTGTTCCACTCACATGACTTTCTCTACTCTTGTACTAACCATTCTTACAAACTCTTATTCCTATATCTTCTTAGTGTTAGTTGAGATAAACATTTGTACAAATTATCTTATAGCTTATTTCCTTGTAGGTGCAAGGGGAATATTAGAATACAATAGGCTTTGTGCGATAGTCAAATCTTTTAAAGTTTTGAGATGCCGTTCTCTTTGCACACTTAACATATAAAAAAATCAACAACGATCATCCATTTCACGAAAGTTTGTTTTCCGAAGCTGACACAAATAACAAGGCATATCTCCGAAATGGTTCACTCTACAAAAAAAAATTATTTGGACATAAATTGTGTGTTTTAGCATAATTTATATTTTTTTGTAGGGTAAGATGTTGTCTATCTCTTACGGTTTACGAGTTATTCAAAAGCCATCCAGAGTAAACAGGACTACATAGGCTATAGCCAGAAAATTAAAAATGTACATTTCATTTCTCATACAAATATCTTAAACATAAGACATTTTAATCAAAATCGTTAAAGCCATTTTCAGAAAAATAAATTTTTTCGAAAAATGTTCCATGTAAAGGATAGTTTAGGGTGTAGCTATTTTCTTCAAAATCTTCGTATCACATTCTTGAAAGACATTAAACTTAACTACCAACTTTGGTTTTTAAACTACTCTTCATTTTTGAGTTATGCTGTCCACAGACTGACATACAGACACACACACATGGACCTTTTTTTAAAGATGGTTTTTTTTGGGGGGGGGGGATTCAGGGGGTCTCAAAACATATATTTCCGGTTAAATCTCGACAATACTTCCACTACTTACCAGTAGAGAAAGTAATAAACTGTTGTAAGAATGGTTCGTAGAAGAGACAGAAATAGGGAGGTATAGAAAGCCATGTGAATGTAGCACATCAGAGTTAACTTGTAGCGTTGTGTGTTCCCAGCAATATTACGTTGTTCATGTACAGTTATGTTGTCTGTATATTACTGTAAAAATTGCCGGAATTCGTTGAACGTCACTGCAAGAGAAAGAATAAAGCATTTATATGCGGACTTGGTAATAATTCGACTGGAAATAAGATGTAGGTTTTGTAATGAAAATGCCAGATGCTAGCATTATTAAAATAAACCTGTGTTGTCCTGTAGAGGGCCTCTGGGTGAGAAGTGTAAAACTAAAGCGTTACAAAGATTTCACTTTCTCTTGCAGGAAGCCTACTCCACATCGCAGCCTTGAGCCCGATATTGTTTTGTTTGCCACGCCAGCAAGGCGACCCGTTATATACCACGGTAATCTTTCTCCCAAAATCGTAGAGAACACGCCTAAACCAGAGATTGTAGCTCTTCTCAAAACAAAACACGGTTATTGTTTTCTTTCGCTCGACGTGCTCCTTTTCAAAAGTAACATATTTGTTTAATCTCCAGAACAGCTTGCGGAATACATTAAATATTTACTCCCACATTGTCCACAGTGCATAGAATCACAGTCTGAGGAAAATCAGCTTCTCCTTCACTTTTCGGAATATAAACAAGATTCTGAGTCAAAATATGGTGCTTTCGATACTGAATTTTAGACAACTGTTGCTTTCACATACTTCTCTAGTCACTCTTCTGCAAAATATTCTTACAAAATTTAACCTTATACCTGTTTCTTGTTAATCGAGAAGAACTTCCTTTATTTTTACATATTCGTTGTATGTAGATATAAGAAGCATATATGAAGCTAAAGTTATAGTCAAATTTGTAATCTTTGAATTGTCAGGCTCTTAGCATGACCACGAGATAAAGCGAATAGCGATTTGCCAATTAAAAAAAGTATAAGTATTTCAAAGTCGTAACTAACAACACAGAATATCTCGGAAACGGTTAGTGTTACAAAAATGTTATGAAACATAAATTGCTTGCATTATCGACAGCTACATTTTTGTAGTAAAATATTGTCTATCTCATATAGTTTACCAATGATTAAAATTAACTAAGAATGAAGAGTGCCTACTTCGCAGACAAAATATAGGAAATTCAAAGTTTTACATTTTATTTCTCCTGAAGTATCTTAAATAACTAGTATTTTAATATAATCCCCTCCACACACACACACACACACACACACACACACACACACACACACACACACACACACACACACACACACACTCACTCACACACACACACACACACACACACACACACACACACACACACACACAATTTTCTAAGAATGCTTTCTTTTCAATCCAGGCAGCCAATCTTGGTACAGAATTTTTAATGGAATACCATAGTTTCTCTACCGAATACATATATATCTATGTAGGTAATTACTTTATAGAAAGTAAAAATAACTTTTTAAACTGTTAATTGCAAAGCTACTCAAACATTTTAGCAGTATCCAATTATGGTTTTCCGTTTTTAGCAAGTTTAATGCCAACGTACATCTGTAGAAATAGTGACCAAACTTTTAAAACCTGATTTTCTCCTAATCCTATTTTCTAACGATTTTGTCACTTTATAATGCAACTATTATTCAACGTTTTTCAATGTATATTCTTTGAAGGTTGATGAGATTTAAATACGTTTTCTTGATATCAAGAATAATTTTTTTATTTAGGGCGTTATTTGCTTATTTAATAGGATGCATCGACATATTTTGAATAGCGGGGAAATTTGTATAATTTGCAAGTATTTCTGGGATATTCGTGTCGCCATTTCAGTAGTTGTAATAGAAGCAGTGTCGTGTAGACTATGTACGTGTACTACATTGACCTTTAAGATGGCATTGTTGAAGATGTCAGCAGACTTTTCACATGTTGGCCAACAGCAGAAGTAAGAAGCTAAACACTTCGTTCCTTTTACTATATCGGGTGGAATGGAAGTCATGAGATTAATTTAAACCAGTGATAGATCTCGATATTTGGAACACATTTTGTATCTTACGTTTTTGTCTCTGACCATTTCCTACGGAGATATTTTAGTTTTATAGAAAACAAGAGAGAGAGAAGTTGGCAACACTGCAGATTATGTGGGTGTTACTTTCAGTAAGTCAGTACATAAATACCGCGGCGGCGTGTGTCGTGAGTGCAAACAAATACAGTGCCGTGATCTACCGTTTCTACTCTACGAGGGTAGGCCAATCAAAATGTTAGTTGCATTCGATATCTCCCAAAACATTACACCATCCTGCATCCAGAAGCAACTATGTCAGAAACAGATTGTTCTACGCATCTTACAAGTAACAAACTGTTATACCCGTACATTCTTGTGGAATTACACATCCAATTTGGAACAAAAAACTTTTTTTTCTCGAAATTGGCTAATCAAAGGACAAAATGCCATTAGACTTTTATGTTTGTAATGCTTCTGTGAAGCAAATATTAGAAGGAATGTAAAAGTTCCCTTCCACCCGGTATACAGGAGAGGGGTTTCGATGCTACATCTGCTTCGGGCATTTAGTAATTAAAATTACTGTTTGAATTGCTTAAAATAAAAGTAAATCGGCATGAAAACACCAACAAAGGTAAACGCGATTCAGTAAAATGCACAAGTGGTAACACTGGAATAGACAACGATGCTCACTTGTTAATTTAGCAAATCACAAGCTCGTAGCACTAGATTCCAGGGCTCAAGATAAAGTGTGCCAACAGTAGAATATAATCGCACAGCTTTGCAGAAATACGTGTGAATCCAGTAGTTTGTATTGACCAAGGTAGGCAATGAAGTCTAGTTGTTTTTGTGATTCCTAAGATGTGTTTTGTTGTATTAAACTCTTGCAAAAATGACACAATGGGTTTAACCTAACCTCATCATGTTTCCTGCATGTACAAGCTATAGACTCGTAATGGCGCATTTTGTGGAATAGTTTCTGTATCATTTTTACGATGTATTTTGTTACCAAACGGCGAACTTTGAATGTACTTTCGCGGAGTAATTTAGATGCAGTAATCAGCACACTAATATTTAGACATGCATCAGTTTCAAGACATTTCGGTTGGTGAGATATAAAAGAATCTAATGTATTGCATTCGTATGATGTTCTCTACCCTTGTATCCCCTTGGACTAAAAAAATTAGTCATGTCTGGAACGCATGCATACATACCTAAATATGTACATACATACATGCGGGGACAAGCTATCCTTACAAATGCTTACTGCTCTGTCTAATTCGTGTTAGTTGAGATAAACATTTGTAGAAATTATCTTATTGCTTATTTCCTTGTAGGTACAAGAGGAATGTGGGAATACAGTAGGCTGTCATATGTCAAATGTCTAAGACTGGTCGGTAATTGATAGCTTTGACATTCCATTCTCTTTGTATGGCCAAGTGAGAGAGAGAGAGAGAGAGAGAGAGAGAGAGAGAGAGAGAAAAGAACTAATTACGTATTCCTATTTGAGAAAATTCAGAGAAATAACAGTGAATATCCGCAAAATTGTTCACTCAATGTGTGTGTGCGTGCGTGCGTGCGTGCGTGCGTGTGTGTGTGTGTGTGTGTGTGTGCGTGCGCGTGTGTGTGTGCGTGCGTGCGTGTGTGTGGGTGTTTTAACAAATCTACATTTTTCTGTAGTAAGAGTTTGTCTATCTCTGATAGTTTATACTGTTGCGTGATTCATGGATTACGCACGAGGACACGGGCTTGATTGATGAATAATTTCAAGGCTGAGGATAGAATGTGTGATCGCTCCATCTAAAACTACTAAATATATTCAACCTCTGGTGTCTGTTTCTTCAGTCTATGTATATATAGTAGGAAGATAACAGATTACACAAGAACCCTTGGTGATAATCTAATGAGAATTACTCGACTGTTTATAGTGAAAACGCGCTCTGTTATTCATAACCACTTGTCTGCTACAGTATATCATCCTGTGTATCAGTTAGTTACATGAATCCTGTATAGGTCTCGTAATTACTATGATTGATTTTGTATCAATCGAGTGTAATTCAGGTGTTAATTTTGTGGGCAGTGCTCATTCCTCTGTTACTTGGTGTTTCCAGTATTTTATAGACAATCCTCGTGTACATTTCAGCACCAACCAGTTACACAAATAATATGTAGGTACATATTTAAGAGTACTAGTTAAAAAATCTGATGTGTTGCACTCACATGACTTTCTCTACTCTTCTAATTCTTACAAACACTTACTCCTCTATCTTCTTCGTGTTAGTGGAGATAACGGTTTGCAGAAATTATCTTATTGCTAATTTTCTTGTAGGTGCAAGGGGAATATGGGAATACAGTAGACTTTGTGGGATAGTCAAATGCTTTTGCATATTTTTAACCAAAAATGCCCAACACTTCCCTTGCAGTGGCTATGGGCCAAGTTTATTGGACAGTCGGAAGGAAAGAGATAAGTAGCGCGTTCGCTCAATGTAAATACAAGCGCTACGGCTAGATAACCCAAATCTTCGATGCATTTTGCCTTCTCGAACTTTCAAGAAAATCCCTACTCTATATAAGTAACCATTTCCCCACTATCTATGATGGTTTAATGTGTATAAAAAGTTCGGTCCTTACTTTACTAATTACCTTCGTAAGCCTCAAAGGAGTAACACAAACATGTCATATTTCTGTTTAGTAAAAACACCATCATTTTTACAAACGTTGGAGATAGCATGATTTTCCATGTTTGATCTAGGTCGTCGCAAAAACTGTCGTTCGATAGCCAGTCGTGATTTATATGTTTGAAACCGTATCAAATCACAGCCACATAAGCCCTCTGTGTAACTTGTTTATCCTCTTCTAATGCTAAGACGATAAAGATGCCGAGTACCAGAAGCTACCCAACATTTCATCCAGTGCTCCAAGGTTAGTCTGGCACCTTGCCACAAACAGGATTTGAAACCTGCACCCTCCACTTTTCTACCTTCATCTGTCCAACGATCTCGATAAAACTATCTATAGCGTCTTTACTTATCTACTTAAAACAAAGTATTTGTAACATTTAGCTGAAAAGCATCATGCTCTTTACTACAAATACCAACTGAATATTGGTTTCTTTCTTTACATCTCATTTCTGGCTTTTAATTCAAAAGAATCTGCCATTGAAAATTGTAGAAATAGTGTTTAAATATAATACATTATGTAACGGGAATAATGACAGCAATAAGATGCGAGTTTCATAATATTCATACGACCATCTTAATTGTCATTATAGTCAAGTTTAACACAGTCATCTTCGTATTATTTTGCTAAAACTGAATTTAAATCGTACACTTTTAAAACCTCCAAGGTTAGTTGTATCTTTTAAGACACTACTATGCGCTTATTTACTTTTTCTATATTTTAAGTTATTTTTCGCATTACTTTACCACTTAATACTCCAAATTATACACTTTAAATAAAGTTATCATCTTTAGCACCTTGCTCATAATAGCACAAAATGAAGTATGCATCATAATTTTTACGTTACATAATTTTCAAATTATATTAATCCCCCCCCCCCCCCCAAAAAAAGGAAAGAAATTACTAGGTATATCATAGCAATTCATTTCACGGAAACAAACTGCGTTAAAATGTTATGTATTCGCCTTTAATTGTGCAGTTCGGTGGATGTCAAATAGTTTAATCAAACAGCTAATTACTCATTTAGTTACAAATATTTAAGTTTCGGATGTGCAGTATTACACAATTATTACTTTATCACCAAGGCTCATGTATCATAATTAAACTTTCACCTAAATGGCTTACAAATTTAAAACTAGTGTGATGCCTTAAAACATTCAATAGTATTATATAACGTTCCACTCTTAGAAGACAGTATGGAGTTAAATGGGACATCTCTGTCTCTATCTAGCGCATACAAGTTGCCATTAGCCGCGTCCTTTTCTACCCTCGCTCTGTTGCCAGATTCCTAATAGCATGGTATAAATAAATATTCATTTGTTATAAATTTCAGGTTTGAACACATTATCCTATGCAGAATTTTTTTCTCTATCAGGTTATATCCTTTTCAGAGTCATTATACATTTCTATAGGTCCAAATTTCTTCAGAAAACGTTTTTTTCAATAGAAGTCCGATATTTGCTGTTTCTACACTCATCACGCACTAACTAACAAACTAACTGCTAGAATGCATCTATATTTTTGGTAGAGTAAACTATAGTGCTACTACCTGCCTACTTTGAATTCTCTATGTTTACCCAGTTAAGTGTTATAATTTTTTAAATTAAATGTTTTCGGAAAATTTTATATATGTGCACTGCAAAAGTTACGCAGTGTGAAACTTTTTTGTTATTGAGTTTACATCAGGGGACCAGCGAGAACAAATGTTGAGGAAGGTTGGAGAAAGTTTTTAAAATAAACCAAAAGGCAGTAACCTCTTTCTTTTATCCAGTAAGGGAAACAAAAGGTATTCATCTATTCGGCGCCAGGCCTGACACAGAAGATAGTATAAGGAGCAGCACTAACATTCGTTCGAAAGAAGCCGTGTGTGTAACTGTGAGCTGTTATTGCGTTATTTGTTTAATATTTTTGTAAATACTTGTAGTTATGGAGGGTGAAGCTAGGAAGGGACGATATGTTGGTAAATAAAGAAGTAAGGAACGCCAAATAATTATGAATATGTTAGATTATTTTTTAAGTAAAATGCGTGTAAGGCGGTAAAAGAAACAGCTAAGGCTATCGGGTGTTCAGAAGCAGTAGTGTGTAGGATTAAGAAGGAACTAATGAAAGGACCTCTAAGAACGCCACCATCGAAAAAGAAAGTAAAAAGGGCGGGACTACACAAAACGCTAGGTTAACGCAATATGATTGAATAGTGCAAGGTGGAGTGCGGCGAATTGTTCATTCTTTACTGTTTGCAAATATTCCACCCATGCTGAATATAATTTTGTCACAGTTCAACAGTGATGAGACCCTACCAAATTTCTCAAGGGCCACTCTGATTTGGGGTTCGAATATGAAAGAAAGGGTAACAAGTGCATATTAATAGAAAGAGACGATATCGATATCATCAGATGGCGACATAGATCTCTAAAATACGTAAAAGGTTTAGGGACCAGGGGAAATCAATTGTTTATACAGACGAGTCATTTGTAAATTTAGGTCATACAGTAACAAAGGCGTGGAGGGATACCAAAGTTAAAAGTGCCCGTCTCGTCAAGCAGCAATTGAAGGACTAAGTACAGAACTCAGGCCACCTCGAGTCGCTCGCGGAGAAAGATTCGCAACTAGTACATGTTGCAACACTGCGCTCCATTTAACGTGTACTGTCTTCTAAGGGTGAGACGCGCTTTACATAAACCCGTATACAATTTTACAGGACTATTGACATTAGGATTAATTTGCAGACTTTTTAATTTGAAGACTTACAATTTTACTTATTAAGAGTAGTCTGTTTTCTAGTTGGTAATTACCTTCAGCTAGGCATCCCACAAAAAAGTTGAAGCAGAGTGGGTTAAATGAATGCCGTAACGTGGTAACTAATGCTGTGTCGGCACTCAGTTCGAAGTTTTCTGCATGGACAATGAATTTTCACTATTTAGGCCAGAGGGTCGCGCATTGAGGTGTGAAGCAAAACGGATAGTCTATCTCACAGGCGTTGTTCATTTCAGTTGCCACCATATCGGGTGGTAGTAAACTGTCTGGTGGATATTAAGTGTGTTACATTCTTGTGCTTGCAACCGTTCAAAATTTACAGTATTAACAAAACCCCCAAATGTTCTGAAGTGGTTTTTAATTTTATTATAATCATTAATTGGCCTATTTCAAACACTTTTAACTGCCGTCTCGAATATGCTGTGTTGTCGAATTAAAAACGAACATTCCCACAAAACCAACTGTTTGGTCTCCGCTACCAAAAACATATCCTGGGCTTTCCAATATCCTGTAAAGTACGATCTGGGGTTCCCATGTCCAGTGAACATCGTTGTTAAGTTTCCTAATTGGAATGTTGACCTTCATTTTATCTTCAATTGTAGTAAGAACCTTCAGATAATCGTCCCTCATGGCTTTTTATTCAAATGAGAAAGAGGATTTCCCCCAAATGTTCTGTCTTCTAATGGTCAATACAATTTGAGATATAATATAAATATTAACATACTTTTCTTTCTTTACCTATATGTCCATAGTTCAGTGAAAATTCCTCCTAGATAAAACACTAGTTCGTGTTATCGAACACAGATGTAATGACGCAAAAGATAAACAGATATAATACCATCCATCTTTGTCCAAACCGTGAAACAAACACGGGAAAAGGCCACCTCTTATAGTGTGGGGGTAGCGTGTCTGTCTCGTTCAAGAGGTACAGAGTTCAAATCTCGGTTAGGGAAGGTTAACCGGATAAGGTGTTTTGTGTTTTTTTTTTTTTTCCTTATCCTGATAAAATCAGCATATGATAAATTTAAGCGACCTCACACCTCTGCTTGTAAATGCTCGGCCCGACGACAATGGAGCGGTCAGATCAAAGACCGTAGCAGAATACAGGTTTCGAGACCGTTCGAGAAACTTTCTGCTGCCGGCTTATTTACAAGTTTGAGAAAAGGTGACTTTCGAGAAAAACCCGTACTATGTCACTCTCGGCTATCTATGCGAATGCCACATTGAGATAAACGAGTCGTAAAGTGTTGACCGTGGCAACTGTTAGCAGTAAGTTTTAAGTGTGTGTTAAGAGAGTTTGAGTATCATCAGAGACAGTTGTAGATATTTAATCATCGCGTCGAACTTGTTTGTTATGTGAAGCAGTTTTTAGTTAATGGTGTTTTATAGTGAGTGTATCGTCGGAAGCAGTTTGTGAGAGCAGAACTGAAAGTGAAGTATGTGCCAAGGTTACGAGAGGACAGAACAGCTGTGGTTGAAAGCTCATGAAGAATTGTAGATTGTGTTAAGGATAAAAAAGAGAACTGTTTTGTCATTCAATTTTAGAAGAAAAATAAAGTGAAAGAAAATGACTTAAAGTGACATTTGTAATAATAATAATAATAATAATAATAATAATAATAATAATAATAATAATAATAATAATAATAATAATAATAATAATAATAATAATAATAATAATAATAATAATAATAATAATAATAATAATAATAATAATAATAATAATAATAATAATAATAATAATAATAATAATAATAATAATAATAATAATTTGATTAATGTGCCATTGTTTTAAAATATTAGCGTGTCAAATAAAATTTGTATTTTGAATTTTCTGCGAACAGACTGAGAGGATTTCATAAGCTAATCTCAGAAAGTTCAAAATATACACCGATTTTCTTGGTCATGTACAATATATTTAATATATGGCATTTCAATCGTTAGAAAAATTATGTTTTTAAATAAAATGTTCCATATATAAAAGGTAGTTTGGAATAAAGGCTTTCCCGGAAATCTGAAATCTTCATGACGCATTTTTGGAAGGCACTAAACTCGAGCACAAAGTTTGGTATTTATCCAACTTTTCATTTATGAGTTCTGTTGTTCACAGATGAGCTTCTCTAATAAACCCAGCCGGGAATTGAAGCCGGTACCTGTGTGTTCGACTACGAAGCCACCTCTGTTCACCCCGTATAAAGAGAATTCGCTTGACACACACACACACACACACACACACACACACACACACACACACACACACACACACACACACACACACACACACACACACACACACACACACACACACAGTGCCCGTGGGTAGAAGTAGAGATAATAAAGACGCACAAGATTAAAGCAATCAGACCAGGTCAAGGGGTGCGGCACCCTCCTCCCTTTACGTGGTTGAGGGGAGAACACCTGTGAGACAGTAGGTTATCCCCATCTGTGACATTCTCTCAACAAGGATTCTTATCTTATCTCCTTTACTTGCATTTTTTACGTTTTACCAGAGAACATGTCAGTCCCTCTTGACTGTACGAACACAAAAAACCTGTCTCTTGTCACATAGTCGATGAAAAGCTTAAGCACGGCAGCTTCGTCCCTTTAAACCTTCTCCACAGGTAGAGTTTTGAAAACGCTCCTCTCCTCTTGAAAAACAAACATAAGACTGTTAGTATCTGCAAGTAACTGGCTAACACAGTGTCACGTTAAACGGAAGGATCAAAATGCATAAAACGTGCTTGTTTACAATATTAATCTGCTTTCAATTATTAACATTACTGTATTCATTATTTATTTATGCCAACAAACTTACTGTTGGTGTTTTTAAACACACAAGCCGTGTGTGGGCAAAGTTTGAAAGGTAGAACTGGAACTTAAAAATTCAATGCCACAACTGGGATTTGAACCACAGACCTTCCGCTTACCGGGCGGCTGCTCTACCACTGAGATATTGTGACAAACTGCCAGAATGGCATGGTTTACCAGGAGAAATACGAACTGGATTGAGAATTTAATGCCATTCTGGCAGTTTGTCACAATAGCTCAGTGGTAGAGCATCCGCCCGGTAAGCGGAAGGTCTGTGGTTCAAATCCCAGTTGTGGCATTGAATTTTTAAGTTCCAGTTCTACCTTTCATTACTGTATTCTTTTAATAAAAACGTTATTTAGGCCTAAACACCTTGGAATTTAACCAACTTTTGGTTGACGAGTTGTGTTGTTCACAAAACACACATGCACACGCACAAACATTAACCTTTTTTTAAACATTCATAATTTTTTATTCAACGAGTCTGAAAACGTGTGTTTTCGGTAAAATATAACTTCTGTGGTGGAATATAATACTGAACAAATCGTCCACCACTCCCCCCCCCCTCCTCCTCCTCTTCCTCCTCCTCCTTCTTCTTCTTCTTCTTCTTCTTCTTCTTCTTTTCCTCTTCCTCTTCTTCCATAACAAGGACTGGGTTTTTCCCGTTCCGAAGCCAAAGTATCACTGACACTGCTACTTCCATCTCTTTTTGGGCCTTCCTACATCCCCTCTTCCTCTTGGCTTGCTTGCAGCGGTAGACGCTCAGAAGGCATGCACTCGATGACTGACTGTCGCTTTTATATGCCAGGCGAATTCTCCAGAAAATACAGCTTTTCTCGAAACTTCTTATAAACGAGCCCGGCACATAAACAACTTCGAGAACTGTCTAGAATCGCTTTGTTCTGCCGCGGTCATTGTGGTCTTATTTACTCGCCGCGTAGTGGTGTGAGGTAGTCGACCTCAGCTCTTCTTGAGCGGCGGTTGCCGGCCGGTGTCATAATACTTTCTCTAAGTATCCTAAGTAAGTAGAAGATAAAGCAAAAGTAGTAGCCGAGTAGAGGGGGGGAGGGTAGCCGAGCTGTTTATTCACCTGCGGTGTATTTCTAGGAGCGTTCTAGGTATATTAGACGCGGTAAACAATCCACTCGTTAAGCTAATATTAGAAGTCACACAAAACCAATTACTATTCCGGTTTGCGGCGCATTATTGGTAAAATAATTTATATATTGTAGTTCGAAGAGGAATGAAATCTGGTTTATCATCATAAGCCATTTGCATTGCCTATGAGGCATTTTGCGTAAACAGTGCAGATTCTCTACTGCAAATTAATATTGTTATTTAATTATTCCGTATAGAATATGATGACGCTTTAAATTTAATGCATATTAATAGTGGAACAAATGACGAGCTGAAAATGCTCACTTGCTTGTTAAATACGAGTTTATGCATATGCATACTTTTTTACCTTTTCTAGTTGTCACTTAGGACAGAAGAAGCTTTACATTTGTGGGACCTTTATGGCAGAATTCCTCAGGATATTCAACAATAAACAACAGTAGTTGAGCTGACCGATAAATATAATAGAGGCTCATTATGATCTAGAACTGAGTTACAATTTTGAAGATGAAGTATTGAACCGTTTCTCATTTTTATCAGAAGTAGTATCTTAAGGCGCCTGATGGAAAGTTCAAAACGTAGAATGATATTTATCTGGAATATTTCACATATAAATTACGAACTTAAACACTATATCGCAAAAATTTGACCAGAAAATATTAAATTCTTTAAATAAAATAACATAAAATATAGTCATTTCGATTAGTATAGTTCGACTTACTGAAGAAAACGAAACACAAGAATTGTATGTATTTCGATCTTCTCTTGTTATAACACAAAACTAGTTTATAATCTGAAATAAACCTCACTTTATATTTAACATTAACAAACAACCCTACTATTGTTAAAAGAACAATTCTTAAGAGACACAGTTGTCAAACTGAAATGGAGTGCTATTTCGATTGTTAATCGCTTGTAATGTCTAATAAATTGTTTTTCAGCTATTTATGGGACACAGTTGGCGACATTGGCTAAACAAAAGAATGCCCTAGTAATAATATGTACACCAAAAAAAAAAAAAAAAAAAAAAAAAAAAAAACAATCAGGGCTAATTTGCATATGGATAGCCTCTGTGTATGAAAAAGTCACTCGAAATTGCAACTGTTGAATTATATTAGGTTGGCACCGTGGCCGAGCGGTTAGAGCGTTCGGCTACCCCCTAAGTGGCCTGGGTTCGATCCCAGGGATCCGCATGTGGTATTTGTGGTGGGCGAAGCGGCGTCAGTGCGATTTTTCTCCGGGTTCTCCGGTTTCCCCCGTCATTCAATACACCAATTGCTCCATTATCATGATTTCACATGCATTTCATATCATCCTCTTCCTCACTCTCATACCTGTTGCTTGGCTGACCACCTGCTTCCAGGTCTTCACACTGTCCGATCCAGCGGTTCCTGTGCTCACCGACAGGCGTCTGACCCTAGGCACTGGCTTGTAAGTCCTAGGGGGTGTACGTAGTACATAAGGGGAGGGTAACCAGGAAAGGAAGAATTATATTAGCTGTCGGATCAATACTTTACCGTTTAAGAATAACTGTTTCCGTACTAATAACAACACGAAGTGTACGCTGCCCTAAAACAGCTGAAGGTTGTTTAACGACGACCACTAAATTTATTTCCAAGAACGGTCTTTAAGCTCTGCGGCGGCCGATAACCCATCACAGTACGCACTTCTGTAAAGAACGCAAGACACGACGGGAAAGACGCGAATTTTATAAATACACGCTCTTTTATTTACCTAAATGCCGCCGAGAGCATCAGGAATGTTCCTGTTTACGTGCTCCAATTGTAAAGCTGAAGCTTTCGTATCTGAAACATAACTTTTACTGTAACTTAGAATTTAGATGCGATAATTGAACACATTGAATTCCAGGAGCACAAATAATAATTATTTTATTAGTCATAAAATATCTTTAACCTATGATATTTAAAACAAAATGATTAGTAACTTTCTAGAAAATAAAAAGTTACAAAAAATATAAATGTAAAGCTAGTTCTTCTTGAAAATCTTACCGTTAAAAGAAACTAAAATGATAAATTTGATGGGAACACAAAGGCATTTGCAGTGTATAAATCTTTTGTGTGGAATATAATGTTCCTGTACGTACTATGGGTGAGTAGAGAAAGTGATGTGACTGTACCACATGGGATTTGTTTGACCCCGCATTAAAAGTAAAGGTATTCATGTTGATAGGGGGAATGGACTGCAATCACAACAAGCGTAACCGTAGCGCGGTTAAGCGAGGGTCCTCAAACCGGATCCACATCACATCCACACTGCTGGTACCCTCATGTCCGGCCGGCCGGCCTGCCTGCACAGTTCTGCGTCCTCCTAATGGCACCATACCTTACTTACACTAGGTAGTGTGAACTATAATACCTGCCTGAGCCACTACGTATGTAATAGCAGCAGTCCTCTTTTCTTTTTACTTTACATATGTAACCTTCTTTTATTTTTAGTACAATTTGTAATAATAGTACTAGCGTAGGGAAAGTCACGTGAGTGCAACAGATCAGATTTTTTCAGTCTTTGGGTTGGTATTAATGTTGGTTATTACATTAAAGTCACGCTCATTCACACTACCATTTATACTTCTACACTTTAGGGAGCATGAGGAATAATTCCGGTTAAAAGTTGCCACCCTTCAGCTGAGAATCGAACCCCACATCTCTGGATTTGAAGGTTAGCATGTATTTACATTCATTAATTACCTATCCAATTTGCTTAACCAATAAATTCGTCACTAGTATTCACAATGAGTTTATAGAATGTCAAACATGCCCCTAAGTAACCTCTAATGCCGCAGCCAACCTCCTGACTCATGGGTTTTTTAGTATGTTTTCACGCGTCACCAGGCGAATGCTGGGAAGGAAATTCATGTATCCTCCAAATTTTCTGTCCTTTCATTCCATTTTATGTCATTTCCATCCGGCTGGATTGCGAAAGTGGCGCCTCTATGTGGCTGGTCACTGCGCTCTGCAAATATGGTTCTCGGTGTCGAGGTGGCGTTGCGGTCGTCTGTTCCAGGGGGGTCACCAGTTGAAATCTGGATGGCAGGCTCCTACAGGAACCTCACTTCAAGATGAACTACCTGTAAACCTGTAGGCACTCCCTCTGCATTATGACTCGCCGGCGCCCGTTGGGCACAATCATCTCATCTCTACCGCCCGTGGTCTGACGTACAAAATCAGTGTGACAAGTACGGAATTCCCTCCGATATGTAATCAGTTAATCAATCAATCACATTTATAATAAATTATCCAACATCTATTCTACATATTTATGTTTCCTAAATTTGTTCATGAAAATCTGCTACAGGCAATTCATTGCACTCCTCAATGGCTAACAAAAGGGAATCATCTGTCTCTTTTTCAGGCTCAGAATATTTACACATTGTATTAATTTTTAAACCTTCCCCGCTACTTTTTCTAAGAAATCAATTATTAAGTCTATATGGGTCGCAACATGTTACTCCAATTGCCATAAATGGCCACACCAAAGACTTCTTGGCAATTTCCATGAACTTTGTACTTCCCTTTCTCAGTGAGTCAGTGACTGAGCGATAATGAAGTAAACAGTTACCTCACATTTTCCTAGGCTTTGGACTACAAAACTGTATGTTACCAACATATTGGCGTGTTTGTCTTTATTCTTTTAAGAATTCTCTTCCCGAGCTGTCTTCTTCGTGTGATACGTGCAGTTTTCACCTCTAATTAGACTCCAAAAGCATTCTTCTTGTTAATATTTCACTCAGTTCTATTTTATAACACTACTAATGTTTCTCTGCGTAACCTTGTGAAGCGCACATGGCTCCCTTATCGACATTAATCACTTCCGTCACAAACCCTCAATCACACACGAGCAGACAATAAAATTATATGGTCAAAACAGTAATGTGTGACGTCATACACGTGCTACATGACATGCAGTGTGCGATACCGGACCGCTTTTACACATTCTTGGATTCCTGAAGACCACATGTACCTACCAAACAATCCCCTGACCGCTGTTTTCCCTATCCGCCTTTTCATTTACCGTATTAAAGCTGCAAATCAGGAGGCAATAGAGCATTTAGCCAATTGTTACTCTTGTAAAATACCCCAACCTGAGTAATGCCTTTAAAGTTTATTATTATTATTATTATTATTATTATTATTATTATTATTATTATTATTATTATTATTATTATTATTATTATTATTATTATTATTATTATTATTATTATTATTATTATTATTATTATTATTATTATTATTATTATTATTATTATTATTATTATTATTATTATTATTATTATTATTATTATTATTATTATTTCAAAAAGACATTTTTCGAAACATATATTCCCCTTTCTCCAAACCCATAAAGGCTACAAGGCTTAAATTTGCACACGTGCCAGATAATCTATTACATAGACTGAACTAGAGTTATACAGGGCGTCCATAAATAATGACCTTGTTAATGTAACACGCCGTAGCTCTTCAATGAACACTTCTAATAAAACTGAAATTGTATATCACTGTATACACACTTAAAGTTTTGAACTAATAAATAAACTTAAAAAACGTCATTATTTAAAATAGTCATAGTGTTATAAATTGCTGTAACAGGTTAATTATTTATTGAGCCTCCGTATTTTTAAGTGAAATGCATTTTTAAAAACAGGATTTTGCTTTAAAAATATGTGCAAATTTTATTTTATCTTCTTTAGAGACAAATATTTTAGAACCAAAAAGGGTATTGATAGGTAATCTGCTAGTTCGGAGGGGCTCTAATGACCTAGCTGTCGACGGACCCTTAAACCCTAACCACTCACTCACACTCCTAAGTTCGGTGTTATGAGGAACAATGTAGTCATATGTAGTAACAATTTCACCTTTCTGCTGTTACTGGTTTCTGAGAAAAGCGAACTTAAATATATCAACTTTTTGTCATTTGTTCAACTAACCACAAAACATATGATTATAACAATTTAAACAGACACAGGCAGACATTTTTAGACGTAGCGAATGACCTAACTCGGATTTGCGTTTATGCAAATATATGGCGGACCAATATCTCTGTTTCCTACTTGAAATTAACAAGACGTTGCTGATAATGCTAGCGGGCACTGCATTTGATCAGACTCTGTCCCGCGATGTTTGCTACACGGAAGTCGAATACAATACTTCCCCTACCAACTATGCATAGTAGAGAAAGTAAAAATGTTCGTTGACATGTTTTTCGAACATGGGCCAATATTGTAAAAAATAGGAACCTATGTCACTAATGAAAGGTTCTATAATGATTTTAAATAGTGTTAACATTTAGGACTCATAGATATTGCAATTATCAAGTATAAAGGGTGTTTACGGCAATAATTAATAATAATAGTAATACTAATTAATAATGATAATAATTAATAATAAGAGTAGTAATAATAGTAATAATAATATACTTAATACTAGTATTTTCTCTACAGCTTTACTATGTTTCGCAGTTGACTACAGCCTTCACATCAAAAAGTGCAAGTCCTGAATTTACAGGAAGCCTATAGTAACCACGACATATATTATGTAGAGACAAATAATGGGAATATAAATAAGCACATGCACTTTTCTTTGTAAACAATGGAATTCAGAATCGTATCCGTATCCAAAATAAAAGTAAAAAGTGCTGCCCAAGTCATAAATATAGATCATTCAGAAGACAGCCAGTGCACAAAGATGCCGTCACAACAAAAGAATAAACCAAGCAGAAGGGCAGAAGACAAGCATGAAAGTAGACGGCGCTCCGACGGACATATACAGGACTTACCGCCCGCACGAGATTTTGCACCTCAACAGCTGGTCATAGCACAGCCGCCTACAATGAAACTGTGTACAGCTCTCGGCTAAATCAACATGCCCAATAACACTTTGATGTTTATAAGTTTATTTCTTACGCTTTTCCTTCAGTTCTTACAATGCGTTGTTTTTCTTACAGTTTGTCCTTCAGGCTACTCCAGAAATAAAAACTATCCACAAGCACTAATGACTTTATCTTCAAAGATAGGAATGCAGGAAGACAAGCGGTCGGGAGAGAAGAGGGGAGCCGAGACGCTTAACCTCAGATGTGTTCTTGAAACCCGGTATACACGTCATAGTTTTGAAGAGCTTAAACCAATAAGTATGTGTAATTTTGATATTGTCGAAAGAAAAAGACACGTTTAAAGTCTAACGTTGTATGTTGAAGATTTGATTAAATGTATACTACTGTATTGAAATAAATAAACAACTTCCCACGTTTGTGGGTTGTCAAATTTGACAAAGTAAAAGAAAACACATAAATAATATTAATAGCCATTGCCCATACTTTTAATTGTACAAGACTAGAAATTTCTGAGTTAAAATATAATAGCTTTATTATTATTATTATTATTATTATTATTATTATTATTATTATTATTATTATTATTATTATTATTATTATTATTATTATTATTATTATTATTATTATTATTATTATTATTATTATTATTATTATTATAAGTTACTTTTAAATTATTAACTTTATGTGCTTGATGATTATGTAATTTGTCTAACCAGAACAGGTGGCTGTAATAATTATGGTGTGCAAAATGTGTTTAATATAAACAAAATAGTTAACAACAGCGTAGAAGTTATTACTACCGCGCAGGTGTATCAAACAACCTTAATCGGCGGCGCCGTGGCCGAGCGGTTAGCGCGCTCGCCTACCACCTAGGTGGCCCGGGTTCGATCCCAGGGACCCGCATGTGGTATTCGTGGTGGACGAAACGGCGTCAGGGCGGGTTTTCTCCGGGTACTCCGGTTTCCCCCGCCATCTCATTCCACCGGTGCTCCATCTTCATCCCATGTATCATCAGTGTCACCGCCTGCGGTGCCGTAGTAGTAAAAGCGGGCGTTAAACACTGCAACAACAAACAACCTTAATCATTCGGAAAGAGAATGTGGGGTGAGAGGGAAGTTCAATCGCTAACTCCCCTCTCGTGACCATGCCTGCGCTACATCGTCCAAACCGTGCATTTCCGGAGAGGGGTTCCCACTTCAGTTTGCCGTCCCGCACAACATACTAAGCGTTGTTAGTGGTTTCTTTTTTTTTTGGGGGGGGGGGAGATACTGTATATGCAAGGTATTTCAACTTCAATGTTTACATTGCGTTCTTATTTTGGTAATAAATAACTAACATGTCATGTCTATTTCAGTTTTTATCTTGATGCCCTTTTATAGAAAGTTCTATTGCTCGATGCTACGCCCGTTAGCATTTACAAGCTAACAGTCATGCAAATCTCTATAACGAATTTGAATTGTTTTATCAAATTCAACCCCTGTATTAGGAAAATGTTCAGCTTTGCAACAAGTTATAAATTGATATTAAGTTTACAGTAATAGATATACCTATGTGATACGAGTATTTAAAATAGTTTTGTAGCACCCACAAAAATTCACTGCATTTTCGAAAAACTGACCCACCATATAACATAGTTTCATTAAGTATTGTGAATAATTTGCTGAAATATTACATTTCTTACAAAAGTAACATTTATTTACCTTTAGTAGGATATCGTCATGGTAGCACATGATATAGAGGAAACAGCTGATTGGAATACTCCAAAAACCAACTGGGACAGTTTTCCTCCATTATGGCGTGGTCTGGTTATATTTGGTTCCGTCTGGCAGGTTGTATTAGTACCGCCAACTGTTCGTAAAGTATAACCATGTTAAAGCTATGGCCATAGCTAGTGTTGTTGCGTCTGTTGTGTTGCCACAGAACCCAGTATTTTTGAACCGGTTGCAATAGATTTAAAACAAGACGCCGCATTTATCTGTTGACACCATTGTATTGCTCGCGTGTGCGTGGTTCTGTCTTGAATTGTTTTAGAGCATTATATACGTTACTGTTACTGCCTTTGGTGTAATGTGCACTGCAGTTTAGTGTAATGTCAGCCATTTTAAATCCAATAAACTGTTTGCCCTATAGCACGTTGATTTTCCGGCGTTGGCCGATTCAAGTCCCAATCTAGTTCAACTCTCAAATCTTAGTCCAGTGTGAAGAAAACGATTAATAGATACAAAATCAACCTTCTAATACGATTGAAGGACACGTGCTAGTAACAATGCAAATTGTCTTTACGATGTGATACGTGGAAGAATCTAGATCATCTTGGATGTTTCCCACGGATATGGAATCAGGTTACAGATGTCACTCCGGGTCTCGTCATGGGAACACAGAAATATTGCAAAGCCTAGATCTGTTATTCCATCCTGACCGTTCAATTGGATTTGTAAATTCTGATTCAGCTTCATTTATTTGTTTCAAAATATCATTGAGTTCCGAAATATCGTATTAAAATTCCTTGTGTTTACACATCACTTATGAATTGGGCTGAAGAGCACTTAACGCTGCTTTAATTTAAAATTTTAAATGAAATTATTTGAAATACAATAAAATTAGAAAGTGTCACTTTGCCTACGTGATACATAAAGCATATGTGTATATTTGAACACGAAGGCTTTTCACTTCACCAGGCTTACACGCATGCGCACTTGTGAGGCTAGCCTATCCTACATCAACTTGGGACTTGACGGCAGACTGCGCCAATAACATTACGCAACGTCACCGATGATGTCACATTTTTTGCACGTTATTTGCCGAAGAGTGCCGACACACCCTCCTAGACGAATGAATGGGCGGATGATTCTGGCCAACTTTAGTTTTCTAACTATAACATGCATGGGCACGAGAGGAGAAATACGATTGAACGTAACTTACACACAACGGCTCTCTTACGGAGTGACGAAGGTTGTTTTGATACAAGTGCAGCTGTGACTTCGTTTCACTTACGTGGTAGTAATTTTAGGCTAGTATAAATATTTTGTTTATAATACACATATTTTGCACACAATAATTATTGCACTCCTAGTATGGTTAGGAAAATTACGTAATCTTCAAATTTGTAAACTTCCTTTATTCTATGCACATAATATTCTTACGCTGCTCTATAATTAATATACTAAATTGTTTCTGTTTCACAACAAATAAAGCAGTAAAGTTCCATTGTTATTACCTTTAAAAATATTTCAAAAATATTTGATCATCATAATACATAGTTTGGTTTTAAACTCAATATTATGTTCAACACGAAATACAACAGCTTCTATGGTGTAAGATCACCAAAGTATGCTTTATGTCCCTGATTATAGTGGCGTTTGATATTGTAACGCTTTATATTTGGAAATTGAAATCCCCATGTTAAACAGCAAACTTTCCTATTTTTGTAACTAATAAACAATTCTTTCTGCCACTCTTCATGAAACCGGCGTCCCGGCAAAGCCATGACGCGTGTCGGAAGCAAAGATAAAGTTGAACAGTAGTGAAGGGGTGGATGGCCGGTGGACTGAGGCAAGAACACCCTTTTGAGCCGATTTTGCCCATGCCTGGCCCATGAGCGGCTATATTGATTTTGAAATTTTTAATCGATTTCTGTAGCATTTAGACTTCAGAAGTTATCGAGTGCGCATCTTTTGAAGGACTTGAATTTGCCGGGAAATTCATACACGTTGCCAATGGCGTGCTTGGGGATAGGAATTGGAGGCTAGGACAGAAAAATATTGTAAGCATAGTAATAATTTATTAATTACAGATGAATAATAAACTTCAGTGCGTTCTACAGTATTTATACTGTTCAACCCTGTTTAAAGTTCCGGGGAGAGAAAGTAAACGAAAAAATAAAACATGTACTCAAAAATAACGAATTTAAATGAAAATATAAGTCAGTTTTCACCAAAATATTATTAGAGTAAAAGATAAAGCTATAATAATGATTGATATTAAACCAATAATTTGACTTATTTATTCTAGGATATTAGACTTTTTGATTGGAAATCAGTCGAATTCGATGTCGGTGAAATATGAATATTCATAATTTCAGTATCATTGGTGTCTAATAGTTTTTAAAGTTAAAGTCGCCTATCCTCTTACCGAGAAAATGAATAGTAGTAGTAGTAGTAATAATAATAATAATAATAATAATAATAATAATAATAATAATAATAATAATAATAATAATAATAATAATAATAATAATAATAATAATAATAATAATAATAATAATAATAATAATAATAATAATAATAATAATAATAATAATAATAATAACAATAACAATAATAATAATAATAATAATAATAATAATAATAATAATAATAATAATAATAAAGCAGTAATAATGTAACGTGGATAACTGAGTTAAGCTGGCAGGTCTAAATCTGGGAAAAACATTTTACTTATCATGTAATGGAATTCAACAGGAAAGCTATGAAAAATCTGTTTCAATTGTCCACAGAAAGACATCGAATGTGCAGTTTTAACTGAAATCTCTTGCACTAAAATCTCGCGAGACACAAAACATTGAACAAAATAGAATTTTTGCCCTCTGTAACAGTTCTGATAAACAAATTGAAATTTTAAACCGTATATGTTACAGTAACTGGATGTGTATAACCCGCCAAGTGGGCAATTTTCACAATAGAGGTTTAACAAATATATCACAACTGCAAAGGATTTTTTGATGTGCAATTTTTTTTTCTCCTGTGGTTCTAGCGAAGTACGTGCGTAAAGAAGGGGAGAGCAAAACGTCAGAGCAACATAACGGTGTCCTCCCTCCTCTCTCTTTCTCTCTCTCTCTTCCTCCCTCCCTCCCACCCTCGACTACGACGACGGTGCGAGCGAGGGGAAGGGAGGGAGGGATGTGGACTGTTCACTGGTAGAGAGCAGCACGCCTGTCAGTCGGTCGTGAATTAGTTGAGAGCGAGGGCAGACACCGTTTTGTCAGCCTTCGCCAAAGTGCGGCCCCTTTTTTTTATTAGTGTGAGTGTGTGTGCGTGCGTGTGAGGGTGTGAAAGTGCACAACAGTGGTGGCTTAAAGTGCAAGTGATTAAAAAATAAATGTGAACATAGCAGTGGATTTTACTAGCCTTTAAAGGATATCCAAATAAGGTAATTACTACATGTTTACTATTTCGACATAATTATAATAATTATGGATATTTTAATGTTTCAAGAGGGAATAGGAGATTTATTTAGTAGTGTACACAACACGTGTGTATGTATCAAACAGAAAAAGGCTTAAAACGGATTAAATTAATTAGGTTTTAAAAGATATGGTAACTTTTTGGTCCACTGTTTGCGGGATTTAAATACTGAGGGTAAATTTGAAGGTCCCTAGAACTCTACATGTGTTAGCATAAAAGTGATAAGAATATTTAACGATGGCCTCATCAGCCAAAGTTCTTTGTTCATCTTTAAAAAATAATTTAAAAAATCTCTCGACTTTTATATCCTATATTTAATTTGCATAACCAAATTCCACAGATGATACGTAACTCTTTTATTTTGCATCACTTTCTTGCCTTAAATGTGTGATTACCAATAAAGGCTTTTTCTTTCAACTGACGACTGTGAAAGTCAAAAGGAAAAACAAAACAAAAGGTTTATGGGGATTTTCGTTGTCTAACGATACAAGGAAAGTTGCAACAGGCCTTGAATAGATTACAAAGAAAAAATGAGCGGTCATTAGCGATAAGGAAGACGGTATTTCACAGAACGGGGAAAATCATTACTCATTAAGTTAAGCATCTGTAACTTTGTTAGTACTAGGTTTTAACGTATGGATTCGTGTTGTTGGCTTTTAACTGGTCTTGACGTCCCCCCAGAACTAGCTGCCTTTGTGGGCTTGACCTCCTTCTCTCTCTCTCTCTCGCTCTCTCTCCTCTCCTCTCCCTCTCTCTTCTCTGCTGCGTGTGTACGTATGTATCCCTTTATCACGTCCACCGGGACAACGCGATAACAGTCAGCTAATCAGATATTCTCCTACATAACCCACGTTTTCAATTAGGAGGCATAAGCACATATCTGTAGGGACATTGTGGTCTTGTGTACGTGTTCCAGGTTCGCTTCCCGGATGAAACTGCCAGAAGACGAGAAAATGTTTACTAGTTACCTCTATAAGTCTTTTATGCTATAAACAAATGTAAATAAAAGTTTTAGAAGGTTTAATGGAGTAATATATATGTTTTAACGGCAAAAACATATTTCTAAAATGTATAGTCTATGCTAATGCTATCGCTTTAGGTTTTGTAACATTTTATTTTTAAAAATGTTACTAAGAACAAACAATTTTATTAATATGGCACACGTTTGATATTGACCAATCGAATGCTAACATTGGCATCGTTTCAACCAATCATGGCCGTCTGTCGCTGTAAAACTCCTCAATTCAGATTATCGCAGCTGATGCTCAACTGTCAGCATATTGTCGCATTCGATTTTCAATTGATCGCATTTGATAAGCTGAACGAAGTTAAGGCCATTCTCCCAAATGAGATTATAGGCGTATAACATTAACATCGTTTATAGAATTACATTTACAAAGTATGCAGTGCTTGCAAACACCAATCGTGCGATTATCCGTGTGATCAAACTTACAGTTTTACTGTTTATTCTGTTATTCACTAGGTGTATTCACTAGTCATTGCAAAGTATTACCCGTGCAGAAAGCACGGTGACTTAAATAATATATTTTTGGAAGCCTATTAGATAATTGATCCTTATATCATGAATCGATATAATTATTTCCAACCTACACTTAATTGTTTGGGACTAATGCTGTCACTTAATTAGCTTTAAAAGATCTGTGTAAAACTGTATATTTGATGTTTACATTGCTATGTACCTGAAATTTACTATCAATTCTGACCGCTTGGGCTGCTTTTGTTTTCTTACCTGCCTTCTTCTGGTTCTGTTTTAGCACGTCAAGGAATAGCTTCCTCTTTTATCCTCTTAACTGTGTGCTAATGTGAGAAACAGAACTCAAACTAAACCTTGCTGGGTAGGTGTGGCAGGGTAGAATGGTGAAAACAAATTAACTTCTTTCGCCAGCCGCAGAAACTCAGAATTGGACTAGTTTACACTTATCCATCTTGTTCTGTACACCTTGAATTTAAATGTGTGTTTTAGTGTTGAGTTAATTCTCCCTTGTTTGCCGCCGTTAGAAATACAAAAGCATTAACAGAAAACAGGCGCTGCTCAGCAACAGAAAGTCGAAGGAATGCGCAATCTCTGTTTCAGCAAAACTCCTTAACTTTCACTGCTGCGCCAACGAGTGATTGCGATATGATTTTAGTGCCA
Organism: Tenodera sinensis; assembly: GCA_030765045.1. NCBI lineage: Eukaryota > Metazoa > Arthropoda > Insecta > Mantodea > Mantidae > Tenodera > Tenodera sinensis. The sequence goes on along the minus strand of CM060965.1, from coordinate 29,835,193 downwards.
AACCTGCTAACCAGTAGACAACGCTTAAACATCACAAAGAAAGAGGAAGAATCAGTTTTCTCTCATTTTGCGTCATAATTAACAGTATATATCTTGAAAAGAGATCCAATCTCTCAAAAAAAATAACGATGGAATCTCCTATTAAGAGACCCATTGAACATTAATGGTGTGTTATAAAAACCAACAACAATATGAGGTTTCCTTACGGTTGTAAAACTTTAGCTAAGGCTACTACAGAAAAGTACATAGTTTTTAGTGCATTTGTTCGCAGATAGGTCGGCTTCACTGATAACCCCGCAGACATCAGCTGTTTGTCTTGCAGTATTGATGATTTATTAACCAGCGGTTGTTATAATGAGGCTTCTTTCCTCATAAATAGTATCAAATAATCCCCTCTTTACACCGCACTAACAACATGGCTGAAACCAATAGCGTTTGTCAGCTGTTTCTGTGCTCATTTGTTTTGTATAGCCAACCGTATATTTCTTGCATTGCTGCCACAAAAAGCAGTGAATACACACACTGATCGAATGTTGGTATAATTAAACCGCCATTGAAAACGTATATGGCACAAAATTAGTTTCTTGTTAAGGTTGCGGATTTGTTCCATTTTTGTAAAGCGGACGAGTAAAAGCTTTTAAGTATAGAGTCTTTCTAGGGGGTATTTTATTCCTGATAAAAAGATATGTGAAGTGCGATCGGTAAATAGCAGAGCCCATTTTAAAATGTAATTCATTACTCTTATTATACACTAGGTCAGCGTTTCTCGTTAGTTAGAAGAATAACATCCATAGGGAGGTGTGCTAATGCACACTCGTTATTTTGCATTGAGTTTGCCACTTGATACTTATTTACATTTACTGCTTTTTAATGGCGGCTATTTTTACGGATTCACTTTCCTCGCTTGGTTAGTGTTTTTCTCCGACTTGTATTTCAATGCTCATCTGTTTCCTTTTAGACCTGACAAAATTCTCATTACCGATCGAAACGGTAGCGTCAAACACCGTGTAGCAGTCAGTTTTTTCTTTTCTTTTTCTCTCTTGCTCCCCCCCCCCCCCCTCATTTTCCACCAGTCGATGAGTAAATGCCGGATTTGATATATTCATTACGACCCAAAATTCCACCTTTAGAATAAAAGAAAGAGAAATAAAATAGATTGTGCAGAAAGGCGATTATGTAACTAAGATTATCTGTCCGGTATGACACTATATACTCGTACACACACACACACACACACACACACACACACACACACACACACACACACACACACACACACACACACATCACTCACACATCAAATAGATTCCACAGCAAGGTGACTATGCAAACATGTCATCTGTTAGCAAGTTAATCAAGCAGCTTTACAGGAAAGAAACTACACAACTGAGGACCTTTGTCGCGATGTGACCGAGATGTTGAAGCGACGTTGGCCCCCCCCCCCCCAGAAAAAATACCTGAGTAAGGTACTCCAGAAAGGTGCTCGAGTTTTGTTATTTGTGCGTTAAAATTCAGGCTTCTTTCTTTATAATTACGTATATTTAATTCACTTTTTAACGTATACAAAATGTAGCTCAGTTTGTGCTAAACGGTATCTGGGTTTATCTGTTGATTTCCACAATTTTTTTTATTTACAATTTTTATGGGGATGTGGAATGCTGACAATTTACTGCAGGCTTTTTAATACGTTTGTTTAGGGTTTCTGTAATATGTCCTCCAAAAATAAATTGGGATTCTGTACACCACCCTAAAAGAAATGTTTAAAGCAATTTTAATCGTGCCTCTGTGCTTCGCAACTTAATCTCTACCAATTTCTTTTTGGCGTCTTAATTTCCTATGACATAATACTATTGTCAAAAAGTTGAAACTATTTCTACTGTGTAATATAGACAGTGTTGCCAACCATCTCATTGCGCACAAGATCTAAACGGTTTAAATAATTTTTAGTGAATATATAGGTATTGTGCGTTTGGAAATGACGAGTTGTAGCATTTTGTGATTTTCAGAGAAAAGACACACAATGTAAAAAATGAAATCTGCTCCGAAAGTAGCTTTAGAAAAGGGTATAAAATCCTTGTAAAGCAGTTTGCACGTGTCATTTAAACCTGCAGCTTGGCACTTGTAAGGACGAAGAATCAAATACAAAATTGATTGTGAGATTGGGAGTGCTCATGAGGGTATATGGTGATCAGGAACCTGATACCGACGAAAAACCGGACGAGGGTCTAGTCTTCCTCTTTTCAAGCCTGGGAAGCGTGATATTTACATAGCACCGGTAACGGAACGGCTACTCCACTTTTCACGACATCCCATGCGAACTTCCGTCTCGACTTTGCATGTCTGTATCTTGCCAAACACACACACACACACGACAATTAGCTCGCGAAAACCGCCGTCGCTATGAACCACGCCTACTCGACGCCGTCTTTATTTCCTAGACTGCAGCCCCCACTCGTCTGTCTGTGCACGAGGTCGCGGGTTCATCATGTATATCATGGTCATCTATCAGCGACCGCGCTGACCTTGTTCACCCTATGCTGTGCGAGGCGCGATTTCCTCGGTTACATTTGCTAGTTTTGTTCACAAGATCACTTGAGTTGAGAAACTTGCTGCTCCGGAAACTCACGTAGCATCGGCAAATATAGGACAGGACTTAGCGGCATTACGCCTGTTTGTAGGCAAAACCTATGACACTGATGTCCGCTGTCAGCATGAAAACAGGCGACGTTGTTTATCGCACATATTATGCGTGCTTTTGTGTCCGTAGTACAACCAATCATCTACTTAAGGGCATCCTTCTCTACCTACCCCATTCTCGCTTTCCCCTTCCTCTCCCATATCTGCCATCTCTCTCTGGCCGAACCTTTTCTCTCATTCACTACTCCTGCTACTGTATCTGTTTCGCAAGGCGTTTTGCTTTAAACCAATTTGCTTTCTTTTTCTGATCACTTTCGACGTTGTTCGATTACCCACTCTTTCTCACATGCTCCAGTCAGCTATATAGAAATTTACAACGCCTCTTAATTGTTTTATTTGATTTCGTCGCAACGTCAAGGTTTCCACACTATCTTCAAATTTTATATTCTCAAAGTTGTAGAATTTCATTAGAACTGGCAAACAGCAGCGGGTTCAGGACTAGAGGGGTTAACATATTTTGAAACATACTGCCTTACTAACGAGTAAAATATAGTCAATAACAAACCATTTTGCCTTTCCTGATTTTGAAACATCTTACAAACGATCTACGGATCGTTCTATCACTTTATATATCTACTGAGAAAAAATAGAAAAATAATTAAGTGAATAAGTCTTTTAAACGTAATATTTATATAGTTTTACTATAAGTGTTTGCTCCTAAGATAAATTCACTCACTGACTGAAGGAGTATATGGCCACCTCGTTAAAGTAAATAGGAACAGAAGTGAGAGTGCTAGTTTTGACTTTACTAAAGTAACACAATAACCTAGAGATAACAATCAATCCTCCCTGAGCCAGCCTATGATTTAAAAAACTCGAAACTTGTTCGGAGGGGTTTACTTCCATACCAAAATAATCATTAGAAAATAATCTGTAGTAAGAACAATGTAAACTAAAGAAAAATGTGAGCGATTTAGTATTTGGAGATTCCTCCTGACAACAGAAAATGCCTAAATCAAATTCCATGAGAAAATGTAAGTCCCTGGCCATGTTATGTTACTAAATGGTACACAGGAGAAACTTCTAGATTTCTTAACACACCATACCTATATACGTATTTGCATTGCAATATTTCCAGTAACTTTCAAGTTATTAATGGTTTAATTTATTATCTTATAACTAAACCAAAACGGTCCTTACTGTGAAAAATGTTACTAATGTAAATATATATTTTGACAGATACAGATTTTTTATTGAATTTTTATAATTTGCCTAAACTTATTACAAACAATATTTTTACTCATTTTAGTGAATTAATTAGATATTCTAATTCTTTTTCCCGATGTAAACAAATGAAAATCACTCGCAACATTTTTATATAGTTGTTTGTGTTTCTCTACACAATTTCAAGGAAATAGAACAAAAATTGCATTTTGAAGATACAAAAGCGTACTAAAAACAGAAAGTGAGAAAAATAATTTTGAAATTCTACAGGTCTATGTGGTCTTCTGCGGAAGCACTTTTAAAAATCCGTGTAAAAGTAGTATTAGTAATAGATATCAAATGTATATTATAATGCATTCTAAACACTTATAAATAAAATATTAAATTTTTGAAAGATTGCGCTATATATTCCCATAAGGCATAAAATGAACACTTTGTAGGGGGCATCCGCTTGAGAGCAAGGCATGAAAACGCAGGTAATGTGGGAATAACCCTGTATCGTAAGGTAAAGACAGGTCGGTTGAGACATATGGAGACGAGGTGAGGCGGGGCGCGGCGCGGCGCGGCGCGAGGCCACCACAAACAGGTTTTACCTCTCAGCTCGGCTCAGCTGGTCACCCGCCCCGCAGTTGCTACCAGAGAGGCAACTGTTGCTACGGCAGGCACGGGCCACGGGGGCGGACCATGCTCTCCCGCGGGAATATTTCACTCTTCCTGGCTGCCACATTTCCTTCCCGGAATACCACTTCTCTTACAATAACATTATGTTTACTTCTATACAGAAGTACTTGTTTTTGTGCTAGAGTAAAACAGATGAACACTTCCATAGAAGCGAAAAAACAAGAATGGGATAGCTGCTTCTTCATTTTATTCGCGTATAGAATTGGATACACCAGTGCATTCAAATATAAATATCACAACTTAATTGTATTATTCTGTCGGTTTCTTTCTTACTTATTTTAGAAAGGAAACGTTTACTTTCTCCATAGCCTAGATGCCATAGAACCGGACTGCATGTAAACAGAGTTTTGTATCCCTCCGCCTTAGCATCAACTGAGTAACAGCATTGTTGTATACCTGTTGTGGATGACACCACGAATAATTACAACATTCTTCATTACTCGTACTATTTGATATTACGTATATTAATCTTGACAACTCATATATAGTCGCTTATATTTAAGATAGCTACTATTTATAGGTTATCTTGACCGTTGGTTGCTTCATATGGCGTTAATGACGCCAGGTGTTTACATCAAGTTTGGTTCTAAGAAGGGACTGATAAACGAAGTATTGCATTTGATTTTTAAGATATCGATGTCGATATTTCAGCGGAAGTGGATGTTTTTTGGTCCGCTTAATGCCAGAAAAGCCTTTTTAAACAAAACTGCATTTGTTTTCAAATTAAAAAATGAAGTACGTTTATTTAAGTATGTGCTATTTCTTATTTTCTCAAGAGTCGCTGAAACTGTTTTGATCGATATGTTTGAAATACTGAAATGAGGAATAAAATACAAATTTTGAAGTTTCTGTAAGTAACAGTTAAAGACTCCAAAATACCTCTATGAAAATTTACTCTCGTTTAAATACCCAATTATAAAAAATTAACGTCCTTAAGACTTTTCGCTGCTATTCGTTTGAATTAATTCCTATTTAAGTAGTTCACCTTGAAATGCTAATCAATCGTTCACTTGTTTATCACGGTATACATAAAGAAGACGATGTTTAACATATTAAATAGCGATCTATGAAATGTACATTGTTGCAGTAATGAAACCACTTAAAATGGGAAGAGAAAAAACAACGTAAATGTTACAAATCAGATTTTGTTTTATTAATTGCTATCAAACTTGTAAAATATAATTTGTTCTTAAGAATCTGCTCGTAATAATACAATTTTCTCACGTTGCAACCTAATTTCTGTTCTATTACAATAGTAATAGATGCTACTTTTTATAACCTTGTGGCATCTATTGTTGCCATACTGTTGTACTGATTTTATACTAATTGCCATAGTATAGCAATATGCGTATGTCCCGAAACGTGTTCAGGTATCTGCCAGCGGCAATGATGAAATTTAAATTTACGGAATTGGTAACACACTCACTCAGAAAGTTTTCTGATTGACAGAATGATCTATCCGGAAATCGAAAGCAAGGCCACTCGCAAGATAGACAGGTGTCCCACCTATTTCTTCGTTAGGCAGAAATATTTGATGTTTAGAACCGACTTCAGGTCAGCGTTACTTATAACGAAATGAAATGAAAAATGTTATTTGGGCATATTTACAACCTCTATGCAGTTATGTGACAGACTGACCTCTCCCAGTTCCTATAGTCTATACCTCTGTACCTTTCATTCTCTGTATGAAAGTTCGCTCCCTACTTAGCCAGATGTCTATGTAACTAGTTTATAAGTATTCAAAACAAAATGAGAGAACATTCTGGTCATTGCAAAAGTAAATATAGAAAAATGTCTGTGTTTGTGGGAGTGCAGAAATGGTATGACAGTAGATGATTTTTGGCGCCTTGGCTTGGCTTGGCTTGGCAGTAAGAAAACAATCATTTGCCTGTTGAGTAGGTTGCTAAAGTCTGGTGTGATGAAAGGAGGGTTCAGAGCCATGGCGGCCCTCCGTCCGTCCGTCGAAGCGTAACAATTACGTGAAATCTATCTTTCCCCCCCTTGTTTTTCTCCCCTTGCGGTTTGTAATTAAACCGGATTCGATTCAGACGGAAGTCTGCCGTGCATTATCCTAATTTTTGTTCACGGGTTCTTCGCTTCCACTTTCAGGGAACATCGTTGCGGCGTGAAATCCTACTTGCCAGCCCGTGTTTGATCCTCGAATGCCCCAATGAGCAATTCTTCGGTAAATGGCAAGTGCTGGATGCTCTGTCTAAAGAACGGCCTAGCTTTTAAGATTAGGTCACGTGATAACCCGGCTCTTTAAAGATATCGAAGTTGATAACAACTGATTATTTTATTAAGTATTGAACAGTGTAGCTGTCCTTTGTTTCTGCTCTTCCTTGGCTATGCCATGAGCTTTATTAGTTTGCTCTAGTTTCTCCCTTTTCTATTTATGTTTTAAAAGATTTCATTTTAAAGCCCACTATAACTTATTTCGCTTGAGAAGCAATACTGTTATTGCTGAACTGTGGTTTTTCTTAATATTGGTTTTATCACAAACACTCACATTCACATTTTCAGACTATGCGCTATAGGAAATGATTCTGATGAAAGAAAAATCCCTCGCCTCAGCCGAGAATCGAACTGGGGTCCTTTCGGTGAGTACTGACCCAAATTCAAGAGGCCCCATGTTCGAATCTCGTTTAACCTTAACAATGACAATCCTTATTACAGAACTTTTGAAAACTTCGAAGCAATTACGCAGTTCAGTAATAGAAACAGTGATTGACAATAACTATTAACTACGTGTATTTAATCAAAAAATTAAATTACAGAATTTAACACGGTCCTGGTTTCTCATTTTGTTCATTCACCACAAAGGTGATATTTGGTTCGAGTTTGTTAAACTCCCCCCCCTCCCGCTCCGCCCCCCCCCCCTCTAAAAAGTGTAAAGTTGAAGCAGGTCCGAAAAAAAATGAACATCAAGGGGCGGACTCGAACCACGGATCTTCGGCGTTGCGCATTCGGGCAGCAGAAAGGCCTCGGCACTGATTTTTTTCAACGGAATTAACGTTCCAACCTTAGCCTAGATATGACCGTAGTGACGGGAAGAATGGAAGACACTGGGTTTTAGTGAAGCCTCGAAAGTTGTGATTTACCGAACTTCATACATATTACATTTTATAGCCATTGGGTCTATTAGCTTAATGCTTGTTTTTGATGTTGCGTTTTTGTTTCAGCGTGAAACTGCCCTTGTTTCACAACTGTGAATAATTGTTTTAACGCGTTTAATTCATGATGTAACGCAGACTGTAGTTTTCCCCGAACCAACTGACGATACACGTAACTGCGAATACCTAATCATTTCTATGAACCGATCTCTAGTTGTAGAGTTGTGCTTGTGTTCACGTGTGCCACTCTTTTATTATTATTTTTTTTTTAATTCCACGGCCCTCTTCACTCACTCCATCACCAAGTTGTGACGGAAGCAAGCCGTGAGGGAGGGGAGGGGAGGGAAAGTTCACAACGGTCGAGTTGAATCCTTAATAGACCTGATGAAAGTTTCATGAGGGTGCAGGACTTGGTTTTTATAGAAACAAAACCGAAATAAATAAACATTAATTAACTTTTGCTATCTCCGGGGGCAAACAAACCACTTGCTATTTGCTGTTGCACAGCATTTTAATTGTTCCCGTGGTGATAAAGAGTTGAGACGGATCCATTGACCTCGCTCGATCCTCTCTTGTCAGCAGGATTAGCCAGAAAACATGCGCAGCTCATTACCGCTTTAGTATTCATTTATTCAATATCCTTTACAAAGTAACCTTGATCAAGTGAAATATGTTGTTCTTAAGCCGTGTTTGCGTGACCAGCACAGAATCCTGTTCGCTTTTTAACAGCATACCACTGTTTACTACTCTGTTGTAGGATTAAATCCTTCTTTACGAAAGTGTTCGTGCGTTATATTATCGCAAATAGTTCCACCCGGTGTAACATAACCTCATTCTGTGTTGCGCAATACAAATTATCGTGATAAAAACCTACCTAACGTGAGTTTTAACGCTGCTAACAAATTTTGTATCCTTTGATCGTGTAGATACTATATAGTACGACATATGTTTTGTTTGTTTATATGCATTTCGCTATAACTTCCTTTAATAATAGAATCAACTGCTATGCGTTAGTAGTAATCTTCATACTGTTCATGACCGTTAATTCTTAAATCAATGACGGTAATTTACTGGCGTATATTTCTTTGAAAAAGTTACCTAAATTAAGTGTTACAAAATAAGTATATTGTTGGTGCTGGAAAAAGGGTGCTTATTGGTTATTACTGAGAGTTAAAAGTCCTATAGACCTTTTACTGACAAATGAGTGTAGGTAGTCTTGTTATATCACAGGTAAGCTTGAGTTACTTACTGAACAGATGAACTCAGTTGCACAGACGCTATCCTGTGGTATTTATTTGTTTGGTTTAACCAGAAAGTGTGGGATGGTGGAACAACTGTTATTAGGGTTTTGGTACAGGCACATACCTTACTGTATAATCAACTTAAAGAACTTGTGAATGAATTTATTAAGTTTTAACTACGTAGCTGCTTGCCTCTGGCTTTATTTTGTTTGTACTTACATTTTACTCCGCAGGCAAAACATGGGTTTTGGTGTGAGATATTCATTAAAAAAATTGCTATTGCACGGGATATAAAACTAGGGATAGCGTGCTCTTTTTTTAAAGGGTTTAACGTCCTTAAACCGGTTAGGCTATATTGCACGATGAAGGAAATGGGTGAAATGATGCTCAAATGAGTTCGGAGTCCATAGAGGTTAAGAGTTACCCCACATTCGAACTCGAGACTTCATGAATGCGAAGCAGACACGCTACCCCCATACCACAGAGGTGCACTGTTATTTTTTTATTTACTGTTTTGTAGATAAAACAAAAACGCTCTATAAAATACTTCGAAACCATTTTTTCCTTAAAATGTATGTATGTGGAACCTATGTTTATTAGGTATTTTGTTCTTTTGTTTTAATAATAATGATGATAATGATAAATACTGTCACACTGAAAGGAAGAAAAATCTGCTAAATGACCAGAAACCCCATAAGTTCAGGAAGCTAAGTAAGATTTTATTCGACGTCGATTGTACCACCGGCCTTTTGGGGTGGTCCAAATGACAGCAAAGGCTCCTCAAGTTTGTGACAGGATATATAATTTGTGAAGGTGTGACAAGCACACAGAAGGGCCTGTATTTCTTGAATGTCTGAGCGAGCAAGGCTGTTAAACTTCAGTAAGTGATTTCATTAGCATAGAGAATAGAGAAAGAATCAATCACCGCAGACTCACTCCCCCATACTTGAGCAGATGCCAGCAGCCTTTTGTCGTTGGATCCCGGGAGAAAAGAACAAGCTCTACCGTGGAGGAAATAATAGGGGCCGAGGGTAACCCAAGGTTTATTTGGGAGAGAGGCTGTCTCTCATCTCATCCACTTTCACTTTTCCTTCTGCTTGATTAACAACGCATAAGAAGTAAACTTACTAATGTTATGCTGTTATAGGTGTACAGTACAGCATTAGCAACAGAAAGTATTTTCATATAGCTGCTACAGTCACTTGCAAAACATCTTGGCGATGCCCTAGATCGTAGCTTAATGCTTTTTTATCTGACTGATCTGAAACAAATGTGAGGGAAGAAAGATAAACATTTACCGAAATTCAATGTAAATAAGATATACATGTATGGCTAGCCCAATTTGAGTTATTGATCTGATCTTTTAGGGTAGGGCTACTGCTGCAAAACTTGAAAGTCAGGAAGGGAACACAGATTGAGGTTTCAATACCAATTCAGATTCTCTATTTTCATAACCTTTCAGTAAATTTACCTGATAATCTCATAATCTTTCACAAAAATGTCCTTTGTTTTATTACTTTTATTCAAGAAGAAACATTTAAATACATGTTGTGCCTGTATTTCCTTGTTTTAATGCATCCAAATGCTTTAAAAATCGACTGAAGATCTGTTTGCAATAAAATTAACTGCTCGACTTTTAGGAAGTTACATGAAACATTTCAGAGGCATTGGGTAAAACTATCCCGTCGGAAGTGCTGATAGAAAAGTTGTCAACACCAAATTTTAAAGAAAACCTTTTATATTGCTTTTTATTGTAAACATTAGCTTACGTAATATCAAAACCATAGATGGATTTTGAAATACACTTTGAATATATTTAGGATATGCAATCCGATATTTTTAGCGTATATGACTGAACTGCCTCGATGCTATGTGAACAATATGTTTTGCATGTAGCTGTACAGAAGAGAAAGGTGCACCCATCTTTGTTTGGATACCATAATAATATTTATATCCAATACTGCCAACACCTCGTGCAAACAAAAACTTACAGATGCATAAGAAATTATAAGTCCTAAAGCTTTTACGGATGGAACGCAGTAAAGTGATTTTGTACCTTCAACTGGTGATTCAAACTAAAATTGAACTCTTCTCCCTTGACGTCAAGAGGAAGTTTAGTTGTTTGAGTCATGTTCATCTGGTAAATAAGGTTTGCGTGAAACATGTCACAATGACTTTTGTCTTACCTTGGAGGTCAGTTTCTCGAGAAAAAGGAACTTGGTCAGCAAAGTCTGCTTTGTTGACATAATCACTTCCGAGTAGTCGAAAACTGCTTTGTTCAAAATACTGCTACAGTTTCTTGCAACACATTAAATGAAGCATTCTTGTGGACACTGGTGCCAGATACCTAATTAAAATTGGTTACAGGTTGCTTTTTATATTGGAAAATAGATTTGGATTTGTGTAGCAGAACGTTTTCACATTCAATGTTTATTTACACCGGTTGATTTATTTACCAAAAACATTCCTTTATTAAATCATTCAAAAGTGAAAGTCTAGCAACCTTCTCTGTCCACCTTAATAGTTTTTGTTTTAACATATCGTTGTAGTATTCGTAAGAACGATAAATACCCTCATAGAAATGTTAGCTATGTTTAGGTTATGTTGGAGGTATGTGTTAGCTGGAGTGTTTTAGACGCTCAACCAACGGCTGATTGAGGTCGCTGAGAAGTCCACTTAGGACGCTGGCGTTTACACGCAACGAATCAATTAGCTATGCCCAGTGACACGGAGCGAATTTGCACGCCTACTATCAAATACTAGCGAATAAAGTCGCCCAATGTAATCGAGGCGTTAGGTAACATAACTTTCTTATACACAAGAAAGCAGTCAGCTGTTCATTTAAAAGACTTAGAATAGGCATTCAGATCTGAAAGAACCGTACCTCAGTATTTCACACACAAATATTTTGGAAATGCTTGTTGAAACATGATTTTATATAATTATCGTGTAATGTGGTTTTATTTTTTATGGTTTCTCTGTTTCAATACATTAGCAGGAATGAAAATTATGTACAGCGAGTACAAATAGTAATATACATCGAATTTCTGATGGTCTGTATGAATATTTATAGGACGTATCTTCTGATATCGGTCTCCACCAGTTTGAAAACGGACACGTTACCTCCCTTCCAGTTGAGGGAGGTGGTGGCAGCTGTTTGTAATTAGCCAGTAAGTTGACAACACCAGCATTGGTTCCATATAGAGCAAGAGGTGACAGTATCAGCCAGGAAAATGAAAGCATGACGTAATAAGGTACCCTACAATCGGTAAAGAATGAGGTGTCCGCTAAAAGGCAGTGTTCATTTCCTTCCATGCTCTCTGTTCTAAATAATTTCAGATAAAACTGATATTTCATGTAATTAAGCTAGACTTTCCACGTCCCAGCCGGGAGTAGAACCGGTGACTTCTGAATTGTGAAATCAGAACGCTGGTTACTCGACTACAGAGGTAATGTGTTTTAAGTTCAATTAAATTACAGGAAGTAACTTTGTTGACGTGTAAGCATAAAGTAAGGTTAAGGTTCCTTCACAACTCCTCTACAATGATCTCTTTTTAGAAAACGAAATAATAAAATGTTTTCTTGATTGTAGTTAGTGGTTATTTGTTTGCGCATCTGTGCATCAGTAAGCGCATGATGGTTCACCGCATTGTGATGCAGATTCCTTCTGGTGGCGGAATGTCAAATGTCTGGAGAGACACACACACACACAGAGGAAACAACATTGTGGACGGCACTCTGAGAGCCCTCTGTCGGAAGGGCGTGCAACTAGTCGAGGGGGATGATATCGATGAGATACAATGCGCATGCTCTGTTTACGGCATGTTTTGTGGAAGCTGTTTAGTGTAACGGTTTCCAGATTACGCCTTCTGCACTCGTAACCCGGGCGATCGAAGCCAATTAAAAAGCATAGTAATGAGAGAGAGAGAGAGAGAGAGAGAGAGAGAGAGAGAGAGAGCGTGACAAAGGCATTTAGATAAATGCCAGAAGTGTTCTAAATGTGCTTTTACTCTTGTTGTCGGCACGCTGCTGACACTGCGGAAAAACGAGCACAGCATAACAGACTGTGATTTACGTGCAAGTATGCAAGTACATGCTTCATTGACGTTTGGGAAGCTGGCAGATCCAATATGCTTCAATCTCCGCACATACTCCTTAATTTCATATCGTTTCTCCCATGTTATTTACTGTTACTTCAGGGGCGTCGAAGGAGGACCATCAGGTACCACTAAAATTACAGTCCTATCATTGGAACTGTCATAAATTCTTTAATATGAATTTTCCAATCTCTATATAACAATTTTGAGTCTTTTTGTAATTTTTATTGAATAAGAATAATTTCCAATCATCATTTTCAGCTAAAGCAAGTGTAAATCCCACTTTTTCGATTCTAATAAACTGTTGTATAAAATTTCAGTTTATTTTACTAATTATAATATATTCACATAATAATGGTGATGATATGTCAACAGACACTTGAATTCTTAAATCAAGAGTTTATAAATTGCCATAATTTAGGCAAATTTTGTACCGCTGGTTACTGTATAAAAATAAAATTACTTTTTCAAAACAAACAGTATTGACTTGTTTAAATAATCTACACGAAAGTTTATGAAAATATCTTAAGTGTCTTAAGGATAAAGGTCAGTGCAAAAATGATCAGTAAACAGCATGAATTGTGTCTAATTAGAGGAAAGTATGCTATAAAATTAAGAGTCCTTTATTCCGAAAGTTGCCTCCTTTAAATAAGATAATAAATGACAGCTGAATGCATTAGCAAATTATTTTTAAAAGGGCGTGTCATTGGTGAGTATTTAAACCTTTTTTCTCTCATGTATCCATCCTTAAATAGGAACATTTTAACTCTTTGCACTGTACTCTTGACGCAAGCCTCGTTTGCTTTCGCACAAAAACGTTCCGAGAAACAGAAAATAAAAAGAGCAGTTTTCTGCACTTCAGGAAAGCCATAACTACTTGCATGCATTTGTCACGAAATAATCTGACTTTCTAATGTCACACAAGGTACCGCCGAGAGCTGCTCTTTTGTTTCTGCAAACGCGTTCCAAAATTAGCCGCAAGATAACAAAACACTGGCGGTTTTTCGATGCGACGTTTGTGATTAACTGGCATTAATTAGCTCTGTTGGAGTTCTCCATGGAAACACGCAAAGGTACGGGGACTTGGCTTATAAAACAGGTTTCCATTCGCCACACCGTTATCGTGCGTTCTTTACACACGTACCTACAAGATGCAATGACCGTTTCTGCGTCCATATGGTTCCTTTGTTAAACTTTATTCAGCTGAAATTACTTTGAAGTAACGTGCTTTGTGACATTACAAATTAAATTATACTAAAATTATGCCCTCGGTGAGGTATTTCGCGTACAGTTTAATTTTTCCTATGTTTCGTTACTTTCATTTGCTCAGGTTCGCTCTCAAACTCAAGATCAGTTTTCTTACCTTCTACACCAGTCACACTAAAGACTGTAATTGTATTCCGGAAAACAATTTTACTCCGAGATTTCACCGGAAGTCGCGTTTTCAAACCCTTAGCTAGGTGGATTATTTATAAAGCTAAAAAAGTATAAATACTAAAATTGTATTTAAAACAGCCAATCCCCGAGGCAGTTCCCGAGTGAAAGGTTTTTGGGAAATTCTGTTCACCTCAACCAAGCCTTTAAATGGGAGGTTTTTCTTATTTTTTATTTTCTCAAGAATGACAAATAACACGCTTGATTTGGCTTCATAAAACACCTCCTTCATATAACATTTCAAATAATTGAAATTGAATTGTTTTAAAGAAATCTACTCTTTAAGAATATGATAAAATGCAATTTTGAAATATCTGAATCAATCCATCCAGTTGAAATAAATATGAGTATTTTAAAAAATTAACATTTTTGAGATCGCAAAATCCGTTCCTATATGGAGTGATATGAATCATATGACCGTTCCCTAGCGCAGTGGTAGCGTGCCTGCCTCTGGCGAGGGTGACCCGGGTTCGATTTTTCCCCGCTAGGAGGTCTGGTACGAGTTGCACTCAGCCTCCTGACGTGGCGAATGGACGATAGATGTGCATGATTTATGGACGAGTTCACTTTTGTATTTATGAAACATAGGGGCGTCCGACTTACGTGCAGTAAACATTGGGAACAGTACGTGATTAAGTACAGTGCCCGCTTGCATTATCACCAGTGTCTTGTTTATTTCCAGGAAAGAAACAGAGACGTTACCGCCACCATCAATTTGGATGATGTCACTCGCAAGGCATTCGCCACGTCCAAAAATGCCTTTCTTCTCAATCTTTTGCTCCTCATTTCTAAATATCATAGCTCGACTTAGTTATTCGAGGAATAGCTTATATATGCAGCTCCCAGTATCAATGGATCTAATCAATTTCCGAATCCGATGGTTCCGTTGTTTCTTATATCTGTACAAGTCTCGATAGTGCCAGACAAATGGCCCCAGTTGTATATATTCTCTGTCTGTGATGTCAGACAGGTGGCTCTAGTTGCATATTCGCCTTTTTTGGTGACTGAGGGCAACTGTCAAATTGGCATATTAGGGATTTGAACTTACGGCCTGCCGAAAACGAGCCACATTTGTTTTAATCAACTGAATCACGACGAGATGGCTCGGTGGTAACATATGAGGCTCTCATTTTGGAGGTCCACGGTTCAACTCCCGCCAGGACCATCCTCCCTGACTGAGGTTTCCTTCAGTCCTCACAACTGTACTAAGAACAGGCGTTGAGGACTACTTCTATACATAAACGCGTCCTGTACAAGTAATGAACCATTTATATATCCATTAATCAAAAAGCTAGATGGATGCAAATATTTCCTCACATAATATTGTCAAATAACTTGCACAAGACAGTAATTTTTTAAATGATTAACTCCCGCTCTTAATTCATATGGCCATAGGGCAGTGACATTGGTGATACATGAAATATAATCTGGAAAGGAACTTTGGGAGGCGGACCTGGCAGGGTTTGAACCACAGAGCTCCTGTTCCTGGGTCCGTACCTTAACGACCTCGGTTACCCGTGTCTGCTGCTTGACATTATTGCTAATTTTAATAGTCCACATTCCTTGAGTATTTAAGAGCTACATTACGTGCATGTAGTCCTTTAGAAGAGTCACTCACTCACACTCCATGAAGAGTAAAGGGGACACGTTTGTGGCTGGAATGTCCGGGGTTGGCCGGTTGCCACGCGACCCAGTAGCCTAGACAAGACAGTCAATCCACAGCCACCTGGATACTTCCTAAACATAGCCCCGCTCGCTTCACAGCCTGGAGGGAGGGGCATTACAACTGGCCGCCTTACTTAACAATCTTAACCTATAAATAGCAAAATGTTCAAACAGAGTGATTCATAGTGACGTCACCTGTGTCATGATGGATGGGATGAAGGTATTTGATTCAATTTGGGAGCCAACACTGTCTCTAAATAGCACTTTTACTGCTCATCCTGCTTCTTGCAAGCTGCAGTCAGCTGTTTCTTTATTTGCATTGTATGTTTGCTGTGAAAATAGAAGCATTTGTTAT
The DNA here is from genome assembly GCA_030765045.1 of Tenodera sinensis. Taxonomy (NCBI): domain Eukaryota; kingdom Metazoa; phylum Arthropoda; class Insecta; order Mantodea; family Mantidae; genus Tenodera; species Tenodera sinensis. The sequence goes on along the minus strand of CM060965.1, from coordinate 29,818,746 downwards.
CTGCTACATATATGCCAGACAAGGCATATTAGCAAACTAAACACATCGTAAAGCTCAACGATTTGCTACTTAATGTTTATAACGAAATTGTCGTTCTTTCTTGGAAAGATTCTCCTCGATGTTTAGAATTTAAACGTGCAAAGACTTACGCGATTACATGTCGAGGACCACATCACGCCCTAGCTGTAATTTACAGATTCCAAACAAACCTTGTTTTTCTTAAACTCTCACTAAACAATAAAACTATGTGAACACTCTCGCAACTTTCTCGATCAGAGGCAAATTTTCATATACTCTCTACGATATTTATGTTCGGTTGCTTTGTCATGAGATATCTTTGTCCAAAATTACTTAAAAAAGAAAACAGCACTCAAATAAAAAACAAGAAGAATCACGAAGTTAAGTATGTTGACCATGTTTGGAGAATTGTAAACATGTAACCCAGAATATTTCGAAAGTAGCTCACGTTATGAAAAAAATGCATTTGATACATAATGTTTTAAGATCTAAGTAATTCTTGTGTTGTCTTATGATTTCCTAGGTATTAAAGCTACAATAATGAAGAAGACTTCACAGAAAAATTCAAATTGTACATTTGACATCTCAGTATATTAAATATAGTTATAGTCCGTAATTTGATCAAAATCGTCGAGTCGTTTTTTCAGGTAATCAAAACTAACAAAATTTGGTTTGCAACAGGGTTGAAAATTTATTTCCCAATCTGTTTAACATTTGGATAACAGACAATGGGAAAATACAGTTAGTTTAATAGTTTCTTAGGTTAATGTGGACACACAAATTCTCTCTCTTTGTTATACTAGAGCAGATTTTAAGCTGATATTTCTGAAGATGTAATTAAATTATATCTTGAAATATGTTTTTAATTTTAATGTCTCCAAAATGCTTTATTAGAAAATAATAACTGCGAAGATTATTTACCCAAAGTTAATACATCCTTACCTTAAAAACATGTAACAGAATATGTTTATAATTTTCGTCTTCATTGTTACGTTAAAAGTCTTAGATCGCGAATACACTAATTTGTTAGTTAATAGTTTTTCAACGCTGAAATAACAACTTGCCATTTTTCCACAGGTGGTTAACATAACCTCATGGCCAACTTGAGCATTTGCATTTCGTACCACACCTGATTCGTTTACAGTGGGCATTTAATTATTTATGAGGGCGGTGGAGTAAAGGGGGACATTGAAAAGGTTTATCATCGCGGAATAAGTACACGTTATAACGGAACTTTGGTTTGAGAACTATGCATTATTTTTCAGCTGTGTTGAACCATAGTAATCATTATTTTGATTTGCCCAAGAAACTCTGTAAGTTTGAGAATATAATAAACACTGTCAGAGTGGCATGCACTTGTTTATAGATGACAGCAGGTGGAATATCAACGAAGCAGAGGACCAACTTTCACTTAAAATCGCTAGAGTATGACCGGGAAACGAAACCAGGACAGAAGGAAGGCAAGATTCCAGCGACTTGCCCCGACATCGCACAGTATCCATATAAAGACTGGATATGAAAATGGATGGCGGAGTTTGTTGGTCGCAATGACTCATTCATAACCAGTAGGTGACTGAGAAAATCCACGACATTAGGCCAACAGATGGCTAATTGTACGATATAAATACTTGTGGATGGGTTTGTTTTATTTGTTTAGTTATTGTGGAACATTTTGCTATGTAACAGTAATATTTATGGTTCAGCGCAGACTTTGTATTGTGTGTCAATGTTTTTGTTTGTCCTCCCGTCGATTTTACGGCTTTCATCTGTTAAGTTTTAGATCTTGCTGTCTATATAATACACATGTAAGAGTTAAGGGTGCAACAGCGATCCTAAAAGGCAGTTAGTAATTCATATAATACGCAAATTGTTCTTCCAGAGCCTTTGCACAGAATAATTCCAAAATGAATAATAAGTAGAGAAAATCATGTGAATGTAACTCAATATTTTAACATGTACATTGCCACTCATTAGCGAAAATATTTAAATGTTTTCTAATTCCCTAACATTGACAGCGTTCGTAGAGCGAGTCTTCATACTGATCTCTTGAACCGGAATCTTGACGATTTCTAATTGTCGACTTCCGGTGCTGAAAGAAAGCAAAAGCACATCATTGCCGTGTAACAGTAACGTGCTTCAAATGTACCGTTGTCCTTTTTTATTACCTACCTACTGTTTGAGGAGAAGTTAATGACCAAGAGATAAATTTCGCTTTACAGCTAGTAAATTTTCATTACAACGATCTTAATTTTCAATGAGAATAATAACTAGAAAATGCCTGGGGTCTCTTTTCGCTTTTATAATATGAGTTGATTTAAATGGTTGCCTCTTTTGTTAAGCCCCTTTTGTGTAGCGTAAGAGAAAGACGGCAGCGTTTTTTGTTTTCTTTAATCTTGGCAGTTGGCTGGGAGCTTGCGAAGTTTCTCTTGCGGAACAAGCTCGTCCGTATCCAAAGCAGATTCACGTTAATGTTTATTATTTGTTTCTCTGTTTCCTGCATGATTTATAACGCTCGCTCGTTCGACAGAAAACCGAACTGCAGGTAAAAGTGAAGAAGCCGCGTGTTGCTGATGCGGAAGTTTTATCAGCTAGGCGGGATTGTTTCATTAACACGATATTATAATAAAATAAGCGAAGAGTAGGGAAGTTAACCCTTGGGAAGTTAACATTCCTGCACGTCGTGTGTTTTGCATTTTTACGAAAATATTACTAAAATGAGTTCAGATAATCCTTCAGCTGTATACAGATCCTGAATGTACTTGAAATTGATTTTTAGCACACAAATCTTACCATCTTCACTTCTCCTTACATGCTAAAGGCATTGGAACATTAAACAAGTAGTTTATTAAACCCCAATAAATTGCTTCGTACTACTTATGACTCGTATATAGACTATAAAATATTTGTTGTTTTTTTAAACATGTTTAGTACATCTGTGCTTACTGTAGAAACTATTAAATTGGTTCTCTGCGAGTCATTCCCGGACAGAATAAATAAACCGTTAAGTAGCTTAATCTGGATAAAACAATGGAGTAGCGTTTTCCGCTCGGCTCGCTTGTTAGGTACATACACCTACAAGAGTTTTCATGTTGCAAGATCGGAGTGAAATGAAAGGAGGTCATGCGCTAGACAGGTGTCCGTCCTTGCCACCTCCCCTCGCCGCTTGTCCCTTCACCGGCCGACATTGGGAACCGACCGACCGCCTGCCTGCCTGCCTTTATCAGATTTACTTCACTCCCGCATAACACTCAAAACTATTCCTCATGGGCGTGTCGATCGTCAGCTAGTCCACTCAGGTCCACAAAAGTAATAATTATTAAACACAAATATATGAAAGTGCACCGGGGCATATTTGATAACTCTCCAAATAAGTGCCTACATATTTCATTCATATTTGTTTATTTTGCAACCTTACCTTGTTCAGGGTAAACAATTATGTTCTTTTAGGTAGAGGAAGAAGCAACACATTTGTAATAAGTACTAAAAAATGAATAACGCATTGTACATTGTCCCCTTAAGGCAAAAAATTAAAAATTCACAATTTTCACTTCAGCAACCTGAGCTTTTATCGCAGTATTATAACGTTTACACACTCTTCAATCGGAAAACAGCATTTGTTTCAGATGTACGTGATTTAATTGTTGAATAAAATTTCCCCATGTGTCAAGCATTTTTATTAAGAATTTTACCTTTAACAGGCCTTACAAAAAGAAAAGAAAGGGAAAAAAAAAAAAGAAACAAACAAACAAACCAAGATCGGAGGTTTTTTTTTTTTTTTTTTAATTAAAAGGAAGCTAGGCTAGAACAGACGTATAAGCCCTTCACATTTTGATATTTTTCGAGTTTATGAATATAACGATATGAAAATATTTAATAAAATATAGCGTAATTGCAAAATTTGAAAAATGGCTGTATGACTCACTAAAGATTCATAAATATTTCCTGAAAATTAGAAGTCAACTCGATTGGTTGAGCGTTTTAAGTGATGAAAAGTGCTGAAAGAAACGTTTCCAGAAAAAAAACGCATTTAACATTAGCACGTGCATTACAATGCTTCAAAAGTCGTTTAGTGATACATATTCCCGACATAAAAAAAAAATCAGTTTTTGAAAATTTTCCTGTTTTTCATGCAATTTCACAGCTGCATTGCCTTATCACCATAATTGAGAGGTTTACTCAAGTAATTTATCCATGCTTAGTTATTATTCAAGTGTGAAAATGTCATATTTGTATCGTGTCAAGGTTTCTTGGAGTTTCTGTGTGTACTAGCTAGAGCACACGTGCGCAAGAACCAGCCTACTGCACGATATCAGGACATTAGAATAGTAATGGCCGAAAAAGGAAGCATATCCATCACGTGCTCGTTTCTTGTCTTCAGCAGGGAAGTCATGACTGTTCACACGAAACTTGTTAGTTAAATGTACCTATAGTAGATTCAAGAAGCAGCCTACTGTTGCTCCAATTAGATAAGAGCTTAATTTATACATACATTACACTTAAAATAATTGTCATCTGTATTTTAATTCGGAATCTTGACGACTGTTATTTATGAGATTCTAAATTGTTTTCGGAGATGGAAGATTATTTGGCTAAAATCCCATATCCAGTTTCTGGGTTAAGTGGTAAGGGTTGTGAGCGTAAAAACAATAAAAGTATGAATTTGTGAAGAAAAAATCTCGTAGATAACACCAAAAAGGAGTACTGCCAACCTACGTAATCAAATAATTATTTCTAACCTCAAATATCACAGGGGTAAAATAACGTGCTTTCAAACGATAATAATGCTTGAAGATCGTTCCCACATAACACTTAATGAACATAATCGGCAAATCTTGTTGTGCAGTAACACTTTTGGATAAAATCACTTCTGAACCTATCGTAATATATTTAATGTGCTGTTTGCTGTATATTCTGCGGTTGAGGGGTGAAGTGCTGGTAAGGACAAGGTTTTCTGTTGCAGAAGCATACAGCACTTCCTTTACAAACTGTACAATGAAGCTTTAAACACGTCATCCACACGTTAGAGGCACGCTGCACGAGCCACGCTGAACCCTTTTTTACCACGGCGAGACATTAACAGTGATAATCACTGGTGCTAAACACTGGCGTCAGGTTACGAACCCTCGCCCAGCTGACATCTGACAGAAAAACAGGTTTCCCGGCTCTAGGGTCTGCTACGTGCTCTAAAAATAGATGGATGAATTAAAATTGTAGGCTGGCGTCGTCTTATCACGTGCGGCTTCCGCCATGTTTGCCCAAACCACAAGATAACAGACACATGTTGATACGCACACTCCGGTCGACTTTCTAATCAATACAACATGATGCAACAATGATGTCAAGACAGCTGAATTAACAGGACCGATGCGCTGGCGCAAGGAAGTGCAACTAAACAAACGAAGGGCGGTGATGCACCCTCCGGTCATCGCTCCTAACTCCCTCGTATAGACACAGATTAGCAATTGCTCTTATTCAAATTTAACGTCTTCCGCTCTTGATCGGGCAGAAAACAAGAGTCTATTACTGTCTCATTTCTGTTTCACCAGTTAAATTTAGGTTAATTTCGTTACTGCTGCGTTAATATTTTGTATTGATTCTTTCTCCACATTCCTTTCATCTACTGTTGGCAACCTATGGCTCGCGTGTTGGGTGTTCCATAGCAAACCTTCGTTGACATGCTGAACAAATAGAAGCACGCGTTCTTTAACATTTTTGAATAAGGAATATTCCGTAAACTAAATCCTTAATATCCGTTTAGGATGGGAAAGAAAATTCCCATTCCCTTACTGTCGCTATTCAATTGCTTTTTGCAATATCGTGGAAGGCATTTCTATTTCTACAAAGATTTATGTCGATTAATATGAAGTAGATAGAAAAATGAGCTTTCGAAGATATACATATGTATGTAAGATATAAAAATAAATGGAGTGGTTAGAGAAAGTCATCTGCATGTAACACAGACTTTTCTGTTTACTCCAATCTTTTCTTTAGCGTCTCCTGTTTTTTTCTGATACGTTGTGAACTAATATAATTATTGCACTTTTTTTTAGCAGCGCAGTAACTAGAATCGGCGTGTAAAACGGAAGTGTTCGATAAACGCTAGGAGAAAGAGAGAGAGAGAAATTTCAATGCTGCAGTGAAGGTTGTCTCTCTGTCTCTCTCGTGTACAGAAACTTCCGCGTGCTCTCTCTTTCCCACTGTGACACACATTTGGTTTACCTAATATCCCAAAAGCTTCCCACTTGGGCACGCACAGACTCTCCTTCCTTGTTTCCACCTCTCCGAGCTTAATTTTATCCTTTCCCTTCCTTTATTTTCTCCTCTTGGTTCTTATACCTTTTATTCCCCCTGAAAGGCAAACACAATTGTTTGCAATAAAATAAAACAGATTCGTAAACACTGACTTATGGAGCTATATTTTTCCTTGCACGAAGAAGTAATTTATAATAAACGACAAATGCTATTTCGTCATATCTGAGGCAATTTAAAAAATACATTGTGTAACAGTCTTACTATTTTTTTGCTATTCGTTACCTATTCATATAAAATGTTTATTCTTCTACCTGTATGTTATTACACTCAAAGAAATGTTTTTGAATTACATAATACAGGCTTTTTTATGTTCAGATGGAGAAACAACCAGAGCTCTTTATATCACAACGGAATTTTATTAGTCATAATGGTTATTGCGCGAAAGAAAACAGAAAAACATGGCAAAAAACAAATAAATCGCTCGTTTTAAAATGTTCTTAGACGGCGTACGAAAGCAGGGTTTAGCGTGAGAGAAAATCCAGTGGTTGGATAGCTGTCCTAATTTAGGACTGTCCTAAAGACATAGTCTGCTAATAACTCTGTAGAAAAAGAATGTCGGAGGAGATAGATTTGATATAAATTATTATTTAATTTAATAGCCAGTAATGCACGTGAAAATATGTAGTTCTAATACTTTAGAACCCATGTAAATATATACAGCATATATTTTAATTAAAAGTGTTGGTGATTTTTGAGAAAATAAAAATAACGAAAATTAGTCTGTTAATGCATCCTTTGGTCTACCAATCAAATAAATCATTTACTTGACTTTTCGTTTTTGAATTATGGACTCCATATATACCAATTCTTTCCTATTTTTAGGAGACCTCGAAATATTTATTTTAGTGAAATACCCTTATCCAATTTTTATTCTAGTGCATTATTTTCTGCATAGGCAGATGAAGTAAAGGGAAAGAGTACCGAAAGCCTCGGGAATCAGATTTTCTTTAAAAATTGCGAATACAGGTACCTGGCTTCCAAAGGAACTTGTGTTTGGAATGTCAGTACGCCTTTCTTTTTGAGAGCTGAAGTCACGACCCTTTTAATGGCATCGCCGTTGCAGTATGTCACAAGTCCAGTAGTGAAAGCAGTAGGTCAAAGAAAGAAAGTTGCTCTTCAAGAACTGACCACTAGCAGGCAAAATGAGTGACAACTCCCGTTTAGTAGCAGTCTCAAAGTTCGTATCTTATTGCAAGCTAATTTTCGTGGATTTACGTCGATGCTCTGCCAAACTTGTATCCAGCATGAAAATCTGTGTCATATTAAATCCTCAAGCGAGGGTTAACAAGAACAGATAATCTCCTCTTTGCAATGCCAGAGTGAGATCAATAAATATGAACAAAAATGGAGTGTGTAAAATAGACCAATTAAATACGTAGTGAAGTTATTTGAGAAACAGATAACGGAGGAAAAGTAGTGCTGATACTTGTCAGAAAGAGCGAAAATAATGGACGTCTTGTAAGAGATACATATTTGCTAAAAGATGCTGAGGATGAATTATATATGGGAAAAAGTTCAGTGTAGAAAACATATTGAAACCATGGAGTTAGTTGAGAACTGTGAATGTTTACGGACAATCATCAATTCAAAAGGAAAAATAGATACGGAAATAAACCATAAAGTAAATAAGGCAAACCAAATCTACTGCCAAATCAACCAAACAGTGATACAAAAATGCTAGTGTATAACACAGTATATCTTCCAAAACTTCCTTATGACTCGGAAAGCTGGACAGCATTTTGGAAACACGAAAGTAAAATTACAAGTACAGAAATGAAATATTTGTGGACTTGTGTAGGAAAAATCGGAAGAGACAGGATAAGAAACTGTCAAATAAGAAATATCCTTAATCAAGAAGATAGAGACAAATGTTTTAAGATGGTTTGGACACACAAATAGTTGGATGAGAGCAGGTATGGGAGGCCAGAGGGGAAGGAAGAAAAGGGAGAGGGCGACCAAGAATAGAATGGAGCGATTATGTAGAGAAAATAGTGAATAAAAAAGGAAAGACTGGGGGAAGCTGAACAACTAAGTAGGGATAGGACAAAATATAAGAAATGGTTGAGGAAACCCGACTTTCGTAAGGGGCATAAGGGAAGGAAAAGTGGAAGAAGATAGACAAAAGACAAGTGGTTCAAAGACACGAAGTGAAAAATGGAGAAGAATGGAGGAGGCTGAAGGACCTGACCTTGGACAGAAAATGTCTTTTTTATTGCTTCAATTAGAGTGTTGGTGAGAGCTGAGTTCATTCCAAGCTCCAGAATTAGTTAAACATCCCCTCCACCAATCGGTGATCGAAATAGGGACCTCTTGATTGAGAAACCTTCAGAGCTATGTGGCAATGACTTTACAAAAGCAATACATTGTTAGTTTCGAGGTTTTCATTAAAAGCCTTTCAAAGTGTGTTTGTATTAACCTTGATTAAAATTTGTGAATAAAGTAGAAAGTGGAGTTACATTCTCTGCCAAGGTGAGATAGCGACCGACCGACGTGTCATATCGAAACACACAAGGCTTTGCAACATCCTTAATGGTGCAAGCAAGACTAGCCATTATGCAACGTGATACCTACTTTCTAAGCAGCTTTCGTTAATGGTAGATGCACGTTCGGTGGCAAAACTGGGGCCGCCGCGGATTTAGTAATTCACACAACTATCGAGGGTTGTTTAAATATTACGTAAGGGGGAGGGAAAGTGTTCCACTACTGAGTAGGTGCATAGGTCACCTGGCTAGACAGACCCAATGTCGGTGACAGCCGTAGTAACTGGCACAGTCTGCCTAAAAACACTTGAATGAATGAACGAACCACATTTAATTATACATATGTTAACATAAAGATTGAAGTAGGACAATAAATACATTTCTGTAAAGTTTAAAACAATAGTAGTTACTCATTTTTAAATCATACATTTGCTTATTCGGGCATCCGTTTTTTTTTTTTTTTTTGTTTTTTTTTTCAGAGATTTTTTCAATAAAACGCAGAGTGAACATACTTTTATTTTGTCGAGAATAATTTCTTTACGGAGAGAATTTAGAGTGTTGAAAGTAACGAAGAAAATACACATTAGACACCATAAAGGAGTTGACAAATCATTTTGTATTGTGTTTATTAATTTCTTTTCGTGAATAGAGTGCAAAAGGATAACTAGTAATTCAAAATAGTTGAACAATCATCTATTCGTTGGAGACTGGTAAGGAAAAAAATATTTTCTTAATTTAATTTATTTGAATATAAAATGAAATTAAAACCGTTCTAAGTTTATTTCAGCTACATTGATTGAAAACATTTAAAAGTTTTTTTGTGGTGGGTGTTGAAAAGACGGGAAACTCCAGAGGGAATTCCATAGTTCACTGATGTCGTATCGGAAAACCCCACATCTTATTGTTAGAAGTGGAGGGTGGGTGGGGTTAGAAGACAAAGCTGTCAACTCTTGCTGATTTGAACATTCAGCTAATGACGAGCGAATTTGAAAGATCAAAGCCACCGTGAGAGACTTGGACAACATGCGATTAGACTGTTGGACGTAGAAGGCCGAAGGTGACCGGTTTAAAAGGCAGGAAACCTGAAGGCCATTATCTAACGGCGACTTGTCAGGTACTTTAATAAGCAGACTGGGACTGAAACATGAGTCCAAACGCTAGTATGAACTTATTCCACAACAGTAACACGGCCATACCTTTTTATTGATTATATTTGCGGCCTGTATTAAATTTACAATACATGTATAATTATTGTTAAACGTTAAGATTGATAAAAGACAATATTTTAAATAATTTTTGTGGCATTAGCCATTTCCGAGAGTCATTAATGGTTCGAAGTTTTCAATACACTTGCAATGTTTTTAAAATGCAGTCGCTATTTAGTAGTCATGGAAAGACGAATGAATATATGGGGAGTGTATTTAAATATCTGACTATCGATTTGGTTTCCCCTATTCTCCTTGTACCTATAACAAAATGTGTAATGAAGCTATTCCTGCAAAGGTTTTATCTCGATTAATAAGAAGTAGATATCAGAAATAACCTTTCGCATATAAAAGTAAACGATAGAGGTGAGAAATTTATGTGAGTGTAACACATCGGATGTTACAACTTTATAATGAACTGTAATGTAGAATTCATTCCAGAGTAGGAAAACATGATCTCATAAAAGTTAGGATACTGATGTGCATTGCCAATCTGGATCAGAAAGAATTAAAGTATTTATTTCTGTTTAAGAATTTTCGATTTTTTCAGGTGTCGAAAATATTGGTTGGAATGAAGCTCGTGTCTGCGTATGCCGTACATTTAAAGTCAGGCATTATCTCTGTCGTTAAGACTTTTGAAAGTTATCTGGAAATGGCGTACATTTATGGAAATCCATAGATACTAAACAGGATTCTTATACAAAAAACAGTGGGAGATGGCAAAACACCTCAATCTATCAGCCGGCAAAAGGTTACGTGCCTAACGGCAGGTCTAGGAAGCACAGTGTGTGACGTCACGGCATGAGGTAAACCGAAGAATATGTTGCATTTTCTGAGCCAAGCTTGGGGAAAGTTCAATCTGCAATAGCACTTATACGTAAGTTGAGCTTTTATTTAAGATATGTTTATGGCAAATGAAGTGTGTATTTTGAATTTTCTGGCTATAGCCTATGTACTCCTTTGTACTCTAGATGACTTTTGAATAAGTAGTAAATCTTAAGAGATAGACCAAATCTTACTGTACAAAAAATGTAGATCTCGTTAAAACATACAATATGTATGTTTTTGCCATGTTAAAACATTGAGTATCGCTCAAAGCCTACTGTTTTACCATATTCCCCTTGCACCTACAAGGAAATACGCAATAAGATAATTTGTACAAATGTTTATCCGCACTAACATGAAGAAGATGAAGGAATTAATGTTTGTAAGAATAGTTGGTACAAGAGTAGAGAAAGTCATGTGAGTGCACACATATAACAACGAAAGTAGACTTCCTAGCGGTGAAGTGAAAAGTGGATAATCGTTGAACAACTGAAGCTCGATTAAATAAGAGCTGATCCCATTCAGCACGTAATAGAAAAACGACCCCCGTTTCACTTTCAATTAGAACAAGAAATCCTATTTTGGAATGTGCATACCGAGAAACGATTGCCTTACCACCTAATGACGAATTCAGAAGCGATAACCAGTGCAATAAAAATTGAAAACAACTTAGTGCAGTAAATCGTGTAGTACAGCTGAAAAAAGAACCAGGCCACCGCCGCCGTTGTTTGTCACGTGACGCACCAGCTGGCCTTGTTATTGCCAGACCGCCTTCTCTTCGCTTGCAGCGCCCCGGTCACGAAATATAATATGTTTCTTGGTTAAACACTTACTTCACAAGGAATGCCAGGCATAAGCTCTACCTGTGCATGTGCCTATGTCTTATTAGGTTTCCCAGACCACCAGCAGGAGCGCGAGCGACACCGGGCTTCAAAACTCAGTAAAGACTCAAATTTCATTGAGTTTTAAGACAAAAATGTCCCTAACACCAGAGCTATTCAACCGTCAAATTAGGGAGGCAGTGAGCGAACATTCCGAACCAGCCGTTTTTGTGCTGCGGAATGGGCTCGAAAGTACAAACTGAATCACTGCTTTTATTATCACAAAGGAAGTAAAAAAAATAGCATTTTTATGAAAGTAGTCTTACAGATAGAGGTACCTGCATAAAACAAATATCTGTATAAATTCCACGAATTATGAATACACATAGGCTACACATATTCTAACTTTTGACAGCCAAATATTAGTTGATCAGGCATTTTATTAAATTTAATATTTTTCCCCTTCAGTTTTCCTTAAACAGAAAAGTTAATGACCTCATAAAGGTGTGGATTTCTAAAGTGCCTAGTTTGTAATTAAATGTTTACTCGAAAATTTAGTATTTATGTTCTGAATTATAATGCACATATGTAAGTTTTGGTGAAAAAATGGAATACTGAACTAAAAATACCCATAGTCGTAAATTCAAAATTCATTCTCGTGTTTGTGTGGCTGGCAATCAAAATATCATAGCTTGATATTGTGTAATAATGTATACTACAAAATAACTACCTTTCCATTGGGAACTGAAATCGATTCTCAATACAATCCGCGTTTCCAGCTGAATTCAATCCGGAATGAGATCGATCTGGATACCAAAGACTCTAGCATGAGTAATTGAATCTTATATATTGGTCACTTGGTTTATGTCTGCGAACCTGCAAAAATATGTTTTCTGCGTATTTTAAGTAGGTTTTGATCACCACTTTCCTAAGAAAACAAAATGGAGCGTGCATATGACACGAGTACAGTAGAAAGACGCTAATTCATCCTAAGCGCTCGCTTGTAAGCAACGTACCGGTCGATATACTGGAAGTGTACTTAATCTAATAGCATGTCCGAAGCCTAATGATCAGATAAATAATGTGGAAACTAGATTTCATTGGATGCAACATTTCGAATGGGCCCATAAACGCAACTTTTTAAGATGGTGACCTCAAAACTGCAAAGGGTATTCAGATTAGTTCTAAATGTGATAGCGCAATGTTTACTTACTCCCAAGTAAAAGTCATTAAAGTCAGTAGGTACATGTGCTATTCTAAGTATTTCATCTTCTTGACTGTTGGTAGGAGGACATGTTTACGATGTATTTATTTCCTCTGTAGTGGCACAAGCTATGGGGCGGCCCCGAAAAGAGCACAAATATCTCATCCGGTAGCACTCTGAAGACGCGAGTCTTTGAGGTACAAGCGGAAAATGAATTCGCTGTGCAATAAACTTCGGCCGGCCGTCAACGAGTAGGCAAACGAAGCGAGAGATATTAACAGTTTTATGGTTATTTACAGTCACCATTATGATTTACAGCCTACTCAGCAGATCTGGCTTTTTCTGTCCGTGAAACTCAAATCAGATTTTTTACCCTGCATTTTTACATCTCTCGTAAACACAATCTTGTAAATTTGCTGCCGTAACGAACATTAACAACTTAATTAGTTTTAGGTTATGTCTTGCGGAGATAAAAAGTGAAAAGAAACAAGAGGAAATCGGGAGCAAGAAAAACAGAAGATAAAAGACAAAGGAAGAAAAATGCCAGTGATGCCAACTTTTTGTCAGCATGAGAAACAACTTCTGTAGTATAAGGAGCAACATATTCATGTCTCTCGGAAGGCCCGGGTTCGGTTTCTGTCCGAGAAAATTAGCTTTTCTGGTATTAATTTCTTAAATGCTCTCATAACTTGCGTAATTTAGTGGGAGTGGTTTAAAACTCGTGCATTTCCTTTATTTCTCGTAGAACACGTCAGAATTTGTAATAGTTTTTACTTTGGCCTAATAGTCCCACAAACCAAGAGACCATTTAAATGTGTCTTTCACGCTCCAATATTTGATCAATTTTTTGTTTCTTTTTAAATATTTGAAATGATTATTGATGCAACACGTGACGCAAAAAACGCTATTGTTTTAAAACGCAAAAATACTAATTTTGTTAAAGATGTAGGGTTGTCTATTATTTTAAAGGAATAATAGAACTATAATGGGCTTGAGGCAGTTGTTTTATGACGAATAATAGATAAACAAATGCCTGTAAGCTTGCTATTCGTAGGGCCCATTAGTTCTATTTGCACTTGAGGAGTTGAAATTTTATATGTAATAGTTTGAAGGAACTTTGTGGCCAAATTTAGTGAAATTTGTTGCAAGATTAAGGTTAGGTTACATGAGGGGCTTTTTAAAATGTGCAATCTTTAAGGGAATTGCTACACCTGCATATGTGGTTGAAATATTTAAGGCGTTTGCTAACACATTTCAAGTGCCGTTGAAACTGGCATGAATTTAAGGGTAGTTTACATAGTTATATTTAAACACCTGGTAAAAGTAAACATATAGCAACTGTTATTTCAAACCCCCTCTTGAATGAGTACTATGCCAGACACAACATTTAATGGCGGCTGATAGCTCAACCTTGTCTTTCCTGGGCATGAGTTCAGAGCGTATATAACTATACAAGGCGTTGGAAGCCTCTGATTGGATGTTGTGTTACCACCCGCCATTAAATTTTGTGTCGGCCATAGTAAACTTGGGCTCCCAAATGCCGAGCTCGTTCATGCCATTCATTCTATCGTCAACCGTGAAAGACTCTGGCAGTTGACAGTATGCTATAAATATCCAAAAATACGAGAGAAAATGCTAACTAGATAAATATGTGCGGTCAGCATGGACAGAAAAGCAAAAAATGTGCAGAATATGGAGAAAGAATACAGAATAAAATATAGTATAGGTTCAAACAAGGCAGGATAAAAAGGGAAGAAGAGAAATGAGAGAAATAACAAGGACGAAGAGGCAACATATAGAGAAATTCTTGGCCACTAACCTTTTTTTTTTCCAACCGAGAGCCCATGATAACATCCGAACAGGATAATGGACCTTTCGACCCACTCACCAGTAATATATCTAGCGTGATCTTGGTTATAGACCCGTAGAGTCAGTAGGACGCCCATTCCTGGCGGCCTGCCACAGATAAGAACGTCGCGAATTTCAAACATTTCAGTCATTACACGTTATTCTGTATTTTTGAAGTTCAGGCTACACCAAAAGAAATTACTTTTCCCCTAAAAATTGCTTTGAACAGAAGTTCCGGACTGATCCCCTTTGTTAACAGTCGTTTTTAAACGTCACATTCATGATGCCATCTTGATATTTCGTAGCTTTTGTTTTTGTGTGTTTTTGAGTCGACAGAGCATTGCCAAAATCAGGCCAAACAATCGAAAATTACAGTGTTGCATAAAAAACTTAGGTAGGTCAAACAGCTACGCATGTAATGTACAGGTATGCCTGTTTTCAAAAGCCTCCTCCTACAAGTATTAGATAGAAATCTGCGGAAAATATTAAGAGCAAATTTGAATTATCAGATGAAGAGTTAATAGTATATTATATAAGCAGCTATAAAAGTGAAGTTTTATTACCGAGTGGGTCAAGTTAGATCACGGCCAGAGGGAGTGAACTGACATCCACGAGCCAATTAAGCTACTTTTGAACGAGTTTTTTATTGTAATACTTTATCTGCGTTGTTTGTTATTTGCAGAAAATAAATACAATTGGGGCTATTAAATCGTGTGATGTCAGTGAACATTTTATACTTTGTTTCATGACATAGCTTGACGTTGTTATGGTATCAAAACGAAAAAAAAAAAAAAAAAAAAAAAAAAAAACTTTGGATAACTCATTCTAATTCGAACTCGAGACCTCTTGAATGCGAGGCAGACAGGCTACCCCAACATCACCTCGTCACTTTTACTACACATATAAAACTTGGTAAACCTACCTTGGGCCATAATTACATCACAATGAAGGAATCTGTCTGTTTCACTCCATATCTTACTTCTGTCAACTAAGTTACATTAAAAAGTGGTGCTAGTTTTGGAAATGCGATGTATATAATGCATTTTAAGGTTTATGGAAGTAACTAACTTTCTTAAAACATCACACAATCGTCAGGAAAGAAAGAAATATAAATTCTGAAACACCATGGAAAGGCTGTGGATGAAGCTCTGTGCAGATATAGTAAATGAACAATGTGTGCGAAACGTAATGTCGAAGTTAATCAACTCAATATTTCCCAAGTGCACGTGTTCTCCATGTTAGTTGTGGGCTGTAGAGTAGACTGATAAATGTTTGAGATCATAGCACTTGTTTATCCAGGAATGTGTGAATTAATATGAATGCGCAGCAGACGATTGCCGCTTGAGGTCATGTACGCACAGACAAGAAGTGGGATGTTATTTTGACACACTTTCCTTCACTTTTCACGCTCCAAAGCGAAAGAAAACCAGGAAGATGTTTCGTGCCTCTAGCTGGGGAACTACGGCCCAAATACTTTCAGCAATGTTTGCTTCTAGGTCTTTGAATTACATAATTTCATACTTTATATAGTTCAAGATCACAAAAATAGACGACAGTGATCCTTATGATACTAGTACAGAAAAACAAGTGATGGTTTTTTCTTATTGAGTAACTTTGACGAACTTTTTAAAATGGCATTAAACACTGGACTCATTGCAGAAGTCGGCGAAGTATAATCTGTATAATTATTAAAATGCAAGTAATAGTTATACATAGTTTACATGTTGGTAGTTACTAAGCGGTTATAATTTCCTCTCTTCAGCAAAGATCTAGTTTCTAAAACTAACAAATTACTGTTGTTTTACAGCAGTTGTTTACAGACTGCTAGATTGTTGAAGTGTTTACTTGAAAAATTAGGTTATAAGGCAAATGGTTGGTTTCATAGTTTATTTATTGGATAAAAATGTACAATAGAGTGGTATTATTCCTAATCATTTGAAGAATGTTCTAGATAAACTCAAGATTTATCTGTATTCTTGCTATTTTCGGAGCGGGGTTGCAAATAGCGATTCTTTTTTTCAAATATTCAACTTTTTTATTTTTGTGTCATAGAATAGTTTTCAGAAATCAAATGGCTGGGTAAAATGTTGTACATGTTTAGATTCAGGGACTTCAAAACGTGTACTTGAGGTTAGTATCAAATTTTGGGTGGAATGTAGTAGCTTCTTTGCGTACTCTTACGTGGTAGAGAAAGTAAGAATCTTCAGTATGAAAAGTGTGCAGACTGTCTTTTGTCTTGTGCCTAGAGAAGAAAGGAATGGACAAGTCTGCTTACAATAACTGCTGTGATTCGTGGAAGAGTTTGTTTCTCAACATCCCACGTAGCAATGGATTACTTTAACACGGTCTCTCCTCCTACTTCTTATGATTTAGTAACGTCAAGTCATTAAAGTCCCTTGCCGAACGTAAGCCAGTGATATAACTTGTTGAAACAGGTGGTAGAAATTTGTACGTCTCACGATGGGAGCTGGCAGCGTGCAACGGTAGAATGTGTGTCAGTAGGTCTGTCGTATATACGTCCTTCCTACAGCTGGGAGGTCAGATTCTTCCTATTGCAAATTGCATCAGCACTGTGTTCCGTTTCACTTCAACATTACTATAATTACCCAAGTAATAAATCAAACGGACAAATTTAATTAAGTAATTCATGAGTGGCATTGCTTATACGGATATTACTCATACTACCAGATATTGCAGAAGAAATATACATTAAAAAAGTCATGCTAATTTTCGTTTCAGCATTTTTTGGGTTAATATTGTGGTTAACATGAACAATTCAAACTTTAAATTACAGAAAAGAAGCTGAGGAAAGACATTTAAGTGGTTTCAAGTATCCTCTTAATGTCGCAGTTTGGTGCCCCCTTGAACATACATTTTACTCTCAGTGAATTTCACACTTCACGTAAGTTTTACTTTTGCAACCACATAAATACGTAAGTGGGTAGAGAAAGTATTGCATTCCACCCAAAAATTGACACAATAACAAATTTCATGTTGTATTCTTGAAAAATATTAAACTTAAAATACCAATTTTAGTTTTAACCGACCTTTCGTTTTTTAGTTATGCTGGTTACAGATCACGCACACACACACACACACACACACACACACACACACACACGTAAGTATATGTTTTATTGTATTTATATACACAACACCAGGATCAAAATATATGAAGTTGTACTTAAGTTACATTGACGAAGCTATTTGCCATATGTATGATTGACGTGGTTATTTGAAAATGACGAGCAATGTCAGAGGATGGAACGTTACCTAAAAAGTGCGATGGGTAAGGGTGGGATGTGGGTCAGGTTTGGTTTATCAGTGTCAGAAGCAAGCGCTGTATCATGTGCATGACAAGTGCAGATGAGAAACAAAAGCATGTTTCGTTAATGAAAATGCAGCCCGCTCGCTCGCTCGCTCGCTCTCCCTGTCTCTTACGTAAAGAGAAATGGAATTATCGCGTTGAACAAGCAATAGCATGACCGGTTTCACAAGTAGGACGACGCTGTTGCCATTCTGCGCCTTTTAAAACGCTATTTTCTAGACCAAAACTGTTCTTGGTAACAGCAAAGGTTGTTTTCATGTCACTCTTAACACGTTATAGTTATACAACGAAAGGGGACACCTCGCGCACCTACACCCACAAAGATCTATTGTACCTGTCATCCCCCAAGAAGAAGGAAGCTGGGTACAGGTCACAGGGATGCGCGGAAATCACTAACAACTCCAGGATGTCATATAAAGGATAATTTGAGCTTGGGAAATTTCTGAAAATATTCGAAGATACCGAACTTCAATGCCAACTTTAGTATTCACCCGAGCTTTCATTTTCAAGTTATGCTACACACACACACACATACACACACACACACACACACACACACACACACACACACACACACACACACACGTCTGCGGACCTTTTTATAAAAATGCTCTTTCTTTTAATCAGGACGAGCTCAAAATATGTATTTCCGGTGGAATTTTGACATAGTTTTTAGATGGAATACAATAGCTCTCTTTCTGACAAAAAAGAAAACTCGGAGAGCTGTGTGTACGTGACTGCTAACAATCTAGGCGGCAGAAAGAAAAGGACTATCGACAACGTTATTGAGACTTCTAGCTGAGTCACTTCCGCTGCGCGTGTGTAGAAGTGACGTCATCCCCAGCATATAAAAAGAGGATAAAGTGATAGAAAAGTAACCGGGCCTTATTTTGTCGTCTTTGTTACACTATTATAGAAATGTCTGCTAGCTGTGTCCGTCAGTCCAGATCGCTGTTGGTAACCATTTCCTTCTGTTAAGATTTTCTTCTGCTGTTCTATTTCCTCAGGGAATCGTTTTTCAAGACCACACAAATTGTGTATACTTTCAAATATGACATTAGGGTTAGGTTGGCAAAATTTTAGGCATGATACAACATTAAATTCCCCATCTGACTCGAATATTTTCCTGTGAACTACAAGGCGATCTCAAATTCAATTTGAGATAACATATTCCAATGGCGTGCCGGTATGTTACCATGGTAGCTCAGTTTCTTAGAGTGCACGCATTCACACTCTCATTATGCGGCCAAATGAAGGAAAAAATATATTGTACCATTACCTTTAAAAGGGGCTAAATACAGAAAATGCTGTTTTCCTGTCAGGTTTGCTTGGGTTCGGTTGAAATCATCTGTTAGAATGTCAAAGACAAAGCTGGAGTTTTGTGCATTTGTTCATGACAAGAGAAGAAGAGACGTGATCAGTTTGGGATGCTACTGTGGAACAGGGAGGGCTGTGAGAGATCGATACAGGGTAGGGAGGGGATGTCAAAACATGCTAGCCTCTCGCGTGATTGTGACTCAATTGTTATTTGGCTTCCTGGTCTGCCCACATTTAGCTTCAAACTTTCCTAACCCCGATCCATCTTCATCTTTCCTTTCGCCAGTTATTCTTTCATTTTAAAGGTTTGCCTATAAACTTAACTTTCTATTCATCTAGAAGCGGAAATTCTGTTAGCCTCTTTGTTCTCCGTGTTGCCTAACTTAAAATGTTTAATTTTAATTGTCTTTTGTTTCCTCACACACTCCATTTGGAATACCCAACAATCACAGTTCATAGTCTAGACAAATGCAAACCCATGTAAGGTTCTTGAGTTATATGGAATAGGGGTAGTTTCATTCGGAAAATAACGCAAATTTTACCGAATTTTAACTCGAGATGGAAGTTCCTCAAAATTGTTTTCTTTTATAGTTACTGACACATATGGAAATTATTAATGATTAAAAAAAAATGCGAGGTAAATTTTCTAATTTTTTGTCCGATTTGAAATGGGGTAGCCCATTCATGGGACTCGAAAGCAAACCTCTCTAATGTTTGGTTACCTGAATGAGTGAAGGTGAAATGCTTCATGCCCAAATCAAAGTAGGTGGGATAGAACAGGGTGACGTCATTAGCTCGTAAGAGAAAGGGTTGGACGCTCCTGTTTTAAGGGACATTTACTGACATGTAAAGGAACTCCTGCACTACATTTCGAATTGACATTTTATGCTGCTTTTTTGGCATTATTTTTTATATCGTACTTCTCAACTTAGTCATTTATTTCTATTGGCGTGTTTTATTTAATTCATTAACTTCCCCGGGTAAATATTGAGCGATGTGCGAGTTACGGGCATTTAAACAGGACTACATTTAAAGCAATGAAATCATATGGAAACATATTTCCCTCTGTTGTTAGCACCATGCTATCATTGCACGTTATCATTCGACTTCACACGCAGAGAACATTTTTTTTTTTTTCGATGGTGGCAGCATCGCCACAATGGCACATCTGTGTTTAACCTGTAACCATATTCATAACATCCATCATCACGCTGACGTGATAGTAATGTTTGTAGTTGCGGTGAATTTTTATTATATTATTATCTCTTCCTCCTCATTGACACCCGACAAAAACACTGTGAGCGGCAGCGGCGGCGGCGGCGGCGGCCACCCCCACCTCCCCCACACAGTGCGCAGTAACCATTGTCACAATAGGCGGAGTTTCTGTTTCCTATCTCGTATTCAATTGCAATGCTGTCACTACATACACAAGCGGGCTCGGATTGCAGTTCTAGAAGCATTTAAATATTAGGTATGTACTAGTTGTTTCCGGCCTAATGCACGTTGTATTGGACAGAACGCGTTAATTCCAAATGTCTGCTGGAGAATCAATCGAAACCAATGGAAGCAAATTCTTCCTCTTGTTATTATTATTGTTACCGTTGTTAATTATTATTATTATTATTATTATTATTATTATTATTATTATTATTATTATTATTATTATTATTATTATTATTATTATTATTATTATTATTATTATTATTATTATTCACTCTAGTCGT
Source organism: Tenodera sinensis (assembly GCA_030765045.1). Taxonomy (NCBI): domain Eukaryota; kingdom Metazoa; phylum Arthropoda; class Insecta; order Mantodea; family Mantidae; genus Tenodera; species Tenodera sinensis. The sequence continues at coordinate 29,797,664 of CM060965.1, read as the reverse complement.
GAAAGCTTCAAAGCTTTTATTATTAGATATCATTACTTCCAAAGAATAATGAATGTGCTGCGCACGGAAGTGGAGGAAATTGCCCATTGTTGAGAATATTCAGCGTTTCAACAGGCTTAGAGAGAACCCCTCAGAGGTTTTCTCGTCGCAGGCCTACAGTACTTAACTATGGAGTTCAGGCTGCTGTTGATAATGCTTTTCATTTGTTTTAAATTGTAAGTGAGTTGTGGAAATAGAGCGAAGCTACATAGCTGGGCTGGAACTCTAAGGTTCTGGGAAGTTTGGATACGGTACAAGTCATTAAAATCCTTTCGCCTCGCCTTTGATGGCAGCCATGGCACCTTCTCGCAATTCGTCACGCTGTAAGCGAACTCTGTGTCCAATGAAGCGAGGTTTTCTGAACGGCAATTATTTATTAAAAGGAAAGCTGTTGGTATAATTGCGTGCGTACAAAGTGATAAAACTTTGCTAGAAAATAACACAAAGACAGTAGAGATAATACAAAAGTAAAGTTTCACCGAGCATGGGGAGGTTCTGGTGCGCGATTAGGGCGGGAGGGCGCGTGAGGCGCCCCGTCTTTCCAGGAAATTGAAATTGATTGCTCTATCCTACCCTAGTTACCGCCTCCAACTTCAAAATTAACTTGTTAGAACCAACCCATGAATATGCATTACCCTCCATCGCGCCCTCTGTATTGAGAGTAAATAAACACAGAAGTGACGTTGTTCACTTTTGGTCAAAATCTGGCTGGAGCGAAGTTCCATGGACTTGGACGCACTTCATACTTCAGTGATCACGTGGTCCTCATCGACCGCTCCGAACTCGTTCCTTTTCCGGGCTATTTGAAGCTACTTTATATTCGCGATAAGCATATTAGCCATACACGGCTCCTGTTGGTTTTCATTGAATGCAGAAAGTTACAAACAGGACGAGCTTTCTCAAAACTAGTGAAAATAAGTGTACATAAAGGCGATAATAGTATATTTTACTACGACAGCGTCTTAAACATTAGAATGTTATTTACAATAAATTAGGTAGTAAGAAACAAAGAGGCGATAGATCCCACATTAGGTTTTGATTTAATTTTAGAGATAAGTAAATTATTTACAAACTCGGAACTTATCATTTAAAAAGTAATTGAATCTAGCAATGTTCGCTTTTTCTATAGTGTTTTAGCAGTGTGCTTTAAGACTATTGATCAAGTTCGATTCTGACCATGCACTGGGTGAAAGGCGCTTGCGTGCAATTTTATTAATATAGTATGTTAGTTGAGAGATCTAATTGGTATTATGAGGATCATTCCTATATAACCTTTCCAACGTCCACAATTAGTCCTTCAAGAGAACTACCGGAGGAATAAAAGCGGCAGTTGATAATAGGTAATGTTAACCTCAAAAGAAGAAGAAGAAGAAGAAGAAGCAGGAGTCTGTAGTGAAAGTGACGACGATTACTGGAAAGTTGGACGTTGTAACGACCACTGAGCCATCTTTCAGTTTAGGTACCTGGATGCTGTAGGTATCATTGAAGGTGTTGTCTTAGTAATTAAGATAATATCGCCCAGTGCCACTCGGTCTGCGCCCGGAACTCACTGAACAGGAAGTTTTTGTAACTTGGGTGGAGTGGACCTGTTTGCAATTTAGTATTGAATATAAGTCCAGCTCCTTTCCTGGTGTGGAGGAAAGTTGCGTAATGCCCATAGTCATCAAGTTTGGGTCATGACATTTAAACACTAATAGGAGCAAATTAATCTGTCAATATCAAGTCACCAGCTACCAGCGGCCAAATTGGCTTTACTGACTTAAAAACCTAAATGTAAACCTTTGAGTCACATTACTTTCTCTTCCCATTCTCAGTTTTTCATATCTGTTGCACGAATTATCTTTGCGGAAAAGTATTTTATAACTAGTTCATATAAATGTTTGCAGGAATAGTTTAATTACACATCACTTAAGGCACAAGGGAGATATAGGAGCATAAAGTGATAATCAGATCTTTAAAAGGTGGGTCACTAAACACTAACATTGAACATTCTTTCCTTGGCATCGCGGGAAACAAATGAATGACCATGTAGCACTATCCACTATTGGAAAATGGTTAATGCTAAAAAGAGTATTTTTAATGTTCCATTTATATCCGCCTTTAACATCGAACTACCGATGTGTTTAAATTACTACTTGAATCATTCTAATACACTGGTTGAAACATGATGCTCACTGATCGCTGAATCGTCGTGTTGAAGATTCAAATGAATTGTCTAGAGTGAGTTGCAGAAGATGCCCGATGCGTTTTCTCAGTGCTGCTTTTGTTATTAAACACAGTATAGCCGAAGGAGGACTGAGTGTTTTATGACCAAAGTGTCCACTCTCGTCAGCGGCATGGTACCCAATTACTGCTCTAAACTAAGAAGTAGAGTAGAACCTCTTATCACAAGGCACGCACGCACGCACGCACTGAAGTTCTAAGCAGGTCGTATATATTCATGGTAGAATCGTGAGTTCAACAGGATGTGGCATAAAGGTTATGCAACGAAGGTTGGAACTGCGTTAACCTTGCGAATAGGAAACTGAAGCAGTGACCTCCACGTTACGGAGAACACCGAACCTTGACCATTTCTCTATACACTCCGACACGTAGAGCTTTCTGCAAAATCTGGAAACCTGGTTGATGCGCGATTGGAAGCAACAAGGTCTTACTTACGTTTGAATGACAAAACTCTTGCACGTAATATGCCTTGATGGTCAAGGACAATTGGTGGTTTTCCTTGGACTGTATTCTGCAAACAGCAGAAAATCTCCGATCATTTTCTCGTACTAACTTGCATCCCTTTGGTTTATAGTTCTAAGAATCGAAGAGATGACTTGCAAAAGCTGTGACGTAAAATATAATCTTCTTAGACAATAGAGGAGAATCTTCAGGTTCTGTATCATTAACATGAATATATACATTGCTTGCTTGCATCCACAGATAAAGAAACGTTGACAGAGAGCAATCAGTTATCGTTGGTTAAATATTACTTCATATTTATTACGCCTGAAACTAATAAATGTGTAATTACTCAAGTGTAGGGTCTTTCAAAACTAAGTTCAAAGATACAAACGGCTATAGCGTATAGCATTCTGTCTGCAACACCATCCACAGCATTTTGCAGACATCTTGGAATATTGACATCTTTCAGTTGCAGTGGGGCTGTTGGATGTCTTAGGAAAATTCTTTCATTAAGGTAACCCACAAGCAAAAGTCGGCCTCATTGAGATCTGGACATCGCGGAGGCCACGGTATTGGGAAGTGCCTACTGATGTCATAATCGCCAACATCTGCGTAATTGTTATGTACGGGTGTATATGTGGAGTGGAGCGCCCATAATGAAGGTTATGTTTTGTATATTGTGATTCCACAGTCTAGTGATGACGAAGATCTCTAGCAGTTTGTGTCATTTCATTGCTGTCTTCTTCGAAGAAATATGGACCAATGATGAATTGTCAAGTGAAGCCACACCATACAGTAACTTTAAAATCACGAAGACCTTGGGAATGTCGCTTTCTGACCAAATTCTGCAATTATATATGTTATCTCCACCATTAAATTTAAAACATACACATTGAAAGAAATGTATCTCCCCTAAAAAGGACACGATAAGGATGCATAAGGTACACATGCACTAAAATAATCTATAAAAAATAAAACCATGTACTATTTCGAATGGACGTTGTTTTTAAGATGCTTCAATTACTAATTTTGTTTATTCTATTTTACGAATTAAAACTGAAAGTTGTTCTGTTTATGAAAAGATGAGTTTTTCAGAAAATTAAATGCTTCAAGAACAACAAAGAAAGGTCATTTAGAAGGCATAAAGAAGCGACTGTGAAATGTTGACACAGAAAGTAAAAACTATGCAACTGTGGGAATTAAAGAATTACAATCAACAGAGAGTAAAAAAACAGAAAAACTGCGTAACATGTTCATTATGTGTGGAAACTAATACAGTAGGTCACCGGGTGATTTTGTGATTGTTGTTAAAACATTTAACATGGTCTTCACTAACACATGAAGTTGTTAAAGATTGTTGAAGTGGACTTCCGAGAATGTCGGAATCGCAAAGTGGTACGTACGTTAGTACGCTAACTCATTGGGGTTTGCTGTAGGCCATATAACACAATAGGATCTAGGGCAAATTATGGATAATTGGCATCCATGGAAGAAACCTGGTAGTCACGCTTCTTGCATGTACGTACGTACATTATTTCCGGGGGAAAGCTTCTCCTATAAGTAAGTAGACTTCGTCTTCAAAAAACAGTAGTTTTGTAGCCTCTTATTAACTTGAGGCAGTTTCGTCTTTAATTTCCAAACAGCAATGTGACAACACTTCAACTGATGCAAGTACTCGTATTTGTAGACAGTATGTATGTATGCATAACTGAACAAAAATTCAGAAAAATATGAAATTTCGCGTTCAACTTCAGTAATTTCTAATGATGCAACACAAGAATCCTCCACCCTAAAATATCCTTACATAAAAATATTTCGTTATTTTTATTTTTTAAATACCTTCTGTTAAGATATTTGTACGACAAATAAAATATAGGTATATTTCGAACTTTCTACGAATAACTCGTGAACCTCTCTTCATTCTGAATGAGTTTTGTTTAATTGGTAACTCATAAGGTACCAGCAAATACTTATCAAGGGCCGCAGGCCACAGAGACGCGCGGAAGTCCCTATCAGTTCTAGGCTCGAAGGCCAGTTCCACTGTTGGAACTGTCTAGACGACCCGTCGACCAAGCAGCTCTCTAGTGTCAACAGGAAGTACTATTTCCTTTAAACTGTACCTCCTGTCCGGCACCGCCACACGCCATGAAATCTAATGAACTCACTTGAAATAAAACGCTATGGGTAGATTCACGATGTTGTTAAACCTCGAACAATTCTTTCTCAACCGCAGTTAGCAGGAAACATTTGAGTCAAGTTCGGCATTAACATTAAAGCATCGCTTAATAAAACAAAGGAGATGATCCGGGGTTTACCAGACTTGGTTCACCGTAGTTAGGGAGTTTGGCATACACGGGACTTCGCTGTTTATTATTACGGAAACCATACGACTCCCTAGCGCAAGGTGAGCCCTCGTAATCTTCTTAGTGTCGCCCAGAAACCTCAGCAATATCATTTCAAAATGGACGGACACTCTTAATATAGATATAGAAGCACATTTATAGTTCCTAACGACCATTTCAAGATGGATGTCGTATTTAAATGAGAGCAACAATGTTTTTATACCAAAAATCCTCTAAATCTTTAAAGAACATGTGTACTTTTGTATAAAGAGATAACTTGGTTCAAGAAAGACTTCACCAAAGAAGGGACAAATGCTTTAAAGTTCAAGGAAAGAACTGCCACTTTTAAAAGTTACAGGAGAACATAAAAAATACATACCTGAAAAATGTAAGTGGTATACTTTGTCAGTTTTGGTAGCCCTACATTTTAGCAAAGTCTAAATAAATAAAATTAAAAACTTTCCAAAACGTTCTATTTAATTTATTGACAAGTGCTTTGTTATAAAACGATTGAAAGAAACCCAGTCTGCTTTTTAAATTATTTACATCAATTTAATATCACTAAAAGTAGCGATGAGAGTATTGTAACGAATGTAACTCGAGGAATAACTAAATTTACCTTCTTTGCTACAGTCAACTTCTGACAAGAGGTTAATTATCGGGCCTTTGGAACATAAATAACGCTTACTTGAATGTTCTATGTGTATAAAGCACTAATAGAAAAAAAAGTATTTGTCAATATCTGTAGTATCTGTGTGCTAAAAGGTTGTAACTTTACCAAATAGTTGCTCATTACGACAGAGTGAAATACGATACTCATAGTTTATTTAGGGATATTGCTTCCTAAGTTTGTATCTCCGTAAGTCGGGTATGTCCCTGTTGTTAACAACAATTTGTACGTCATGCTTCCGTAGATCATCACTTCCTTATTTCTCGTTTTCCCTTCTGCAATAGATTTCTTGTCGGCATTAGAGCTTCAGTGCCATCTTGCGTCAGAAAGACCAACTTCTTGCTCACTCACATGCTGGGCCATAAAGCGGACCACAGCTGCGATGAAACGCTTCATGATGCATTTAAAAATCTTGTAACACAAAGTGAACTGGCTCGCAGCATTTTAGATAGTTATTGTTTATGTCTACGCAGTTTGGAGACTATCCCGCGCATCACTGCCGTCTTTTGTTAGTGCTGCAATCCTACTGCTTCAGTCCTTGAGCCTAATTGCAGGAAGTTGAGGAACCTTGGAATTAAATTCTCTAAATTTTACGTTTTAGGAAATCGTGTACAGATGTCTAAAAGGAATATAACATGGCTTCAGCAGATGCTTTGTGTGACTAAAATTACTTGTAAAAGACGTACTTGTAAGTTGTTGTTATTGTTGTTGTTATTACTGTTGAAAAAGTTCATCTTAACTAGTCCTTAAGCACTGGTGCATAATTTCCATTTATATAATACCTATATTTTTTCGATTTAGAAATGCTCATTTGGGAGCTTTCAAAGCATATCACACTGGATTCCAAGTTCTTCGTGTATGCCAAGAAATATTAATTTCATTTAAATTGTTTCAATCGGCATTCAAAGAATGTGTATAATCACACCTACTAAAAACTTGTATTTTTAAATAATGTCAGTATCAAATATGACAACAGATCGTAAAAATGGCATATGTTATTTTGTTTTTACAAGTATCAGATATTTAATTAAAATGGAAGCGCATTCTTCTACCTTAGATCAAGCTCTAAAGGAAGTTAAGATGTTGTGAACATGTAATTGCAAGTTCCTAACATTTTTTATTTTATTTGTCAAGTAATTGACATGTAAACGAACTAAATTAAAGTTTATTTTAAAACTGAATATAAAACTCCGTCATAAAATGTTGAATTATAGATCTAAATGCTCAGTAGATGAACAAAATGTTAAAAATAAAAAATAAATTATATTTTAGGTTATATTTACGCACCCAGAAGAAACATAAACTACAAAATTCTCTATGAAAGCTTTAAATGTTTGACGTTTCGCAACTGGATTACTTTAACGTAGATGTTCCTTAGAGAAATGAGAAAAATGCGCTGTACGGGGCCGTGAAGTGAGCTAACGTGGCGGGCGGGCGGGCGGGCGGGCGGGATCATAGTAATTAACAGTTGAGAGCTGCAACGAACGGGTGAAAGTAGCTGTTGCGTAGCACAAGGCACCACAGTTAGACCTTGGATGGAATGTGGCAGCAATATCACGTGACTGAGTGTGGCCACACTGAAATTACACGGTAGATGCAGCAATCACTGCATCCAAATGCACGTTCAACAAAGTGCCTAAAAAGGCTTTGGATTAAACTAGGAAGTCTCAATTCACTTTTATGCAGTCAGATTACATAGCCAGTAAGAGACCAACTGAAAACTGAGGAAACGCTGAATTTTAGCCAATAATGGTTATCACTGTCAATTTATAATTTTGTAAGTATCGTCTCCGTAACTCCCTGTGCTTCAGATGCATTAAGGTCAGTAAACTGTGTGACCTAAATGCTTCACTGAAGCAGATTTTCTCATTAAATGCCTATGTTCTTAATGACCCAACATTCTTATTAAAACAAACGAGCGTGTTAACCTCTGGATTTGGAAGTAAACATTCTGTCAGACCACAGAGTAGTCTTAAGTCGATAGTTAACTGAGCATTTATGCCCTTAACGTTCTAGTTAATCTGCCTAGAACCAAAGGTTTCTACTATTATTCCTAAATGTGGTAATCTAGTCTATAAGTATAATCAGAATTTCATTTAATTAATATTACTCGTATTTATAGCTTCTTCAGTGATTTATGGAAGTCACCTAATCTTCCTCACTCAGATTACAGAGATATTTTAGACGTGGCGAATGGCTGATAGCTGCGCAGCGGTTTATGGTTGAGTTCACTTTTGTATTTATAAGACCAAAGGGGTGTCAGGTAGGATCTCTCCGTGCAGTAAACATCGGGAACGTACGAGATTTAGCACAGTACACGCTGGCATTATCAGCCAAGTCTTGTTTATTTCATGGAAGAAAATAGAGATGTTACCCCCACCATCAATTTGCATGACGTCACTCGCGCAGATCCTAGAAAGGTCATTCGCCACGTGTGAAAAGTACTTCTGTATATGGTTTTAAAGTATTGATGGATAAAACGCTAAATTAATGAAAAAATAGTAACTAAATGCGGATTCATTGCACAGAATAGTGTTTGTTTTCGTATGTGCTGTTTTGAAATAAACCTTAAGGCAGTTGTATCAGTGCTTAAGTACACACATGGGTAATATAAGGGCTTATCTACTCAATTGTTCAGCCGCTGTGTAAATGTTGAACTTCCGTCATATTGATAAGCTGTAACATATACTTTTCAAAACGTTTAAAGAATGTTAATAATGCCAACTGAACTTCAGTAACTAACTAGACTATGCCAGGGAAAGTACGTAAGAAAGGCAAGCTTGCTTAATTTGCCTCGTTTAGCATTTCTTTGTTTTCCACAGCCGTAGCCGCATACCATCGTCCTTAAACCGCAACAAGACAAGAAATAATCGTTTCCAAAGAGTGAACTGTGCAAATAATTCTTTTTGCTATTGTCAATCTTGCCGTTAACATCGTTCCAAATGAGTTACATCGAGAGAGCAAGTAAACTGGTGGAGTTTTCACTTTTCTTGTATTTGCATTGGAATTGGCAGCTCTTCTTGCTCAAGACTTGATTGACAAGCCTTGTTTTATAACGTAGTGATGTTTTCAAGAAGTACAGTTCTCACCAAAATTATGGACGTCACTTAAAATTGATGCAGTTCTTAAAGCAAGCATTTCTACTTTTGTTCAGTTATCCTTATTTATGCCTAATCATACAAAACATTGCCATTTCCTATTAAAAGTAAATGTCACTGCCTTGAAAGTATTGAGTTTTCTTATAGATGTATAATTTGTAGTGGTCTAAAATTAATTTATTTCTCTCGCATTTCTGGATGAACGAAATTGGTCAGCCATTTCACGTTCTACCATACTGCCGTGTCTAAAAGACAGCTTAGACTATAGGCAAAGACTCCCCCCCCCCCTCCACCCCCTCACTAACGGTCTCCATCGGTCGATTGAAGCGTGTGCAAGCTCATAAACGTTTGGAAGCCACAAAAGCTACTTCGCCAGTTTTGCCAATTTCTGAATGGTTAATATCCGTTCTTGCACCATTACGCAAGTAACCCCCCTAGATACTCTCGTACTAACTCTTATTTCTTTATGTGCTTCATATTAGTGGAGATAAACACTTGCAGAAATCATTGCCGATTTTCTTGTAGGTGCAAAGGGAAAATGGGAATACAGTAGGCTTTGAACAAGTCACGTCTTTTAAAGCTTTGAAATTCGGTTCTCTTTACACGGCCAAGAGATGAAAACAGTGAATAACACCTTCCATTTGAGAAAGGCATTGCAAAACTCACACAAATAACAAGGAATATCTCCGAAATGATTCACTCCACAAAAAAAAAAAAAAAAAAAAAAAAAAAAAAAAAAAAAAAAAATCATTTGGGCAACTTGCGTGTTTTAAGGAGATCTACATTTTTTGTACAGCAAGATTTGGTCTATCTCTTATGCTTTACCAATTATGCAAAAGTCATCAAGAGTAAACAGATCTACATAGGCTATAGACAGAAAATTCAAAATACACATAAAATATCTTAAACATGTCATTTTAGTTAAAATCGTCAGCCGTTTTTGAGAAAATAAAAATTTTCGAAATATTTTGCATGTAAAGGGTAGTTTAGGGTGGAGGAATTTTCTCCAAAATCTTCATATCGCATCCTTGAAAGATATTAAACTTAAATGCCAACTTTGGTTTTTAACCGTCTTTTCGTTTCCTAGTTATGCTGTTCACAGAGTGACACACGCACACACGGACTTTTTCTAAAAATGGTATTTTATATTCAGGAGGCCTCAAGAAACATATTTCCGGTGAAATCTCAACCTTGAAATTTTGGGTGGAATACAATACTTCCCCTACTTTACTATACGTAGTAGATAAAGTAAAGAATTCATATAAATTCCAAAGTGCCACACTTGGTACTTCTGTGCAAATATTTGTTGCTAAACCAAGGGAAACTGATTCCACTGTAGAAACATCGCAATGAAGTGGAAACAAGCGAGCATTAAAACGATTAGAAAAGCTTGTATCGTGAGTAAACAAAGAATACGGAAGTTTAAATTATTGTTTTAACTTATTTTCTGCAATAATGGAGTTTTGAATCTCGAGTGATGTTTTTATTTCATTTTATTAACCCCTCCCCCGCCCCCAGCAGGAAACCTGGGTCTAATGACCTAAAAGTTAGTTTTATTTTGTTAATATAAAGCTATTTCAAAATCAAACTGGTTAGCCTTAAGAAAACATGCGTATTAAAACCTGAACATTTATTCCTTTGTTTTAAATATATTATTTTGTTTGTATTGCTTGTATATCGACAATCGAGAGAAAATTGCAGGTATTCAAATGAGTTATCGATCAATTCCTATGTGGAGCGTGTCTTATACGTTCAGTAAAACCGAAAACTTGGATAAAAACGCTATTAAAAGCATAAGACTGCTTCACTTTGCACACTTCCTGTATTGCAAGTTGCCTACACGTAGGGGTGTAGGTTTATTCATTTTCCTTGTTTACCTTCGTGCTAATGACGGAAGTATATTCTGTTCTCTAATGTGTCGACATTACACAACATCCTATTCGGACACAATGATGCAACACGTACCTACATTATGCTAGCTTTATAGCGTCTTTTACGTTCCCAGGGTGCAGGTGAAACGGAAATACGTCACATCATCACTGTTTCTAGCTCATTGGCTGCAGTGTGATACTGCGTTCATGTGCTTCAAGTCACTTTTAAAATACGACACCTTTCTTCTCATGCAATAGAAGCAAGTCTAACCAAATTATCTGTAGTAATACCACGAGAGGGTTTCATATGACGATAATTTTGCGAGTGCGAAGCGCCTCTTCAAAAGCATATTCGCCAAATCTTTTGTCTGTTGTTTTTTAATGTCCTGCTTCTTGTTTTTACTGCACATGGATTCAGAAACGTACGAAAATGTTTACGTTGGCAATACCGCAAGCAGAAGGTGATATAATCAAAGCGATAATCCACGATCAAAAGGTGCTAATCCGGCATCATATGTAATGCCACGAGTTATTTTCAAATTAATTAAAAAAGATGTTTCGAATGCCTTGCAAAAGATGATGAAGTAATTAAAAATAACTCTTTGGCTGCAATTATAATGCTGTGCACGAACATACATTAAAGATGTGCTGCATATCGAAATAAATTCTCCACTTATTCGTTTAGCATTCTCATATTAAAATACGATCTACTGTTTTGGTGTTTGCTTTAGCAGTTCGTAATTTTTTAAATTGATGAACTAGTTTAAATTATTTTAAAGCACATTTTTTCAGACGAACAGTATCGTCTTAATTTAGCACTTGGTTGCGTTGTAGATTTTGTATACGTAATCGTAAAGCAATAATTTTCCATAAAATATAGAAAGTCCGAATGGTTGATATCTGACACTAACATGCACTTAGTTTATTGAGATATCTGACGTGTTTAAGTGGAATAAGCTTTTCTTCTGTAGTCAAAGTTTTAAATAACACAAACAAGGCTTTGATGCTATTGAATGCTTGAGTTGTATTTCTCAGCCACGAATTTCACTGGTTACCTACTCGTGCAGCGGTTTGAAGCATCTGGCGTGTCGAGTGTTCTGTTATACCGACAGCAGCTAAAACAAAGTGACGCCAAGAGGGCGCTGTACTATTCACACTGAATACATCGGATATCAGTCTTGTAACAAAATGTAACTAAACTCCTGTTAGTAAAATGTGTGCCTAGTTTCAACTTTCATGATTGCTTGGTTATCCCTATTTACATCACGTAAACATTGAAACAACGAAACGCTATAACCAGAGTTATAGAATCAGTTTTGAGTGGTAAACATTTGAGACTGTATACACTATTCTCCTTTTATTTATTTACTGCATAAGCCCTCTCACATTGTGAATATTCCTGCAAGATGCTTGCTAGTGTGTGCCCTGATGATGTAATAGGAAACAAAGGAAAAGGAAATTAGAAAAGAAACGGTAGATCGGTGCTGGACGCATAGTTTGCGCCACCGTTACGCACGATAGATACATACCTAGCGGGTTGCAGTGCTCGCTTCGACCTCAACTCTTGTGGAACCATATCGAGTCTTGACCCACTTCGATGTCGGAATCGAGAGGGTCACAGTATTGGCACACGACTGGAGGGGAGAGAGACGCTTTCCCCCTCCTGCATCTCTCCCTCGCTCACACTGACTTTCTCTCGAAATCAAACGCAAAAGACCACAGATTTGTCAGGAAATGTAAATTATGTGGTTCAGTTTCTATGGAAACGGTCTAATAATATCCCTCTGTTGGCACCATACTCGGCGAGGCGTGCATTGCCTAAACACGGACTTATTCTTGAGCAAAAATAGGAAATTAAAGACTACGTAAGCGCATTAACAGACCTCAGACATCACTCGACCTTCTTCTGGTGGTCAGACAGTACCTATATACATATGTTTTCATTCAATTATATATCGCGTTCTATGTGCTATCAAAACAAGCAAATAACCAGATTTCGCAGCTTTATTATGCTGCCTGGTTTAAGTAAACTTTAATAATAATAATAATAATAATAATAATAATAATAATAATAATAATAATAATAATAATAATAATAATAATAATAATAATAATAATAATAATAATAATAATAATAATAATAATAATAATAATAATAATAATAATAATAATAATAATAATAATAAGTGGGTGACTTTTGTATAACTGGTAAACCAAAAGAGATAGACCAAATCTTACTATACAAAAAATGTAGATGTTGCTGAAACACAATTATGTTCAAATAATTTGTTTGTAGAGTGAACCGTTTTATAGATATTCCTTGGTACTTGTGTGAGTTTTGGAAAACAATTCTAGGTCAGCTATGTGTAATTAAAAGATTACTTGACCAAAAGAAGTCAGTGTTATAATAATAAATGTCAGATTTGGAACATACGCGTCAAAATCTTACACCTTTAAGTTCCTTTTTATTGCCTATTTATCATTCGAGCTTTCTATAAATTTCACCCAATTTGAAATGGCGATATTGTTTGAATAATTGTAAACAAAAAATAGTTTTTATGTAATTATAGTGGTTCAGGTTGATAGCTGCAGACAATAATTACTTTAATGGTTTTCGATGGTTGTGAAACATTCGAGAGAAACAGATAAAATGGTTATGGAAGGAGAAAGCTGTTAAGTGTGATATGTTTTTTTTTAAGTTGGTTCTTAAAAGAACTTTCATATGTCAGAATATGATTTTTCTGTACAGCCAACCTACACTTTTTAATTAAGTGCTTCAGTAATGTATGCTTAAAGGTAAATTAATTTTTCGTTGATGTTGTTGAAGTTTAGAAATGTGTCCCCGGAAATACTTTTATTCAAACAATGTGCAGAACATTCCCAACCTATATCATAACCTGTCCGTCGAGTGCCGAGGTAATTTTTGTCGAGAAGAGAATCCGTGAGAGAAACGGAGGGAAACAAAAACTTGTCTTGACCTTTCTACTAGACCTGACAGGTTCGCCAACTTTTACTCTTCCTCGGGAATTAAAGAAGTTTCGGATTTCCATAAAACCTTTATGGTCTCTGTCCAGTGACCATAATGTCAGTTCACGGCGTTGTAGATCAGCTGAAGGCGGCGGCGGCGGCGGCGGCGGCGGCGGCGGCAGGCTGTGACGTAAAGTAGAGGAAATGTGTCATCGCTGTGACCTCAGCCTACGGAACTTGAAACCGGTGTGTCTCATTTTCGAAGGACTTAAAACGTTACGGTGAGAAAATATTGAGTAGCGTTGGAAAGTAAAGCGCGTGGTTTCATTTGAAAGTATATGTTTTACTTTCAACTCATATGATGTCTCCAGTTAAAGGACGTAAAAACCTTGTAAAATTTAAAAAATAAAAGTATCTGAAAGTAGAGAAGAAACCATTGTTTTCGATAGAGCTTCATTCCTAAAAGGTGGTTTAATTTGCAAAATGCATGTCCTTTATTTTATTTGCAACTTCTGTTTACTTCTAATCTCGTAATTTAAATCCTTTAGCGTCACAGTGTCATATTTAAGTACAAGAATAAATGAAGTCACTGGCGGCTCTTTCCCTTTTGTTTTCGTGGTTCACAAAGGATTCTTAGCGTTACATATCGCAGTCAACGTACAATGTAAGCTATTGTTTCATCCACAATTTTTTACTTTAACATCCGGTGAATTATCGTTAATGACCTCGGAGTGGCTGAAAATTGAATCAACGTTATTTTAAACGAAAGTTATCACTTTGAAAGCAGCCTTGCTTGGGGATGGAACTGATGTACCGTTAGAAATGTTCACTTGAGCTAATCATGGGTGCAAACCATGTATTTTATTCTCTTAAGCGGAACAGCGTGAAAACGCAAAATTACTCCTTTTCGCATCGAAGCATGGGCTTTATAGCCTTTTGAAGGACTATCCAAGGCCTGCTGTATGAAGCTTAGCACAGCCGACTTGTGACGTAATGACAGTGAAAGTCCGCTTTGCCGCTTTGTAGAGCTGTTTAGCATTAGACACCGCGCTATCCAACTTTCTGAAAGAGTAAAGATATCGTCATAATGTTAAACTGTCTCGTGGCTCGTTTATATGGACATTTTTAATCTATGCGCCAGCAAAGAATTCAAGCAAGTGGAAACAGCCAAGTAAACAATCGAATCGTTCTAACTAGGGAAAACAAGAGAATATCGCAAACAACTGCATGGCGAATATCACTGTTCTGAAACAGTATAGAAAACCTAAGCATAACTAACTCAATAAATACAACCATAAGTACATAAATCCATAGCTAAAACTACGGTTTGCTATTTAAATTATCCTGATATGTGCATAGCAGGATATAAAAATATTTGTTATAGATAAAGGACACAGTAACTCGCTTTCTGCCTAAGCAAAAGAACAGATAGAATAACTTCGGAAAGTGGTTTTTTTGTTGTGTGTACTGTCATTGTAAAAGAATGAATTATAGCACCTAATAAAATATCTCACTATACTAATTTACGAGATCACTTCCCTCATCGTTCTTTGCTTTCCTGGCTTAGGAAGTAGTGAAGGAAACGCATGCTCGAGTTTATGTTAAACACTGCTTTGTTTGCGTCAGCATTTTCCTTTGATATCGCAACGTCGAGTCATTTCGTGACATTCTTTTCACCTCGATGTTTCTCGATGTGACACGAGTTTCAAATGCAAACAAAGATAACGCTCAAAAAGATAAGAATAATTACGAATTCGACGTACAATGATAAATTATGCAGCAGTTAGAAAATTAATTTGCATCAGTTAGAAATTAAATGCATAATCCTTATTTACAAGACCGTAACAATTCGAAATCGTCGTAATACGAAGATTTTTCACATGTAATTCGAATTTCATTTTCCTTAGTTCGAATGTTTTGTTTAGAAATGTGAGACAATTAATCTAAACGCGGATTTGATTTGGTTTAAGGGCGCTCAACTTCAAGGTCATCAGCGACCTCTAAACGCGGAGATTTAATATAACTTTGCCCATGTTTTTCTGCAAAAGACGTCATCCCTCGAAATTTTTTTGATATTTCGATTTTTTTTTTTTTTTCTTGTCCCTTTAGCTTCAAATTATCCAAGGTCCACTGTAGTTTCAAATCATTCCTAGCCAAAAAATGTTTGTAGTACCTATAAAAGAAATACTCATATATTACCAATTGGTAGAGAAAAATCATGTGAATGTTGGGAATCAAGTTCTTTTTCATCAAATTTCACCAATTTTGGCTATTTAGGAAATATTCAAGAAGCTCTGTAGTGTTCTTATGAATTAATTTCGTTTCATGCAAGGAAAAGTGTAGTAAAATTAATAGTGTTCGCACATTTTGACGTTTTAATAGTAATGTAAGCCAATGTTGTAAAGGCATCCTCGTGAATTAAGGACGTTTTAGACGACCATAGACCATTTTTAGTGCAGACAGACAGTGTTTTGTTTCCGACGAGTGGAAAAGTGATTAGAAAGAAGCCAAAGAAAGGTATACACCCTTGTTATTGAGGGAAGCGAGTCACACGTCACAAAAAAAAACGTCTCTCTGGGTGGCCAGAAAACACTTGGCCTCTCCCAGTGGGTTCAGAAACCCTATCCTACATCATCTGGCACAGAGTACACATACACAACACTTTCACTCTGTTTACACTATTACAAAACTATGCTTGCTCTCTTTAATGTTTACTATACTGTCCTCGTGTGCAACAGGAGAGCTGCCATTTTTCTTATTATAGCAACAGCATGCATGTACGTAGCTCACAAAAATAGTGTTGCACTCACACGACTTCCTCTTCTCACTTCTCTACAGTCTTGCAATTCTATTTCTAGTTAATAGGTAACAAGGTTTCAATACGAGTTTAAACCTTTCATTACAGATTGGTAGAAGAATACAAAGGTCTAAAACGATAGATTTTTAAAAAGCTGATTTTTAGTTCAATATGAGATTTTAAATTAATGACAAAGAATAACTCGGAAATGGTTAACACTACAAAAAAAGCTGATGTGTTGCACTCACATGACTTTCTCTACTCTTGTAGTTATTGTTCCTACAAATTCTTGTTCCTCTATCTTCATGTTAGTCGAGATAAAGATTTGCAGAAATTATCTTACTACTAATTTTCTTGTAGATGCAAGGGGAATATAGGAATACAGTAAGTAGGCTTTGAGCGATAGTCAAATCTTGGTCGCTATATGAACACTTTGAAATTCGGTTCTCTTTGCATGGCCAAGAGATAAAAAATGGCATTTTAATCAAAATGGTTAGAGCCATTTTTGAGAAAATAAAAATTTTCAAAAAAATGCTCCATGTAAAGGGTAGTTTAGGATGGAGTTTTTAACCGAGTTTTTGTTTTTGAGTTGTACTGTTCACAGGCGCGCGCGCGCACACACACACACACACACACACACACACACACACACACACACACACACACACACACACACACACTTGCCTTTATTTTAAAAATGCCTTTTGGATTCAGAGGGCCTCAAAACATATTTCCGGTGAAATCTCAACTTCGAATTTTTGGGTCGAATACAATACTTCCCGTACTGCGTACAATACGCAGTAAAGAAAGTAAAAGAGAAAATATTTTACTTGAATTGTGTGCTTTAACAAGATCTGGTATAGTCTTGGCAATTGATAGTATCGTTAACGAACAAATTATTTTATCAGTAACAAAAAGAGTTAAACATATGAAAACAGTGGCATTTTAATCTCCATATTGTATGCATGTAGCCAATCAATATTATCTAATTTGAGATCATCTCTACTCAGAACTACATCGCGAAGAACATGGGCAAAGAAATTTATGTGCGGGACACATCAGAATTGTTAAAACAGTCTTACCACACTAATTTGACATATGCAAGAAAATTTAACTTATCCTAAAATGCACCAGCAAAGCGTGGCCTTCTGCAAAAGAGAAAACACAACAATTTTCTTTTTAATTGGATAAAGAGTTTTATAATCTTGTCTCATAAACGATGTTACAGAGCTAATTCAGGCAAAATACTGTCTGTGTTCATTATCTTCACTGTTACGTCGAGGATTGTGGTGCAGTCGTCTGGAAAAAATAGTTTAAAGTGACAATAAAACCAATATATGGTTACTTGTAGTTTACGATCTTTAGTCAGCTCATACAGACAACGGAAACAACAGAAGCAAACGAATTTTCCAAAAGAAAGAAATAAGGTTGGTTGTGGCATTTTGCCAGAACACTATCGATGTGGGTAGATGAGATAGAAGACAGATGATCTGGAAAAACGAAGTTTGCGGACTAACGCATTTAACGTAGAAGAATGGCAGTGGGTGTTTCCAGCATAGCATTTAGCGGCTGCAGCATAAAAGTGCTAAACAGTTTCAGGACACGCATCGCTTCTTTAGCATCAAGTTGCTAGGCGAGCCAATATCGCGGGTACTTTTCCAGGATTTACCGAAAGGTATTAAGTAACTGCTACTGCTGCTGCACTGACGGGTTCTGCACGAGAGCTCGAAAAAATATTACAATGTCACGCTTTGAAAATGTGGTTTATACAAGGGCGTGTCGCTCAAATTTACCAGTTTACGGTTCTTCTACACTGCTCTATGTCCTGTTAGGTTAGGTTTGCAGTATCCATCATTTCCGTTTGTGTTTTGTTTGTTGTCTGATGGCGGCAGCGTTGCATATATGACTTTCTCTACTCATTCTTCTGTATATTTCTTGTTAATCCAGATAAAACTTCGTCATACCTTTCGTTGTAGTTATATATAAGAACCATACCGTGGGCTGTGAGTCAGAGTTTTAAAAGGTGGATCACTATGTAATGGACTTGAAATTACAAACTAATTATCTAAATTATTTTAGCAATTAGGCTCTCCGATGGTGTTGTTTTGCATTCTATAGCTTGTTTATGACAAGATGAGTCAAGTCTCTGGCACACGGGGGTTCTTAGTCATCGGAATGGATTTCAGGTATCTTTAGTTCGCTTTATTCCTCCATCGCCAGTTAGGGCCAACCTGGTAAATATATAAATAAAATGAAAGGTATGGTAATGTTTTTAAATAGAAATCATACCCAGCGTTAAAGAGAGGAAATGCAATCATAAAATAATTAGGGCTCTAAATCAGGGTTTAAGTATCAACTACACAATAAACAGGTTAGCTATCTTCTGCTAAAATATATTTTATTTGGAAAAATAAAGGCATTTTTTCTTTGTAAGTTTTGTAAAAAGTTTTCAAAGCGTGTTCAGCACTGATAAATATTGCTATTTGTTCAATGAATATTTAAAATTGATGACCAGTATCTGTAACAGTTACTCTCTCACCGTAAAAATGCGTACCGAATAAAAGAAAACAGATTGAACAAATCTTTCGAGGTGAGTATTTTAGGAAAGCTGTTCTAAAATTTTTAAATAAATGTGAAAATACTAATAATTTCGCTCGTTTAATGAAAAAGCAGGTAATAGGAATTGAAAAGAAGCATCATGATCGATTCGGAAACAGGCGCGCCTCCCATGCGCCATAGCGATGAGTTACGTATTTCCGGTTCATCTCAATTTGTCAGTGGCAGGCAAGAGACCTTGCTTGCGGTGGGGCCGATTCGGTATCGATCTCAACTACGCTAGCACACGTGTCTGTAATCGCCTGCTCATTATCGATCAGTCTACATGACAAAGGACAATCAACAGGTACTGACTGGCTCATAGGCGAAGAAATTCTTTCACGTTGCTTTGTAATTAGAGTTTCTGGGATTAAAGACGTTAAAAAGTTACTGTAGTTATGAATTATAAACGACTTACAAAGCTGTAATACTGCTTAATGCCTGTAGCGAAATAAAAGTAGATGGAAAACACCGATAAAATGCTTTCAAGGAAACAATTTTTGTTCTTGTATATTTGTAGCAGCCCATCCTATTTTCGTCGTTGTCATTTAGGAAATCTCTCTGAAAGAAAATGCCATTGTGAAATTCGACTTACATAAAATAACCAGAAACATCGAAATCCTAGAAAACAATAGCTGCCTTCGTCTTCAACAATACACCTTTTAACTGTAAAATTCTGAGCAGGCAGAGTGAACAGTGGGCAGAAATTGACCTCGGCCGTGCACTCCAATCAGCAACTTGTGCGTTCCTATTTTTAGTTGCGTTCCCTATTGTAGAGCAGTTATTAGCTTTGCTTTGTTACCGTATGCGGTGGTACTTTTGTATGTATGTAAGCGTTTGACGTAAGTTTGTGGCTGTTTCAAAGTTTCTCATAAAAATTTGCGACTTTTCACAGTAGAGTTGGAATGACTGATTGAAAATTAAGAGTATTTATGTGGAAGAGGTCCTCCAAAATGTGTACAGTTTTTAGGTTAGTTCATACATGCTATAGGGTCTTGTATGAGAGAATTTCCTTTCGCTTATGCTTATATACACAAGTTAAGTAACCAAACAAAAGTAATTCTTTTGTTTTACCTTTGTTAGCCTCCTGTTTTGCACTCAACCTTTGAACTTACAACTCGCTATGTGTGGTTTTATTAAACGTTGGTTTGATTCATTTAAACTGTCAAAAGCACGTTCACTTCCACACCTGTGTAGACAGGAGAGTAATTCTAATAATAAAAAAAGTGCCCTCTCAAGCCGGGAATCAAACACGGAACATCTGGGTTGAGAAACTAGAACGTTGACCATTCGACCACAGAGGCAGTTCAACAAAATCTTGTTCTAATTAGTACGCTCGTGTTTTCTAGGTTATGTGTAGAGGAATCTAATTTACCGAAGTATGTAGCTACAAATGCATAATACCAATACTCAAATAGTTACGTTCCATATTCATTGCAACAAATGCAGATGTTACAATTACTACTTCCTTGTTTAATTGCGCTTTTTCGTTTGATTGAAAAGATAAGATGCAATACATTTGTCGTTTCTTATTTCTTGAGGTTGCTTAACGGTGTTCACTTATATGCCCGCATAAATTCTAATGTACTCTCCTTATAGACCTAACATTCCGTGGAAAAGCTCTCTTAAATTGTGAAATCTGGAAACTAGAAGAGAAAGAAAAAGCAAATTATCTGCCCATTTTGGATATTCACGTGTTAAGACTAGCGGAGACAAGACGAACTAATTCAGACCATAAAGCGAACAAATGCACGCAGTGCAGTGGGCAGTGTCGGATCTGAAAATAGATTTTATGGGCTTTTAACTCCTTTTTCCGGCAAAGAAACAGGAAGATACAATTGCAGTTTGCGCTGCATGTTTTGTGCGATTTAGCGTTTATAAATCTCTATGAATCTGCATAGAGCCGGCAGCGCCTCACGCGGGTGATTCCAAATTGCAATTGGTAGATGCGCTTCTGAAAAAGAAAAAGAAGACGCCACTGCCTTGCATTCTTCAAGGTTCTTTTCAGTATGATATTTCTTCCGGGTTTAACTTCTATTTGATCCTGGAAGTTAGTTATTTTGTTTAATAAGTGATTGTTAAAGGTTAATGGAAAACCGAGGTCAATATTCTTCATACGTTTACCGATGAATAAAAGCAAATATAGTATTTTATATACCTACTCTCTGTAGGTGCATATATGTTAGGCCTGTCACCTTCAATGTATTATAGAAAAACGATTGCGTATTTTTGGCGCATAGTTTTTCCTTACCTTTCCATTGGTATTCCTCGTAGGTACAATGTTTTCCTGCATTCAGAACGGCCGACATAATCTACCCTTACTTGTTCTGTTATACCCCTCTAGTGATCGCCTCATGGCCATTTTTTCAGGTTGTTTTTTATTTAATCTTCTTTCTAATCCTTTATCTATTAATTAATTAGTTAAATTTGTTCCTACGTTGCCGTTGTTTTCCTAGTCGTTATTCCGTTTTCATTCACACATACACACTGGCGTCTACAAACACACATCCAGCCATGCCCGAGGAGGGTTCGAACCGTGACCCTCTGCGGCACAAATCTCAAAACTGGGCACTTGAGCGAGCGTGGTCGTGGGGACCGGCACACCGTAAATTTATAATTTCTTATTATAAACATAAAATGTGTTAAGTTTTTCTTAATACTTAGTTCGCTGTTCGACTTAATAATATTGTACAAATGGCAAACTTATTCATCTATCACTGCTTAACTGTGAAAAAACAGTAATTTTTTGCAGTTGAGTGTTTGATAGTTTTTTTTTTTTTCTTCAAAGCTTCACTATATTATTACATTACTTTTAAAATTTCACCATATTTGTTTGTGATGTTGCGTTTCAAGGAACTGTTAATTCGACTACTTGCTAGGGAATTGTGTTTTCTGGAAAATGTTGTTTCTTCCTTTTATTTCAACCTCATTGATTGGCTATTTGAATGTCTAGATGACATTGGATATTGTTTTATTTCATTCCTTCTTTTATTTATTTACATTTGCCAACGTTTGACATTATTTTCACCGTATTATGTTGAAAATAATAGATCAATTGGTGTAAAATGTGCTACAGCTGTCTAATGAAAAAAATTACGTATACTTTTTGATTATTTTGGAAATTTATAACATATTTGGAGATAGATGGAAGTAATTTAGCAAGTTACAACTTTTTCCTGGATACAAATAAAGAAAGCGCGTTCTTTTTGGAAACAATGCATTTTATTCATTCATATAATAATCAAGTAGTTAAGAAGTTCGTGCGTTAAATAAAAATTATAAACATCCGTAAATGAATTTCACAATTCATTAAATAATATTTTTAATTCTTTGGAATATTTCATACGTTGTCATTTGGACATCTACCCCACTTTGGACTGTTTTCTGTAAAGTAGTCTTATGTTTCATGTAGAACAAATATTGGTTCTGACTGGGAATCATTAGCTCAAACCGAAGTTCAAACTGCCATATCATTTGGAAAGTTCTGTGCTTATCTGTCCAGTTCGGGTATTTGTTTGCTAATGAACGCTGGGCTAACAAAAGTGTTTATCATGCGCTTGGAATTCTTGCAGAACACATACAACTGAATATCTAATCTCGGGATTTTCCGACACTTCACATTAGATGAAGTTGTGCTCAGATTTAGTTAACTGCTCTATAAAGGCAGGTAAGAAGGCGATGATTTTTCTACAAACATAACCTTTGTTATTTATAATACCTCACTAAATAAGTAGCAAAGTTAAGTGTATTCTAGGCTTATGAATTGAAAAAAAGCACTATAAAACATTTAAGAACGCCCTATGCAGTGCAGTATGTATGTATTTACAATGCTATGAAAACTTGTAACCTTTAAAATAAGCGGAGGCCACAGGCTTCGGCCTTCGGTTGTAGGTCCACTGCGTCTCCCCTCACCACCGCCATCTAGCCTACATTCAGGGTCATGCCATCTTTGGCCGTGCGCCAACAGATGGAGACAAAGTGCACGACTTGCTGCTCCCTGCTTGCACTGCATTTGCCCAACATAGAATATTGTTGCCATGGCAACAAAATTTGAGTGAAGGGCGAGTAAAACTTAAAAATATTGTCCATTTAGTCTTCGCCCGATGTATCTTATGTGTTAAAATTAAGGTGAAGTTATAATCAAAATCGTTTGGTTAAGGGTGCAGCTGGATGTTTATACTCGAATGTATCAAAAGTAACTGAAGATTTGTAATTGAAATGAAAGTCAATAAATTCACAATTTGAGAAAACTGAACATTGCATCTTATGTTCAATTTTTAAACAGCGCCTACAATCGATCTGTTTCATGTTAATGGAGATAAACATTTTCAGATATAGTTTTATTAATTATTACTCACATATTCCTTGTAGGTTCAAGAGGGATACAAAAAACTGTAAATGTTTAAAATAACTAGCTATATGCTAGTGTTGAAATTGCATACTCTTTCCATGAAATCGCAAGAAACAACTGAATAGCGTCAGCACTAACATTTTGACAAACCAGTAATTACAAATATCTCAGAAATAGCTGATGCTGCGAAAAGTTATTTAAAATAAATTTAAAGATTAATTTTTACTGTGGAGTAGGTTTTTGTCTTGTTTTACCCGGTATAAAAAACTCCTCAATAAAGAGGACTTAACGGGCTATTTCCAGAAAGTTCCAAGATATGCCTTTAATGTGTCATGCAAATACCTAACATATACGGTATTTTAATTAAAATCGTCAGAGCTTGCAAGAATATCGAAACATTTTTCCTACAAAGGCAGTTTTCGGTGGGGAGGGGGGGATTTTTTAAAAAATGTTGCTGTCGAATATTTGTAGCTTGTGAACTTTCAAGTTCCAAGTTCAAATTCAAGTGCCAAGTTGGGCGTTTCTTCTACTTTTCATTTTTTAGTTTTTAGTCTTTTTTTTTTTTTTTTTTTTTTTTGTCCTCTTCGTTTTCTATACACAACCCTTTTTCTTAAAAAAGGAAAGAAAGGCCCTTACGCGGGCCTCAAAACATGTGTTTCAGGGATCTCTATCGAATTTTTGGGTGAAATGTCCTTCCCTCTTCCCCCAAAAAGCAGTAGCAGATCATATCTTCCAAGTTTCAGAAACTAAAAATGAAATTGGCTTGTAAGAAATGTTCAGAGTTGAGTAGAGATCTGTGAAAGTTGGTAAAGCTGTTTATGGCAGTGAATAGTTCGAATACTTCGGATTGGTACAATGCATATCAGATGTATACCTCTTTCCGTTGCAAGGTTTGCCAACCTTTTAATTTCATGATTGTGCAACTGCAAAGACCATTAAAACGAACATTTTATTTGCCATTTCCTTATTCCAAAGTAATAACATCGCTGGAGGAATATTGAATAAATTAAAATGAATGAATATTCTTCACAAAATTTCCTGCAAATCTTCATTTTGGACCTAGATTTCGATTTAGCTACCAGCTATTATATTTTCGCTTTCTATATATGCTACTGGAACATCCAGTGTTCGTGGCCTTTTTTTATTCATTAAAGGCATGATTTCTGTTGAAGTCGCATTAGAAACTTTTAGTCGAAAGCACTACTTCCTCAACGTGAAGAGAAAGTGAAACAGTGATGACCATAGTTTTCGTGGATAAAAAGAATATTAATGGACTCTTTCAAGACAATGATGTAAAACAAGTTTTCCTGCAGTCAGATATTGCTCTTGCAGACACGTGATGCAACAGAAAGCTTGATAGGTATCATCCGATTGTTTAGCTAGTGGCGAAATTTGTGAGCAAGCAGAGGCCCGCGGGCGGCCGCGGCCAATACATTAGATATGTAGGCCATGGTCACGGCTTGGAATGTCAGCCTCCAGTACTGCGTGTTCAATTGTCTGCCATCTTTGATCTGTCATTGCCATGAGAAAAGTCACAACTGCGCTGGAAGGCCAGACGAAACTTCCACAACTCAAATAATAGTGGACGAATTTCTGAAATGAAAAATTTAATTGCTTAAAAATGTATAACAGAAAGTCAAACAAATAGTAAATGTACCTATTGATTTGATGCATCAACACATCTGTTGTGGTAGAGTTGGATTCAAAACAATATATCTGCGAAATTTGGTTCAAAAATCGTGAATTAAAATGTTCTGGTAAAAGATCGTGATCCACAAATCATAAAGCTTTTAACGAAAAAAAAAATGTTTTGTGATTTAAGTTACATTTTAAATCTCATTTTCATAATACTGTTTTAGATTTGTTCATTGCCCATAATGTTCCAGGCACCAACATTTACAACTATGGCTGACACAAAATTTAATGGCGGGTGACTCAACACATCTCCAATCAAAGTCTTGCCACGCCTTGTAGTATTGTATAGTTAAACATAGTCAATCACGACGTAATTACGCTGATATAAATATCATTTGCGTCCATAAAATATATTTGTATCTGAGACAGTTTTAGTGCAACGTTTTAGAGGATTTCAGAAACAAAGTCACGTCTGCAGTTTTATAAGTGCTGCAGTGATTTTATGATTAGCATCCTAACCTCCAAATCTGGAGGTCCCCAATTCAATTCCCAGCAGGAGAGTACGTATATTTCCCATCCTCCCAAAAGATATGAATCTAATACAATAACCAAAACACAGTGATCAATACCACTGTGAGCGAGTGAATATTACTCCCAAATCAATTGCTTCAAAGGTAAAAACCGCCAATGTGACGTCAGATACGAAAGGTGCATATATTTAAATGGAACAAAAAGAGCTTTGAGCTTCTTAAATTAGGTACATTAAAATGTTAGGAAGTTAATACTAGTAAAATAGTTATATTTAAATGGAGACTGTGATCTTTCTCACATATACTTTTCCTTAAAACTGTTTTTAAACAGTATGACACATGCATAACAATGTACACAGAGCACAAGTAGTAATAGTAATCGAATTTCTGATGGTCTGTAGGGGCATTTATAGGGCATGTCCTCTGATATCGGTCTCCACCACTTTGAAAGGGGATACGTTACCTCCCCTCCCTTCCAGTTGAGGGAGGTAGCTACACCTATCCGTAATTAGCCAATGAGGTGACAACAACAGCATAGGTATGCTTATTGGTTCGATACAGAACACAAGGCGACAGTATCAGCCAAGAAAATGAAAGCATGACATAATAAGGTACCCTACAAGCGGTAAGGAATGAAGTGAAGGTAGTGTTGATTTCTTTCCGTGCTGTCAGTAATATTTCAGAAAAGATACGTAGACAGAACTCATTTAAATGTTGTGATATTGCTTATGTTTTACTGCTGTGGTAAGAGTTTCAAGTCATTAGATGAAAATTTCCCGATTGTACAACCTGAGGGCAAAAGACAGAGTAGCAGAAGAGGAGTTAATCTGGCAATAAGGTGCAATATGTAACTTTCACTTGAGGCATTGCATTCGTGTTGAAAGGACCAGCTAAGATATTGAACATTTTACATCTATCTATGTAGGTAGGATAGGAGGAGCGTGTCTAACCGTACTTTGAGGGGGCGGTGTTGTTGCGGTTTCGTGAGTCCCTCTCTCCAAGTGAAACTTTAATCGGAATGTTGCTGCTGCGACTTTCCCTACTCTTGGTCGTCCTTGCTGCAAGCTAGCCACGTCCTTGCTTCAGCGACACATTACTCATTCAAAACTGATCACTCTTTTCTCCACTTACTACCTTAATCAACAACTACCCTCCATTGTCTTGGTTTCGCACACCGCTTATGTCACAAGTCCATATTTCCTGCTAATGAAGAAAAACAAAATCGCATGTTTACAAATGTGTTTGGCTCACCAAAGTAAGGTTCAATATGGGAACTTGAGGTTTAGGAATGAAAATTCCGAAACGGCTATTGCTGGGAAACATATTGACCTGAATTGTATAAAGAAATCAACTCTATTATGTATGTTAACTTTCATGAGAATGAAGAGCAGGCCATATAAATTTATAACCTCAATTTAGTCCGCTTGTGCGTAATTTTAGTAAAAAGGGGCATTAAATACTACCAGAGAGAGAAATAAATGGGGGGATTAGTTTTTTCTTTTTTGGGGGGAGGGCAATTTGACCTTCAGGATTTCATACTTCTTTCTTACATGTTCTTTACAATCAAACATGTAACATTTTTTTCCAAGAAAATGTTGCATAAAAGCTCATTGTTTTCTAAAAATCTGTCATGTTTTAAATTGTTAAAACCTTATATCCAAATCTATATTGGATATTAAGAAAAGGCTCCATATTTCTTCATCACAATAGTAAAGAACTTAAAAGTGAACAACATTGCATTATGAATATATAAATATGGGGAAGATGGAGTAAACTAGGTTATAAGAAAACCACGTTTTTAAATTTCTTGCGATATTTGTACACATCTGAGCATGCTTCACTTAAATGACTATTATTTTTTTTAATTCATCACCGAATACCCTTGAAGATTGTGAACTTAAACACCTTGTTTGATATTATCTAATTTTTCATTTTGAAGTGTAATGCATATTCTCTCGCTCTCCCGCACACACATTATGGTGACCTCAAAACGTGTTTTATTTCAGTGAACTTTTGTCTTAACTTAAGCAAGCAGCAGAGGGGCATTTAAATACTAAAGCGTGGTTGATAGTCGTTCTCTGATTCTTTTTATAAACAGAGCTATTCTTTCCAATGTGCATATCCATTATTCCCCAACTTCGATTATAGGAATATAAAATTTGCGGATTACAAAGTCCATTGTAATGATATATGTAGGCAGGATAGGAGGTTGAAAAACTCGCCGATGGTTATTGGCATGGCACTTGTTTCCCCATATCCGAACGTGAAACAGTGTAGGAAATGAAATTAAATTGCCCTCCTTCCTGTTACGAGTATATTGGCACTGTTCTCCAAACGGCTTGGAATGTTTTTATTTTGTTACCGTTCCCTCAGATACAAATCAGCGGAATTCGATGAGATTACAACGCACCGAACAAGGCAAAACGAGAAACACAACCGACTGCGCTTTCTCAGGCTGGTTTTCGTATAATTGGAACTCACTGATGCTGCACAGAGTGGAAGGGTTAAAAGTATGCTCCTTTCATGTGCCAAAGCTTTGCTGTGCGAAGATCCGCATGCTCAAATTAAAACTTAATAACTTATTCATTTATGTTAATACTATCTAAAC
This sequence comes from Tenodera sinensis, assembly GCA_030765045.1. NCBI lineage: Eukaryota > Metazoa > Arthropoda > Insecta > Mantodea > Mantidae > Tenodera > Tenodera sinensis. The sequence continues at coordinate 29,769,494 of CM060965.1, read as the reverse complement.
AAGCAGCAATTAAACGGTGGCTATTGCTTAATCTTTTAGATTACGTTGGCTGTAACAGCTTTCTCTAATACAATTTCCTGCTACTCTTCTTATTTCCGCAGAAATTAATGCAAAGAAAAAAAAAGTAATTTCGGCCGGCGTATCGCGTTGGAATGCTCTCGGCAACATCGGGCAAATGACGATGGAATCCTGTCTGCAGCTTTAATCGGCATCAAACCTTTCAGGTTTCACGTTGCGCGAAAAGCAGCAAATTTGTTTTGTTAAAGGTTATCAATAACTACAAAACTATGTAACGCACAGAAATGGTCAATTGAATGTTTATTCTTTAAAAGGACCGTATTATAACTCCTTACACGTTATAACACTTGATTTGTTTCTGTTCTATAAATTAAGACATTTCAAGCCAGGAATGAAATAAGAAATTTAGTCGAAAAATAATTCGGTAGGTATATTGTTTTCTTCGGGTGTGTTTATTTTTTTTTTTTTGTTTTTTGCGAATTTAGTAGGCACATGACATCAGGAGTAAAATTTATCTAAGAAAACTGGAAAACATGTGTTTCCAAATAAAATGTTTAATATAATTTAATAATAATGATAATGATTATTATAAGAAATGCTGATGTTGACTTATGAGAAGAAAATACAAAGTTAGATAAATTATTTTTGAAACATTAGTGAGTCTCCTGTGTAAACGGTTTTAGGAGGTAGTCGATTAATTTTCCTAAAATAAAGACTAATTAAAAATAAGCTTCTCATATTGTCATTCTGCCTTGTTCTCATTTGGAAAACTTTTAAAACTTGCTGAAAAAGCATCAAACAAGCGTTATATGTACGGTTACTTGTACAAAATTTTGTCCCCACATTTATCTGTGATAATTGTATACTTAAGGGACACTGGGAGTGAAATTTAAAAGTTCCACAAGTCTTGATAGATTTTTCTGAAATTTTTACTGTGTTTGTATTTATACAATAATAGGAGGAACACCAAATTTCATTAGAATTGGATAATTCGTTTATGATATATAAATTATTTTATGAATTTAATAGGCACATTTTCAAAATAGAGCTCGCGTCTATTGCCTTTTCAAAATTCATTTATATTGGCAGAACTGCTACACTAGAACATGGGTAACAATTGTATGAAGAGATATTTCAAATACGTTTGCTGATTATGCTGTACATATTTTTTTAATAATAAAGAAAATTTAATCTTAAAAATTACTGATTTTTTTCATACAAAAAAAATGTTTTTCGAATTTAGGTTAATGATAACATCAATATTGAATCATAGTTTTGTTTAGCTGCTATTTATGAATACTTTTGGAAATTTTCATTGAATTTGAAGCAAAACTCAGACGCGACCTTCTTTTGGGATATGCAGAAATGTAGTTTTCAGAAAAACAGGCTTATATATAGGAGCATCCTGTGTACGTTAAGGGAAGAGCGCTATTTGAAAGGGCCGTAATTACCACATGGAGTGGGGGATATGAAAAATGTTAGCTGATCCAAATGCACAGGTGTTCCAGGAACATTTTACGGTAAAAAAACAATTTTCGACTTTTTGACAATTTTGACCAAAATTTCACTCCCAGTGTCCCTTAATTCTTACGCTTCTAAAACTGAATGATTTGACATAATCTCTGGTTTACCAAGATGTAGCAAGTTTGCACGACTGACACAAATTAAGTGGTTGTATCGGTTTGAAGATAGGGTTAGAAAAATGTGTTGCTTGCTTAAGTGCGTCCGTCGCTCCTCCTTCAGTAGTGCTGTTGGCAGGACAAGATATTTTTGTTCATAGTGTACCTGACAGGTGCAAGAAAATTTGGAGCCTGTTTTAACGCGGGGTAGTAGACAACCCTGGCTAATACCTTTTCTGGAAACCAGCCTAAAAGAGTAAAGCCGTATGCGAAAGAGAGAAGATTATGGAGATAGAAGAGAAGAGGAACCCATTGGACGTAAATTTAGTGTTTAATTAAGTAGATTGGTCAAAAGGGGATGGGTGTTACCTAAGGCTAGCTTTAACGGCCGTGAGATTTATAGCATGGTGGCATTTGATCGCCTGGGGCCAGGCGTCACCGGCCGCATTAAAGAGTTTGCTGCTTATCGCCGACCAGCTCCTCGTAAAAACAGCGTCACTTGCGCGTCCACTGCACAATATACATCAATTGTTAACATCATCATCATCATCATCACCATCATCATCATCACCACCACCATCATCATCATCACCATCATCACCACCACCACCACCACCACCATCATCATCATCACCATCATCATCATCATCATCACCATCATCATCATCATCATCATCACCATCATCATCACCACCATCATCATCATCACCATCACCATCATCATCACCACCACCACCACCACCATCATCATCATCATCATCATCATCATCATTATTATTATTATTATTATTATTATTATTATTATTATTATTATTATTATTATTATTATTATTATTATTATTATTATTATTATTTTACGCAAATGACTAATGCGAATAAACTTTTTTTACAGAAATACTTATGTAGTACCGTTTAAGCAAGCGCTGCCAAAAAGTGGCACCTTGGATTATTCTCTTTTCCCCCCTCCACTCGCTTTGGCTTATTGGCGTGGCCGTTCAGGATAAAGGTGACTAGCATTGACTAATGCGGTATGTCTGCACCAGTTCGAGTAGCCAGTGTCGGGGTCAACAAGCCCCATTGCAAATTCCAACTGGAATCCAACTGGAATCCTTGTCCTCATATGTACTACGTCACCAGCGAAGGGTAACTAGGAATGGGAAAAAGCAATTCCTTGTTTATCCTCAATGACACGACTGGTTTACGGTTTTCCGCTCGTATCCAATTTTACAATTCTTGCATGCAATTCAATGTAACCTTGCAATATTTCAATCAAAATCTTTGAACTTTATCTCAGAGAACCTCTTGCCTTGCATAACCTAACTTAAACATCAAATTTGGCAATTCTACTATTATTGAGCTAAGCAGTTTATATAAACATACACAGAATTGTAATTTCTTTTTGTTACTCTTTTATTTAGGAGATTTAAAAGCAGTTCCATTAAAATCGCGGTGTACCATTTTTGGGTCGAATATTTTGCTAGCGTTGGGAAGACATTTTATTGCGGATATATTGGGGATTAACCCTAAACTCGCGTGATTTTGTATGACCGCCCTTATTAACTGAAACTTATTTTGCAGCCATTTTAGAAATGTGTGAATGTGTATTCCTTTAACTCTGTTTTCAGCTCACGCTCGAACAGTTCATAAGTAATTTAAAAAGTGCAGACGAAAAGTGACACTAAAGGAGTGACCTAAGTTTAGCCCACTTCTACCGTGGCATCCTCCATTGGCTGGAAAAGAGTCATTGCAACCCCACTTCCATGCAGTACGAATCGATTCATAGCTAACTTTAGCCAATCAGAGGCATCAAAATATTGTAACAGTTTGACAATTTGACGAATCCCACTCCTGACACCAGTGTGACAAAATGACAGAAATCCAGTGTAGTATTTTTTTCTCACTTTATTTTCATCTAATGCACAAATACACAGTTCTCTTTTGCTGGCGTTAACACAGTCTTTGGTCTTTCGTGATATAGCTCACAGCTTTTTCTTCTCATAATTTTGACTCATTTTTTTCACTTTCTCTGTCTCTCGAACGCTAACCCGACGATAGAATCACTCAACACTTATTACTGCTTCACTATTTTCCTTCACGGCATAACGATACACGCAATTGACACGCTCAAACTAAGTTATTGACTATACTCTGTTCATCTAGAGATTAGAGGAGACGTAAACAAAGCCACGTGCGTTTTGACCACAGCGCGCCCTCTTGACGCTTTCGCCGTGTAAATAGTCCCTTGAAGAAATACTCTTACTGAGGTCTGAAATGTCACTTAATGTTTGCTAAAGCATGAACTAAGTGTACTAAGCATAGTTAAAGTGTAAGAATACGCAGTTAAGCGAATCTGTAACCAGCCTAATTCATTCTGCGCGCGCATTATTCAGTATGAAAGTAACATGGCAGAACAAGTGAGTGTTGTAAAACATAAGCGCGGAAAACCGTTTTGAAGTGGTTAAAAGACAACAATATTGAACGTATTTAACAAGTTCTGCGAGAAATATCCCGAACTTGCTAACAAAGACGTGATGAAATTAACATCCGAGTTTACCATTGTGTCAGTTGCAAGTATTTACAGTACACACAACGAAAAATCGTCAGTTGGTGAAGATGCCGGTAAAAAGCGACCACATGGCAGATAAATGGTGGATGTAGTTTGCGACGAATTTGTGAGTGTAAGATCTGCAATCCGTCGAAAATTTCACCAGTTGCTTGTTAACAATGAACCTCCACCTTAAACAAAGTGCTGTTGGCAGTTAACTCTGATCCTGATCTTCCAGATTTAAAACGAACTTCCCTCCACAAGCTGCTTCTGGAGATTGGTTTCGAGATTGTGAGCAGGAAATGAAAAAGTGTTATTGTGGACAGAGAAGACGTAAGTAGCAGTTAATTTCTATCTGCTATATGTTATTTGGATCACGTAAATATACCCTTTAGTAGCGTAAAATGCATATTATACCTACGCGCAGCGGTAGGTAACCGTGTTGCGTTATTGTGAAAGCACGTGGTCGCGGAGTGATACAAACCGGTGCTTTGTTTACATCTCCTCTAATCTCTTGATGAACAGAGTATACTGTCTGTAATTCACTCCTAACAAAACTGGAAAACTGTGTTGCCGCTCGATTTTTAGTCATGAATGCACAAGCAATCGCGCGAGGCAGCCTGACCTCGAGCACCTTTGTTACACGCCGCGCCCTGACCGTCCTTTGTTGTACTGCCGCAGCCACCGCTGCCGTAGGTCGGTGTCACAATATCTTCCCTTGCATAAAAATCAGAAAAATATTATCCGACCAGACACCCGAGCGCAGGCGTGGAGAAGAGGGGTGACGGAAATGAAATCGAGTTTTTATCCCCTGCACATAACCCACCACGAAATGCGGGCCACCTCATGTTTCCGGTTCTGCTTTTGCGTATTCACACGTCTTTACAAACAAGGTACATAAGTTTCAAGGCGAAACCGAATAGAAACATGATGTACTAAATTTGTGATTACGATACATACATTTTCTTTTGGCATAGCAAATACAGTTTTTTATTGTCACTAGGAATACAAAATACTTACATTCGACTGTGAAGTATCTTTTTACCTTGTTTTGCGACATGATTCTATCACTGGCCGGTTCCCTGAGATAGATAACAACGGGGGTGTGGCCTGGTAGCTAGCGGTGTGTGGCAGAGTGGACGGGGTTAAAACTATGTTGTAGGAGAAATGACACAATGTGTCGGTGCTCCCCATCTATTAGCAGCTAATGTGTCATATATATTATAGTGTCCCAAATGGACAATTTACTATGCCAAATACGGTATTCAGCTGTACGGCTAGAACACGTCTGCTAGAATAGTCGGAACAGTGATTTTAAACTTACTTTCGCGCTTCTTTTATTTTGTGTGTAATGGCTTTTCTTATTGGCGTCTTTAATTCTTGTTTTTGCTGGAGGTATGTATTTCTAGGAACACGTGTTAAACTGCATGAAATTCGAAGCTAATTCATCAACATCCATCAGGCAGCAAAACTTTATGTGCATAATTTAAGAAAAACCGACAGTGTGTTTTTTCATCAGCAGTTGATGCAACCTTCGCTTCGGTTTTGAAATTCGATTATAACTAAAAGTTGGGTGTACCGTATCATGGACACAATCCTCCCCTCCCCTCCCCTCCCCTCCCCTCCTCTCGGTGTGGGCCATGCATACACCCTCTCACATACAGAGAGGGAGAGAGGGCAACTAGTTGTGTTGTCATATGAATAATGCATGAGGCCGTAGATTCTGCTAGTCCTGTCGCGTCACCAGCGCCGTACAATTCTACTTCATTTGCAAGTGTTTTTCTATGGCTCTGTTTTTATAAATGGCGCCTCCTTTTGACAAATAGTTGCAGCTTTCATTATAAATACCAGGAAACAATGCCTTCCGAATGTAAACAGAAAAGAAAGAACGCAAGCGATTGATGTTATGGCAAAATCGCTTCCGTTCTCATGCCCTCAAATATATTGTAAAATAATGAAGCAACATATGAAAATGTAAACATGCAAGGGAATTTATGAGAGAATAAACTACAGATTTACAGCTCTATTCTTCCATGCAGGTGCTGTTTTAGCTTTTAATTCTGTAATCAGACTTTTAAATGTTTTACCTCTATCATCGCTGTTTCTTTCATTAATTCTCTTCCTTAAAAGTACAGCGTTCTCATATGTAAGAATTCCAATTTCAGTTTTCTCAGAAATGGCTTCCGATAATGCATCTGTGCTATGGTTGTAATTTCATTTCATTTGGAACAGTTAGGTTCACAAAAATATTGCCGATGTAGGAGCTGCATAGTTTCATGTAAAATTTTCTCATAGATTAATTATTATTGTTATTATTGTTGTTATCATTGTTATTATTATTGTTATTGTTTGGACGGACTAAATTGCTAAATTGTAATTTCACGTGGAGAAATCCATAGGAGAGATTTTTTCTCTTAAGTGTACACAGTAACAAGCGGATATTACTGTACAATAAGGTTAAGTTCAACCAAAATTCAAAATTAAAGTTGCATATTCAATTCAGATAATACCAAAAGACGCAAAGCAAAACGTGTTGAAAACTGAAGAATTTTGAATTACTTCAAGGTTAAATTATACAGGTGTTTAAATCTTGTCATTACAGTTGTATACATGTCTCGGATACTTGTTGATTGGAGAGCGTTCAGCATCGACAGTGAGCGGTTACAATAACTTGAACATTACTGTTGCAGGTATCGAGAACCGGGACGAGGTGCTACATCCCGGTCCAATATCATCAGGAGGGATGAAGTTGCTGAGCAGCTGTAATGGCGACAGCAACGCCGCCTCCAGCCACTCCACCAGTTCGGAGGACGACCTCTTCAGTCCCCGCAGCTACGGCTCCAGCTTCTGTAAAACGAGACCCACCATGATCAGTGCCAAGTACCGTCTCAAGGAGGAGCGCCGCAAGGTGCTCAAGATCTCCATTAACAAGTTGAAGAAGATAGAGGATCCGGAGAGTTCTCTGAGACGCTCCGTTCTCATCAACAATACAATGAAAAGGCTCCAGAAAGAGGCCAGGGAGGAGAAACTGCACAAGCAGCAGCTACACTCTTACCCTTCCTCCAGATGCTACTCTAGCTCGTCTCCCAGCTTCGGTATCAAGGAAGACTCCCGATCTGATCCTGATGATCTTCCCTCCCTCATCTCCCAGGATTTGTCATCACCTTCTCTCGATGCCGATAAGGAAAACACCTCTCCCTTCACGACCTCAACTCCTTCCTTCGATGCTGGCACGACGACGATGACCACGACAACGACCACTACGTCAGGGAAAGCTTCACCAACCACGACTACAGCGTCACCTTGCGAGGACTTCGCAAAGACTGCTGTGGATGTGAGTCCAAGACTCGTCGAGCCGGACTGCCTGTGTGAGGAAAGCATGGATGATCTGGTTGTAGATGTCACGGAAACTGACAACTCCTTGACCCTTCCTGGCATGGATGATAGTAATCTCAGCGGAACCCTGACACCTAGTGCCACTTCCTCGGCAATGGACGTGTCTTCCTCTGTCCCCGCCAACCGGTGTTCTAGCGCTTTTGCATCCAGGAAACGCTCGTTCGACGAGGTGGAAGACTGCGACGTACACGACGTCTTGAGCCAATTCTACATGCCGCCCACCCCCCGCATGCTCACCTCAATCGACGACACTGATGACGAGGACGAAGACGTTAACGTGGTTGATATCGACATTGTAACTACCCCAGATTTAGATCTACCCGAGGTGAAGGCGGCTACTTCGACCTCTCAGCCGTCCTGTTCGGTCACTTCGAGTCCTTTATCACCCTCATCGTGTTCTTCTGTGTCCTCGAGTTTGCTCGAAGACCAAATAACGTCCACAAGCTGCAAACGTCCCAGGTTTGATACAGACGATCTTGTCATTGACGTCGATCCAGTGAAGGAACTGCAGTTGTGCACTGCGAATCCATTGAGTCAGGACTCTTCTTGTATAGTGCCATCCCCTGCAAGGACAGCAGTTCATACAAGTGATATGGTGAACTGTTCAGTGTTAAACTCAACGTCTGTCGACCTGGACGATCAGGAAGACATTGAGGTGGTGTTGGAGGACAATGAAGATGTTCAGAGAAGGCTGTTATTATGTGGAGCCACATCGGCCTCCTCGACAGCACTCACAAGGACAACTCCTTCTCCTCCATGCTGGGCCTCTGCCAGCAGTGATGCAGGCGTAAGAACTAGCACAAGTGTTGCCTCGGTTGTCACATCAGCAGATACCATTGAGGGTTCTCATTCTCACTTAAGGTTCAGTAACAGCTTAACTCCAGATAACAAGACAGCCGTCATGTCAGGCTGTAGTGCTGGTGGTGCATATTGTGGCAACAGTGGCGCAGTTACATCTACTGCCTCCTCGGTCATGATGGACACCAACGACCAACATCAATATTCATGTGGTCACTCATCAATATTTGGTGAACTGCAGTCTGTAGTGTTCCATAGCCTAATAGCATCTCTGGAATCGTAGCGATATCTTAATGAACAGAGATGGCGTTACCTGCGCTACTGAACGCCAAGTTGTTTTAGACTTGCACAGAAGTGAAACGCATTTGAATATGTTGAGCTGTAATGGCTTGCACAAACGAATATAATGGTGTACATGGTGGCACAAAAGTACTTTAATATCAGGATCTTAATGTTGATACGTTCCCTTCCATTTCAAGGAATTTGGTGCTTTACGTCCTGTTTGTTTTTGTGACACCATGGTTTATGTATCACATGATACTCTTTGTTCATCTTGCACAAAGACTAAACAGGATCAAGTAAACAAAAGATGTGAGAACAAGACCGGCTTGTTATAAACAAAAATATGAATTAATGAACTATTTGTCTATGTCATGAGTAACATAGCACAACTTGGAGTGTTTGCAGTGAAATTTGCAAGTACTAAAATGAAACTGGCTTGATGATTCAATGAGTAAGAAGCTTTTGATTCTAGAGAGGTCCACTTTAGCAACAAAAAAAGAAAAGAAAAAGAAAAAAAAATCATAATTATAAATAATATTATAAGCTGGAGGAAATGGAGAATGTTATATAAGATTTATTTACAGCCTTAGGCAGAAGGCATTATATATTGTCTCTATAAGCATTTAGATATATACATATATTGTAATAATAATAATATATAATTATATATAAACAAATACAAAACACAGTTGAACATATAAATATCAAGTGCCAGGAAACTTAAACAACAAGACAGGTCTATTCTAAATGTGGTTCCAAATATTTTCAAAAAATACCATTGGCAAAAATAAATAAAAAAAGATTATGCAGAAGAAAAATCTTGCAGTAAAAAATGGAACTAAAAATATTTTTCTCTCCTTTTTGGAAACTGTGTATGAAATGCTTTTTGTGTACCTAACCATACTGAATAGAAACTTTAGTGACAGAGTATCTTGTAGTTTAAGATTCAGAGAAAATAATATTTGTGCTTGCTTTTTAACAACTTTTCTGCTTTTCCTGACTATTCTCACTCTTTGTGAATATAAAATGAGGCTTTGTAGTTCTTTTCATAGGGCATATGTGTGATTTGTAGCATTTGGTACTGAAGAAAAATCTAGTATTGTTTAACAAACAAAAAAAAGAGAAAAGGAAAAAGAATAATGTTATTTACACATTACTGGAGTAATATACATACATTTTTGTTCACTGCCCTCCACAAGTTCTCATTGTCATTATTATCTTGTCAGAGAGATTGAAATTCTTGTTTCCAAGTAAAATGTCAATGGTCATACAGTGTAAGTACAAATTAAATTATAACTGCCTCATATTTTTCTTTCTATGTTTTTAATATTGTTACAGGCACAGTCTAGAATCAAACACACTACCTTGTATTTGGAATAGATACTTTCAATAAGATGCAAGTCCAAATCAGGCTTCGTTATCCCAATAGATAGTTAATTTATTCAGTACATTACTTACCATTAGTGAAACGTTTGCATTTTGTAACAGAATACATTTTGTTAGAAAATGAGTTATAAGTGTTAAAATTTCTGAAAGGAGGAAACTAAAAGTCCATCATCTGTAACAAGCAAACTGCTTCTATCAAGTAAATGTAAGAACGGTAATAGAAGATAAAATGATAATATATTGAGGGGTGCAGATAAAAGTGGCCCCTGTAAGTACATAGTAAATAAACAAATGGCAAACGAATTGCTGAAATGGACATCATTTATTGAAGCTGCTTCATCATACATGATGTACTGTAAATTGTCCTCGTTGAGGTTATTGAAAAGCCATGTACAGTAATCTACATGTTTTAATTTTATCATCTTTCAGTAATTGTTGCACACAATATGGCCAAAAATCAAGACTCTTGCTACTCACATATTCATCATCCGGTAGTGTGTCATTTTTTAAACTAATTTTGTATGCACTCTTTCCCAATAGTCCTCTACCCGGAAACTTAACCCTTAGAATTTTGCAGGTTTCCTTAATTGAACCTGTTTTCACGTATGCTTTCTCAATTTGAATTCTTTCTTATTTCGAAAAAGTCATTTCCCAGAATGCAAACAGCAATGTGTATGTCAACTGATGAAACAAATTGAAATTCTGACAGAAAAATACTGATTATTGATTATTCATATTGCATAAAATTGTGTACTCTCCTACTATAATTCGAATCAATTTTAACAATCACGTATAACAGAAATTTATATTAATACACAATGGAAATCTTGCATTTGCTTTAAAAGCGAGACAGGCTAATTTTATCTGCACCACTCTGTATAACTAAGGGAAGGTAAAAGTAATTACATCAGTGCATTGATGAGTTGTGCAAGTTTGCAACCTTTTTATATTTATCTAAGTAATCCATGTCTATCTCAACACTTTTTTGGTTCGGACTGTACCTGTAACCAATACACAGGATGTAAGAAAAATCTATGTACCTATGTGGCTTGCTAGAAGAAGCTATTTCAATTAAACTCCTGCATGTATCCTCTGGTCCAAATCAGTGTGATCCTTGCTGGTTGATCCTAAAATTAAATCACAGAACTTTGATGGGTAACTGTTCTCTACCCCACAGCAAAGCCAGAAACCATATGTAAAAAATCCCTTTGTTAGCATTCTGCACATGATTATAGAGTTACAGTCGGAATAGGATGAGAATTTAATAATATCAACTTTGAGTGTTTTTCAGTCTGTCTGACTCATAAACTACATCCTCCATTGTTAATAGATCTTATGCCATCTAATCTCATATTTCCTACACATTCACACTTTTCTTTCTAAGAGAACTGAAGTTTTAGGTAAACATCAAAACATCATAATGTAAGGTTTAAGCCAACATTTACAACAATAAGAAAATTAAAAGTGTCAGATGGTGCCTTGAATGAAGCTTAAAGTCATTAATTTCAAAATTCTTAACATAAGAACACGCCAGAGTTTGGTACACACTGTTGCTTTGTATTTTGTTTTCAAATTTTAAAAAAAGAAAGTTTTATTATCTAGAGGTTAAAACATGATATGGTTTAATAATTTGAAGTTCAACAAAAAGGCACTAGTTTAAATCAGTTAAATTGTTCATTGTTGAAATTGACTATGTCCTGCAAGTTAACTATGTATTTCAGCAGAGTAAGTTAAAGACTGTTGCCATCTCCGGGTAAACAACTGTAGAGCTAATTTGAAGGTATGTGATGGCTTGCACATCAATTAAAGAGTTTAAGTTGTCATGTATTTTGATAGTAAAAGAAATTACATAAATTGTATTTAATTAAAATGTTAATACACTCACACATTTTAGATGTACAAAAGATTATTGTTTTAATTGCATCAAATGTTTTTCTGTTACATATCTCAGAACATTGGAAAGCAAACTTAGTTATCTTCAACAATGATCAATTCAATCTTAGCTAAGCAAAATATTTCATTCTGTTCTTTTTCATCATAAGCATCAAATCAAATGTTTAATAAAATTATGTCTAATCTTTACAGTTGGTCTTACATACCTTTTGCAATAAGCAAATCAAACTCTCAGATTTCACTCATATACTCTTATCATCACACCAATATCTGTGATATACTCCTGATTGTTTTCATCAAAATAATAAAAATAAAACCCCTTCATTTAATTCCATTTGTAATATTTCTTGTAACTACGGTGTCAATTTTTTAAAGTAAAGTGAGAGCAGTCAATTTAAAGTACATTTGTATGAAAGCAAGAGAATTTGCAATACCTACCAGTTCCTTTTAATGAGGACACAAATGCCATTTCCTATGTTGCCAAGTTTGAAGCAAGCAGTGTAAGAAAATGTAATATGCCTAAGATTAACACATTTTTGTACAAAAGGGATATCCCTCTGCTTGCTGGATGATGTGCAAATAAATTCTCTGAAGAAGTGTCAATTACTAGTGAATATAAGATGGTTCCGCTAACATAACCTCAATCTTGTTATCAGTTTAATCCTTGGAAAGCAATAGAACAGACTATATCATCCTGTTTGAGGACAACAGGCTCTGTCAATAAACTACCTTCCAGAAAAATCAAGTTGGGAAGTGTACGTATGTTGTTTGCTCAGAAAGACTTTCCTACTAATTTAGTATCAGTAAAATCTGCACTGCTTGCTTGAGTGATGTGAGGACAAAGTTATAGATTATCTTCTCAAAAACTTAGTTCCTGATGTGCTTTGTAGAATATTTTTATTGAAGTTTTTATCAAACTTACTTCCTATACAAATAATATTAAAACTGACTAACCTAAAGCAGAAGTCAGTTTTTTATCATTCTGTTACTGCAATAACACATGGCACAATCATATCTTGTAGACATTTTTTGGCTGCTCTCAGTTTTGACTTACAGAGCTAAAATAAATCCTATGTAAAATGGAATATTTTACTTGTATTCATATATACACTAAGGAATGTAATGAAAGAAAGTTAGGGAAGGCTGAATTAGGTCAATTGTGATTGATGTATTAGCCACTCAAAATATTATCTTTGAAACTCTTCATATGGTCATTTATCTCCTTTTCTTCAATGCTTTGTTGTGGATAAAGCTTCTAGTAGGAAAACCAGTTGCAGGCAATGTTAAAATGCATACAAGGGAGACAAAGAGGGTTTCTTTGGAGTTAAATCATGTTTGTTTACAGAGGATATGTCAGATCTTATAATGAACTATTTTTAAAAATGTTCATTGTGGAATAATGTATTCAAATCACAATAGATTTGCTAATACACTTTATTAAATTTAAGTTTACTATACCGTTACTAGGGTTGGGCATTGATGTGTAGAAAAGATTATCTACATTACAGTAAAGCATGCATAAATAACTGTAATAAATGTAAAATGCGTAAAATTGTTCATCAACTTTATATTTTACATCCTGATGATGTAAAATTCCAGTTATGCTAGCATGCGATGATGATCTTGAAGTGCTGTTATCAGCCAACAGCTTATGTAATAAGTACATACCGTTATAAACTGTGATGCAAGAAAATGTAATAGAGGTAACTATTGAGTCAGTCATGGTCATATTGTACTGACTGAAATGCTGATCCAAGCATTTCCTCCTCTTCAAAAACAAGAACAAAGTAAATAACCCAGAAAACCAAGAAGTTTTCTTTTTTTGCGTAGAATCTTGCGCAATCTTGCACAGGGACCAAATTCTTACGTGATGCTTTGTGTTGCATGTTTGTTATTAGAAACAAATAAATTTGCTACAACTCATAAAAGCGAGTAAGTGGTTTAATTTGAAACCAACAAGTGATAAAGGCCTTTATACAATATAAAAGTTTAAGGTAAACATTATGATTTCCATAACAGTTGGAAGGTATGTCTAATATATTATTATATGTCAGTGTATTATTAAACTTAAAATGAATTAATAATTGAAATTTCTTTGTGTAGAAAATGGATTTCTACATTACATATTTTACATGTAAATTACGCATAAAATATACACACAATTTACTCGCCCAACCCTTAGCATTAAATTTTTTCTTTCTTTATTTATTTATTACTTTCTATAATTGTGCAACACATTTTAACTCATCTTATTTCTTATACAATAACGTATATTCTTCAATTATTAATGAAAGCAGAATTCTAAAAGAAATCATAAAATCAAAAGTGAGTATTTTTTTCGAAAGTTTAAAATGGAATTTGGCCCTGTACCAAAAAGCTGATAAGTGCCTTTAAGATATAGATTATGTAAGATATATAAATATATATAGTATATACAAAACAGTTAAGATGTATTGATAAATAATATGCAGTAGCCTGATTGTTGGCTAACAAAAAATAAAATGAAAGCAATTTACCCTCTTTGTCTTTCTGGGAGGAGCTTTTCAGTATGTAGTGTGTGCAACACTGTGTTGTTTTTTAATAAACTAAGATGGAATAAAATAAGATAGATTAACTGTCGTAGTGATAATATATGGCATAAACTGATATATGCCTAAATTTATAATGCCTATGAGCAAACAAGAAGAAAGGAAAGAATACTGTGCATCAGATGTACCCAGATTGCAACAGTAATTGGAACAAAATAAATGATTATGCCAATAATTTTTATACATTTACTTTAAGAAATTATGCAATGTCTAATTTGTTCTCTTTGTAAGAATTATGAAATCTCACAAAATGATTGCCTGGTATGTAGAAATATAATTTATATTTTAAAAAAGAATTAAAAGAGAAAACTTAAACAAATCTTTTGGTGTGTATGTTTTTAGTAATGATGGATTTCTTCTGTTAATACATACCTTTTTGTTGATGTAACATCTTAATTCAAATTTGAGTTTCATTTTGCCCAAGCAAGGAGCTTATGTGAAACAGTATGGTAATAAATATTATGGTCCAAAAATGGGGCACATTTTTTAATAGGAAAGTTTGTAATTAAAATTAAATTGAAATAAATAAAAAACTGAAGCCTGTTCATTACCCCATGCTGAAGTTAATCTTCGTTTTATCCAAGTAAGGCTAATATGTACTTTAAAAGCATTTGGCTGGATTATTAAATAAACGTGTTTAAATCACCCATTTCCATAAGTAATTTATATGGCATCTTTTAAATTCCTTTATGAACAGTAACATGACATTGACTATATTTAATTTTATATCGAGATATATGTACAAGGGCATGTGAAATCTGAAGTAAGTGAGAACAGTGTCAATATTTGTCAATAAAAGTTACAAAGTACCATTACAGCATATGAAGAATATGCCAAATTTGTTATATTTCACTTTCATGTATACTGAAATAATAGTTACATGCACAACGGTTTAGGAACGCATTGCATTTCCTGAAAGAGTGAAAAGGAAATGGCATATATTTTTGCAATATACATAATATTTTTGTTCCACATTATGCTTAAATATTGAAATTTATGTGAAGATGTAGACAGTCATGTTCATAGGTATACAGTAATGCAAACATCAAAACGTCGGGCAGTTTAGTTTTCTAGACATAGATTACAAATCTTAAAAGATGATTTCTTCTTTGGGCATTGATTCATACACAGTTGGATCTCATTACTTTTTTGCAGTAAATATGCAGTGTTTTAGGCACTGAACTTGGTCCATTAATATATTTTAGCTCAATTATACATTTTTTGTGATATGTTTCTCATTAACACAGTCACATTTTTCTCCATGTACAAAATATATTAGTATATGTACTGATTTATAGATAATTTTTTTTCTGTATATAATGCTTGACTTCTGCAAAGCGTATCATTGCTTTTGAACCACAAAACATTAAGCATATTGGGTGACGCATCACTATTTTCAGAATACATTATTGCTGTAGGCATACTAGCAATAGCAAAGAACATTTGATAATGTTTTAAAATCAGAATAATTTATTCTTTTCTCTTTTAGTTTGAATTATTAATAATAGTATTAGAATGCATCAAATTCTTTAAATGGAATATTATTTATATTATTTGCTCAGTTCTTACATTTATTCTTTTTATATTAAATAATACATAATTAATTTGAGTAATAGTCTAACAAAACAGTTTCAGTTCCATAAAAAATTGACTTTTATGCTGTTTCATTTACCTTGCTTCAAAAAAATGTAACTGAGGTTATATCATAATGTTTAACATTCAAGTACTATACAGTTCGACAGAGACATACTTTTCTTGCGTTTTTATATCATTGTGAAGTACCATTCTTGTTTATTCTGAAATAGTCCAGTATTTAGTTTTCTCCTCTCTTGGTAGATGTATCATGTTAAAATAGTTACTGAAGCTTTTGTTTTCCATATTCTATTAGTAAACAAATTTTGCATAATGTGGAACAAAATATGTATTTAATGACATGCATGTTTTAAATGAGATATGAAAACTAATGCTGGTATGACGGAATTCCAACATGACTATATGTATTGCATCATATTTTCAAATAACATTTTAAATGTATCACATGCAATTTGAATCACCATCTGGTTTAAACTGTGGAAATATTAAGTAATGAATACATTTATCACATTGGTGTCAGGGGTGGGTTTGCCAAATTGTCATTTTTTCAGAATATGTTAAAACATAGACATACATAAAAAGTATAAATTCAGGTTCTTGTCTAATTTCCAAGCATCTTTTTTTGCTTTCTTTTCTTCCCCTGCCATTACATTTATCCCTTTTTCACAATGTGTTTCTGAAAGTTTTCTTAAAGCAAATAGGTAAATAATTTAAAGAGTACTTATGTCAATTAAAGTTGGCAGCATACATATTTGTTCATCTGATGTTTTGCAAGATAATGCTATTATTAATTTTTTTTTTTGTTTCTGCAGTATATATTTTCTGAAATCAATGTTTAGTATATCCTTTTTTCATTATGATTATAAAATTCATATGGGGTTGTGGCAACATATTTATTTTTTTCTGTCCTATGCTAGGCAAAAAAGATTATCATATTAAGAGGCATTCAGATTCAGACAGTATTGTACATAGTAACACATCAGATCTTTTGTATAATTTCTAGTTTCATTATACCAATATATTCATAGATAGTAAACATTACTTTTTTGTTTTTGGTAGTTTAATGGTTCATGTTTGTTTTGCAAAGTTTTGGTTAGGCAATTGTGAAAAGTGCTAATGTTATTGCATTTTAGTTAAGATCTGTAAATAATAATGCCAGACATGAAAATATATCACAAATGGGTCTGTTACATTCACAAATTTTCACCTCCTTTTTGTAATCCTCTATCTCTGTTGGGTTGAGCTTTATATTATTTTTTTGTATGTATATGTATATATTAATGCAGCCTTCAAGTGCTTATGCTTATTCAGAGTTATGTTACTTATTACTGTATATAGAGAGCTACATTTGTAATATACAGGAGGACATCTAAAAATGAAAATGTGTGATGAAAATCTAAGCAGCCACAAGTTACATTTTCATTAACTAAAAGCAAGAGGTGAAGCTTGGCTTGGCACTTTTCTCATAAAACATAAAACCTTTGATTTGTATAATATTAAATAATCATAGACAATGTGTTGAGCTATGTTATATACCAAACTGTGTGGTTACCGACGTACTGTGAAACGTCAAAAGAAATAAAAGTACCTGAAAAAATTAACCACATCTCTTCTTTTGTACCTATCCCATATGACAATCAATAACACTAAAAAAAGATACATCATTTTAGACTACCTCATTTAAGACAATGCATCAATGAACTTTGGTAAAAAGTTTCAAATGTTTTGACTAATTGATTCTATACCATGTTGAACTATAAACTCCATTTTTCTAATTTCCTTTTTCGGCACTTTTCCCTTTTTAAAATTTTCCTTATATTGCAGTTTATAATATATTGGCTTGGAATTTTCAGGAGAGCTTAAAAAATTATGGATTTAAAAATTACTATGCACTATAAATATTACAAATAGAAGCACTATTTACAGTAAAGTGTTCTTCATGTTTGAGTTGGATTTTTTGAGTCACTTAAATCACTTTTTTATGCTCACCTTCATTTTAAAATGTAGACAATACTGAAAACGTTTTCAAGATCATTCGATATTACCCTCAGCCGTTGGCTGGCTGACTGATCTTGAATACATTTGAATGAGCTTGAAAATGTTTCAGTATTCAACATTTTAAAGAAAGGAGAGAGTAAAAAAAATTGAACTCAAACATGTCATACACTAGTTAAAAAATATAAATACTTCTGCTGAATTTAATTATTTTCCACATCTCAAATTGAAAAAGTTCAAAAATTCAATTTTTTTTCTCTTAAACTAATTAAAATTATGAAATGGCTGCATAACAATTTCTTTGTGTTTGTATAAGCAGCTCAAATTAAAATTTTTGGAAGCAATACTATAAACCAGGAGCGTTTCATATTGCTATATCAAAGCAGGATTAATTGAGTGTAAACAAATTCACATCTTAACAACTGTTTGATATAGCTTGAGAAAATGGTAAAAAAGTCAAAGCAATCACAAGAAAAATAAACTTTTTCATTTAAACAGATGCATTGCCTTAAAGCGAAAGTAAGAGGAGCATAGAACCACTCAAATGGCATAAAGGCTTAAAAAGGCTAAAGGTCATCAAAGTTGAAATATATTCTACCTTCTACCCTACCATTCCACTGAATCCCTACAGGCAAATGATAACATTACATCGTTATTTTTCTAAAGATTTCCACATAAATTAAATTATTTTGTTGTTTAACGACTCTGTCAATTGCTAGGATCACATCAACACTGCTGGTGTGCCAGAATTTCGTCCCACAGAGTTCTTTTACATGCCAGTGAATCTACTGAAATGGAGCTATCGTTTTTAAGCACACTTAAAAATCATCTGTCTGGGCTGGATTTGGACTCACGACCTTGGGATGAGTAGGCCAGCGTCTAAGCAACTGACCCACCCAGACCGACAATTTCTGCATAGAAGTGATTCACAACCTAATGCATTAGTTACAAAATAAGTATCAGTAACATAGTTTTGGCAGCACATGTCCAACATTTGCAATAATAATAGTAATAGTAAATAATAATAATAATATTAATAGCAATTATTAATAATAATAACAACAATGCCCACCTCTGTGGTATGGGGGTAGTGTGTCTGCCTCATATTCAAGAGGTTGTGAGTTCAAAACTTGATTGGGGTGAGTCACATGGATAAGTTTTTTTGCAGGGTTTTCCTTGTGCTGAGAAGACAGATGTCTGGTTACTATTAAGATCTACACCCCAAAACCATTTGAACTATTATGTTCATTCATCTGAAAACACCTAAAGTCCTCAGAAGGGCCTTACAGGGCAACTGTACCTCTGCCTCTGTGATGGGCAGATGGCATTAGAGCCATCCTGACTAGCTTCTTTCATTATTATTGTAGTGGAACTTTGAGTCGTGGTATTAAATATCCAATCCAGTATTTGGCTTGGCGACTGAAGGAAACTATGAATAAAACCCAGTCAAATTTGAACCTGGGACCTCAGATGTGGACCACAGATGTTACCACCTTAGCCATCCCACGCAGTAAAAATAATTTGTTGTCTTATCGACAAATATCTGATTTATATGTATAACTACTGTCCATTGTAAATTTCAATATTAGTTCTTAAAAAAAAACTTAAGCATTGAAAAGTCTGATGATATAGGTTACAAAGATAAATTATTTAATGCAGCTTCTAAATCAAATGCCATATGATCTTTTGTTTCTATGATAAAGTCCTTCTCTTTTTGAAACTTTTGTATATGAACCAGACTGTAATAACAATTTTGAAGTTAATCCCTTGATTAATGGAGTAAAAAGGAAACGTATGTAGTCTAATATATCACAGTAGATGATATGCTTTATAAAAGTACAAATGCAATTACATGAAGGTACTTCTTAAGAAAATGGTCAACTTTAAAGCTGGATGGCTCAGGCAGTAGCATATACCTGTGCTAGAGTCTTACTCATTGTACAATCTGACTTGGTCCTTTTCATGGTTTCCCATGTTCGCCAGGTAGGTGTAATATTGATGCTTCAATATCTATCCCATAGATCTTCCCTCAAAATTAAAGAAATAGATGACATAGAAGCTAACTACGTAAGCAGTTATCTTATCAACTATTCAGTGACTTTAGCAGATAGAAGAGTGAGGTAACTATGCAACTAAGACCATCGTTTGACAACACATTGATTATATATAGGTATATATACATGCACATTAAAACCAGAGACAGTATTTTCCATGATTCAAACAGTCCATGTTGCAATTAAATTATCAACCAAGTAGATGGCAGACTAAGATAATCTATAAGCAAGTTTAAGAGGTAGAACTGGAACTTAAAAAAAATTCAATGCCACAACTGGGATTTGAACCACAGACCTTCCGCTTGCTGGGTGGACGCTCTAACCACTGAGCTATTGTGACAAACTGCCACACGGCTTGTGTGTTTAAAAACACCAACAGTAAGTTTGTTGGCATAAATAAATTATAAGCAAGTTACTCAAGTAAATAATTATATAGAAGCAACCATCACAAAAAACCTTAAATTGGATTGCAATTAGCAATAGTGAACCAAGTTCCAAAATCACAAACAAATATTCATCTTTTTGTAAACTTTCTCCTTGTCTTTCAAACTGCTGTTAGATGTCAGCGATTGCCTGGATCTTTTTTGCTAAACTAGAATGAACCTGTCTGGAACAAGTGAAGGGATAGTTTCACTATTTCCATTTTGGTACTTGGATCACTGTTGCTAATCACTCCAATTAAACTGAGGTTAAATAGTTCAGCAGTTTATGAAGCAAATCAATTTAGGTCAGTTGTGGTCCCATGCCTCCCCCCAAAGCTTATGTAAATGTTACACACAAAAAACAGCATTTTGAAAATTCTACAAAAAATCACAGTGTGCATTGCATACTTCCAGTGCGGTGCAGTTTAAAGTATTCAAGAGATTTTCAGGGAGTGAAGAATCGTAGCTCTGTTTCCATGATATCAGGATTAAAATGATGAGTAGAATCTTATGCTCACAATCGCTGACTCAATGAAGTACTCTATAATCGTCGTGGAAGATAGGCATGCAATACATAGGAGAAAGGTTAACTTCCTTCTCACTCCAGATCATTTTGGATCAAGTGAATCTGGAGCAGACTAAGCTTCTGGTATCACAAAATAGACTTTGGTAGAATTAACAGATTGCCCAGTCAAATGGAGGATTGTTCATTGATTAAACAGTATCTTTTCTGGTAAGCTTTTATGGGTGTGAGCAGCGCAACTTGTCAGTAGTATTGAGAGGTGGAAAGAAAACTTAGAGGTGGACCATGTTTGTTGTCCAGTCTCAGATCTTGATGAGGTGGCATGCAAAGGTCATGAGGAACATGACACATGGAAATGTGTAGGTAGAAGCATAAACTTCATGTAGTGAAGCATTTCTACGTAATAATTAAGTTTTGTAAAAATATAGCGAGAGAGAGCAGCTATTGCTTCCCTTATGAGGAAGATGGCTTGAACCATGACTGAAGTTGTAAACAGATCTGACCTATTGTCTATTTGACCTATTATATGTATTCTCAAGAGAAACTGGTAAGTATCCATCACTACTACAGAATGAAGGCACCGTCAAGCAGCATCACCTTCATCGAGATGGCAGTCAACAGAGCAAGTCAATTTTTCGTAGGAGAAAAACAATCTCAAACATTGCTCCATATTATTAGCACTGCGTTGACAGAAGCAGCCACAATTTCTAACTTTTATAGCATAAGTTCATTCAACTTCATTCATATCTTTGAATTATGAAATTTATGAGGTAATGATGGTAGGTTGTAGATGTTCAAAGGGTGTTTATTGCGGTGACCAGGCACAGGAATGTCTAAAGGCCAGATGGACAGAAATAAGGTTGAACTGTTACTGACTATACAAGGAGTTCTAGATTAAAAAAGTAAAGCTGTTCCCTATCTCTCCTACATTGTTTTGACATTTGTACAGAGCAGTGATGCCCAACCTTATGCAAAAGAACGAAGGGTGGGTTTGCCTCCACGTAATATTTGCTGAGCTATGACGTATTCATGGAATTCAAAAACAAATCTGTCTAAAGGTTGGTTACAAACGAGTGAAGGGAATATGCTTCATGCACAAAATGAAGCAGGTGGGGTAGACGACAAGTTAACGCCATTAGCTCATAAGAGAAAGCGTCGGGCACTACTAGCATAGAGCAAACGTTTGCAAACCCTACTGGTCACTAACTCTTGGAATTTCTTGTTTTACATTCTTTGTAGTGCAAAGGTTTAAGTGTAGATAACGTAAAGCAACTGCTTAAAAATTCCTATACCTGGCAATGACCTATATTATTTTATAAGGGAACAAAATATCAGTGCTAAACACGTAAGAAGGATCAAATATGTAAAACTGCTTAAACGATAAAAATACTCAGAAGCAGGATTGTCCAAAACAGACAACATCAAATTGTGAAAAACTCAATCAGTAACCTTTCAATCAACTAATGAGGAATGGAGTTGAATAGGTAAAACACTGTTCCATACTGCAAAGGCTAGTGGAAGGGTTTAAGCCAGTAGACCTCCTCACCTTGAACGCAATTACTTAATGGAAAGCTAGTCCATACATCAGGTTCATTCAGGTACAACATCTGAATTCACTAAACAAATGCAGTATAAATAAATTTGTTTCCTAATTGCGTCCCTTGCAGAATAAATTAATAATGTTCAGCCATTGACTAGAAACCAGGGCAATTATGTATAAAATGGACCGCTCTAGAATATGAATGAAATATGGTGCAATCGAGGTTCATAAAATTTTAGCAATATAAATAGAAAAAAAAAAAGAAAGGGATGAAGTGAACGAACCACAGGAGGCAACAGGCCGCAGGGACCAGGGAAGTCCTCATCAGTTCCAGGCTCCAAGACCTTCCAACTGCTGAAGAATCCATTGACCAAGCAGCCCTCTGGTGTCCACGGACAGTAGCCATCTGCGCCATCTACCCTTCACCGCCATCATGAAATCTGGAAGTACATCTGAAAGACAAGATTTTTTTGGGGGGAGGGGCATGATCTGTCTTGTAAGAGCGCTGATGACCAAGTAGTTGACCACGCTTTAACCCAAATCATCATCATCATCATCATCATAATCTGAAAGACGAGAAGGAAACGGAATGAAATCAAAATAACGGGAAAAAAATCGCGATAGATGATCCACCGAAGAAAATCACGAAAATCCCAAGATCAGAGTGAGGGTCGAGGGGAATCAAACCCGAGAACTCCCGTAAGCAAGCCCCACACGTTACCGTGGAGCCATCTTCTTGGTATGCAGCAATCAATACAATAATCAATATAGGAGAGCAGCGAACGTATCGTGTCTTTGAATTCCACAATACTTATTATTTATTGCATTGATATTGCAGTTGAACTGCGATTTTAGGGCTCCTATTTGTCGGGGGAAAATTAGCACGTTTTTAGTTCTAATGGCTGACTTGGCTCCGTGATCTGCTCAGCCATCAGCTGATCTGATCTGATCAGCTGATAGAGATCTGCGCGGGCCAACAAGGCTCAACCAAGCCCGAGCCCGACAAACATTTTTCAAATAAGGCCCGCGGGCCGGGTCCAGCCTAGACCGGGGGGGCTTGGCCCGAGCCCGTCCAGACCTCTAGCCTGGGATGAGATGTTAAACTTTGCCCTGTACCCAGGCTACAGTATCTGCGCGCAAGACCGGTATAACGATAACCTGCGACCAAGATCGCATGTAGCGAAGAGAAAATCGACCGCAAATACGTTTCTTATTTATTTTTCCAGCGATCGGAGCCTTCAAGGAAAGAAATATAGATGTAAAGATTGCAAATTTTTATAAGTTCTTCGTTTAAGACTTTTTAAACACTGCGCATACATGATTGCGCAACTTCCTCCACCATCTGTCTTTCAGGTGAAGAGTTGCCACTGTGCATCTAAGGGAATTGCTCTTGTCTTGCCTCACGGCGAATGAAATTAAATGAAAAATGTTATTTGGGTATGTTTACATCACGACTGCTCGCATATTTTGCATGTCAGTACTTTACCGTCGGTACAAAATACATTGGATCCAAAGGTATTAACGTAACTTTGTAATTTACTGCGTAAAGGAACACTGAAATAAAATGTACCTGGAGGAAATGTTTAATAATTAATAAATAGTATATAAATAATGAAATAAAAGCAATAAAAAGCATTTATTTCGTAAAATATGCATTTATATTTAAAAAGGCAGAAAACGCAACATAAAACTGTGGCATTTCAATCACAAACGGATAATTCTTACAGATTCACTTTTAAATTGAATATAGATTTGACACATTTAAAAAGGCATTCTGCATAAGTTCCGGTCTCTGGTTATGACTATGTCCAGCGAGTAGCAGTAACCTGTCATTGGATAGTGGTAAAGAGAAGGGAAGAAGCGGAAGCTACAAAGGCCCCATTAAACAATCATGATATTCGTTTTCTGTACCTATTCACAATTTTCAACGGGTTATGTGCAAGCGAAAACCCATTGGCCGGTCCGCAGTATTGAAAGAAACAGTTGAGTGGTTGAATCAGGCTTATCATCAAAGCCCACAGAGGTCAGTTTCGGAAGAAACAGTTGAATGGTGGAATCAGGCTCACCATCAAAGCACATAGAAGTCGACAGTCAAAGGATGCAAGCAGTAAATTAGGAATAACGCAGCAGTGTTAAAGATATTATGAAAATGCTTAACGATGAGGTCATGTCATTTGTGATGGTGAAGTGTGGAAGGATACAATCGTGCTCTTGTATTCGCTATTTTACTAGTTTCTGTGTGTTCGCCCAGAGTTGCTGCTGCATTAATCTCACTGCAATGTTCACAATACTATCTTGGTGAGTAACTCATTCGATCGCTGTTGGTTTCATTGCTCTAACACGAAACATTTGCTAAGAAAGAAAGAAGGAAAACATAAATGCCAATATAAAGGGATTAGCAAATGTTTTGTGTCTTTTACAGTGTGCCTGTTTCAATATCAATTGCACAGCTCTTTAGGTTACTTGCCTCTTGCCGGCCAGTCCGAAGTTACTGCGCAGGCGCCGGTACATTGCATACATTTGATGAAACAGTCACACTCTTATTTACAAATATTATCTTAGGTATACAGTTTGTCACAGAAAGTACCTTTGCAAATTATAAACCAAATTTACTTTAATTAGTATGCATTTCAGTTATAGATGATTGAAATAAATTAAAGAGAGTTGAATCATGGCAACATACGCCATGCTTATAAGGTAAGTGTTCGGCTATTGGGTCAAGCTCTCCCTGCTTCTTCTATCAGCACAGCCGCAGCGTGTGATAGACGAGAGAGGGCAACTTGACCCAAAAGCTGAACACTTACTGCAGTGTGGGTGTAATGGAACGTTCAAGAGGTTCCGAATTCGAATTTCGGTTAGGGTGAGTTTACGTGTAACGTTTTCTTCGGGGTTTCCCTTATTCCGAGAAGACAAATATGACAAAGCTCTATGGACGCCGGGCTCATTTGAGCATCACTTCATCCGTTCATTCATCGTCCGATATCACCTACGAGGTTAAAGCACCTTAAACCTTTAAAAAAATCTTAAAACTCCTTAATATCATGTCGATATTATCGAAGTGTTTTTTTAATCTGATCTGTTATATTCAATGACTTTTCCTAGCCATTCTTCTATGAATTATTCCTACTTATTTCCAAACTACTTCTTGTTAATCCAGATAGGTTTGCAAACAAATTTTCCTTGCACATTTTGGTGTATACCCACAGGCAGAATACAGAAGCCCGAAACGATATTAAAATCTTTAAAGATCGGGTTGCCATGTGATAGCTTTAAACTTTTATTGTGGTTATGAAAAACAATGACCACAAGAAAAAACCAGTAAGTACGCAGTACTTAAAAAGTGTATTTGAGAAGTCAAACCAATAACAAAGAATATGTCGGAAAGGTTTAAGGCATGACATTATTTTACCGAAAAAAATATATATAGGACGAAATTGTTGGAAATACATTGTTTTAAATTACGAGAGTAATTGTTGCGAGATAAGATTCGCCATTTAGGTTAATCATTGGGCAACTTGATCAGTCTGCTTGGAATTACAAACTTAAACAAAATGACTCAAACAAACGAAGGCTATATCCTTACACCATTTACTATTTAAATAATTGACAGTCACAATAGCAAAGTGAAGGAATAGCAAACTGAAACAAATTACTTGAATTGCCATGTTCTACAGCTCCGCTGCTCGCACATTGCTTGAGGATTTATTCAAATTTTTTTTTTTTTTTTTTTTTATTATTTTTTAAAGATCGATCAGCAGTAAATACATGCTCTACAGATCTGGTAGAACCAAAATAAAAATCATAGTAACATAAGAGTAACATTGTAGAGGTAGGGCAGTGGGCCCCCTCTGAACTAATACAAATGTGATACAGGCTGTGATGGTGAGAATTTACACATTACAAAGATAGTAGAAAAGCAGAAGTGGAGCAGTTGATTAGTCAGAGCTAGAAGTGTCATCACTAAGAAGCAGATCCTGTGGAAGTCGTCGCTTCAGTCGTGTTGGCCGGCGACTTCGGACGCCGATGTTGTACGTCACAGCTCCTGGAACGTGGCGTAGATTGGAGAAGAACCGTCGGGCGAGCTGTCGGATGAAATGATGGAGAGGAAGAAGGCCCAGTTCGTGATGGAGCTGCTGGTTGCGTACAAACCAAGGAGCATTGGTGGCGATTCGCAGGAATCTGTTCTGGACGACCTGTAGACGCCGTAGGTGACACATACTGGCAGCCCCCCATACCTGGCAGGCATAAGTAATGAGAGGACGAACAAGAGATTTGTATAGGAGCAGTGAAGATTCCAAACCAAGTGAGGTGTGTTTGTGGAGCAAAGACGAAAGTTTAGAAAGACGAGCCGATGCCAGGGTAATGTTGCGGTCTATATGAGGCTTCCACGTGAGCCGAGTGTCCAATAATATCCCAAGGTACCTAACTGGTGTAGAAGAGGAGAGCCATGACACATGAGTATTCAGAAGACGTATAGGCGGTGGTGAATTATAGCGGCGTAGAGTAAAAATCTTGGCTTCCGTTTTCTGAGTGTTAATGGTAATACACCAAGTGCGAAACCAATTTGTGAGGCGATCAAGAGAGATCTGTAATGTGTTGATAGCGGAATGGAGTCTAGAGTGAGAATAATATAACACGGTATCGTCAGCATACAGGGCAATTGAGGTTGGAGCTAGATCTGGAATATCAGAGGTATAAATACTAAAGAGCGTGGGTGCTAGTATAGAACCTTGGGGGACTCCTGCTGAAATAGAATACTTAAGGGAAAGAGTACCTCCAATGCGTACTGCAAAAGTGCGACCGGTGAGAAAGCTGGTAATAATGTGTACCAAATAGTCCGGAAGACCAGTGCGATAAAGTTTAAGTAGCAAGCCAGAATGCCACACTTTATCAAACGCCTGTGCCACATCAAGGAAAAGAGCTGGGGTATATTGGCGATGCTCGAAGCCGCGGACAACGTGTTGAGTTAACCTCAGTAACTGGTGAGTAGTAGAGTGTTTCGGGCGAAATCCGAATTGAAACGAGGGAATGATGTGAGCATTGGTGAGGTACTGCACTAGACGGCGATGGATGACCTTCTCAAAGAGTTTGGCCAATGTGGGCAGCAGACTTATAGGACGATAGCTGCTTGGCAGATGCTTAGGCTTATTGGGTTTGTGGAACACAATGATATGAGCAAATGTCCACGTGGAAGGGAAGTAGCCAATTTGCAGACAGAAATTCAGTATAGAAGAGAGATAGGCAAGCGCTTTCTTGGTGAGATGTTTCAATACTATGTTGGGCAGAAGATCGTGCCCAGGCGATTTCTTGTTAGGAAGGCAGCGAATCAGATGAAAGAGTTCCCGAGGACTAGTGAAGGAGATTCGTGACTGAACTGTAGCTCGTTGACGTTGGGCACCTAGTTCATTTTCTATAGCTGCGGCGCTTGGAGATATGGTGTGAAGAGCAAAAGTTTGTTCGTAATGTGCAGCCAAGATTTCACACTTCGCTGCGACGTCCGTGACAAGATTGTTCCCATCGGAGAGTGCAGGAATCACAGTAGGTTCACGAAGAATCCGGCTGGTGGCATCCCACAAGGTGTGGTCGTGTGGAGATATAGTCGCCACATGGCGTTGATAAGTTTGCAGACGGTGACGCTCTAGTTCAACCTTTACAAGACGTATCAAATTGTTGAGTCGTCTACGTAACCAAGGTTGCCGTTCTCGTTGCCATCGCCGACGAATAGCATTTTTCTCCCGAATAAGACGCAGAATGGATATTGGCAATGAATGTGGAGAGTTCCGCCATGGAGAGTGTGACGTAGAAAGCCGTACACAGTTACACAGGGTAGCAGTGAAATGTGCTACCGCGGCGTCAATATCAGTAGTAGTTTCTAGTTGATAAGAGGAGGTTAAGGCATTATCTAACTGAGATTGAAAAGCGTCCCAGTTCACAATACCAGTGATGAGGCGAGGAAAGGAAGTCAGCAAGGTAGGCGAGAGTTGAAAGGTAATTACAACAGGGCAATGATCGGAATCAAGTTCTGCTAAAGCGGTGACATAAGTTGGGAGAGGAAGATTCCTGTGAAGACCAATATCAAGGATATCAGGAGCGTGCATGGGATTGCTAGGATAATAAGTGGGATCCGATGGAGCGGAAATAGAAAGCCCATTGGTATTTAAAACATTGAAAAGAAGACGACCATTGGGATTGGTAGACCTACACCCCCATGAAGAATGTTTGCAATTCAGATCGCCCAAAAGGAGAGTGCTGCAGTCAGGCGGGAATAGTAACGAGAGATGTGTAGTATTAAGCCGGCGATTAGGAGGTTTATAAGCACAGATAATAATGACATTAGTACCATCCGTGGTGGAGAGTTTAAGGCCTGTCACTTCAAGTGCAGGAATAGTGGGTAGAAAGATTGCACTGTGATTTATTCAAATTGATTACCATTCTTTGACGGCATATCCAACACAGTTCACAGAAGTCTTGCGGACATTACGTAACGCCGTAGGTGTCCTCTGTCACGCGACTTTTGAATCACTTTGTATATTGTTTGCTCTAAAAATAAATATAAGTTTTGTGCAGTAAATTTTTCTTTTTCTCTTATGGTTTACTAATAATACAAAGTTATAGAAAATTTATTCCGAATAGAGTTAATTCATAGAAAATCCAAGATGTACATTTTGCATGTCTTATAAACATACGTAATAAACATAAAATCATTAGAGTAATTTTTGAGAAAACAGAATAGGTATCTCAGCCTCACCAATATGTGTCCTGTGTAACGATCCAGCAGAAATGAACGAATACCATTTGAAGACCTGTGAAGCATTAAGATCAGAAGAAACTACAGTTCAAAAGTATTGGAAAGCACGAATGCTAATGGCTTCATTGCCAGATGCAAGGCACTAGAAAACAACATTTTTGAGAAAGCATAATAAATAAAAGAAAGCTTCTCTATGTAAAGAATAGTTTGGTGGGTCATTTTAGAGGAAGTATTGTAATCGACCCAAAATTTCTGTATCGAGATTTTATCGAAAATATATGTTTTGAGGCCCCCTGAATAATAATAATAATAATAATAATAATAATAATAATAATAATAAAAAAAATTTTATAAAGGTCTGTGTGTTTGTGTTTGTGAACAGCATAACTCAAAAACGAAAAGTTGGTTAAAACCAAAATTGGTATTTAAGTTTAATCTATCAAGGATGCGACACAAGATTTTGAAGAAAATTTCTCCACTCCAAATTACTCTTTACATGGAAAGCTTTTCGAAAATTTGATTTTCTCAAAATGGCTCTAACAATTTTGATTAAAATGCCGTATGTGTAAGATATGTTTATGGCAAATGAAATGTAGGTAAATTTTGAATTTTCTGGCTATAGCCCATATAGTCCTGTTTACTCTGGATGACTTTTGCATAACCGGTAAACCGTAAGTAGACCAAACCTTACTATACAAAAACTAAATCTCGTTAAAAACGCAAGTTATATCAATTTTTTTAATGAAAATTTCGAAGATATATACCTTGTTATTTGTGTGAGTTTTGCAATAGTTAAGCTTTTCTCAATGGAAGCTCGTTATTCACTTTATCTCTTGGCTATGCAATGGGAACGGAGTTACAAACCTTCAAAACATTTGACTATCCCTCAAAGCCTATTGTATTCTTATATTGACCTTACACCTACTGTAAAATCAACAATAACACAATTTCGACTGACATAAAGAAGAAAGGGGTATAACATTTTTTAAGAATAGTTAGTACAAGAGTAGAGAAAGTCATGAGAGTGCAACACATTCGTTTTTTAAGAGGTAGAACTGGAACTTAAAAATTCAATGCCACAACTGGGATTTGAACCACAGACCTTCCGCTTGCCGGGAACACACACACACACGGCTTGTGTGTTTAAAAACACCAACAGTAAGTTTGTTGGCATAAATAAATAATAATTAACATTCGTTTTTTGTTGAAAATCTTCATGCTGCTTCCTTGGAAGATATGGTAGTTAAATAGCAAGTTTGGTATTCATCCAACAGTTTGATTGAAATATGTATGTCACACGCGCACAATGCGGGCGTTTTTTACTTTCTCTACTGGTAAGTAGGGGAAGTATTGTATTCCACCCAAAAAATCGATGTCGAAATTTCACCGGAAATATGTTTTGAGGACCCCTGAATAAAAAAAAAAAGTTTAGAAAAAGGGTGTGTGTGTGTGGGTGTGGGTGTGTGTGTGTTATTAACATTTAAATAATGTGGTACTATCTTTATTCTTTCAAAGATGAAATTTCTGTATCTTACAAATTAGCGAGGTAAAATACAATAATTTTCAGTAAGTATTAACGGTATATATTTGAAATTTAAAATATACTTATTAATGTGGTAGAACAGCACGTGACAAATTATGGAAAATTTTCTTAACTACTCAAATCCATTTCTCTCGTCACTTTTACCAAATATTCTCCCATCATTTTATTCCTCTTTAATCCCATACCAGTTAACATTTTGAGCACTAAAATTACTCTCTGTAATTTGTCCCATTATGTTTCCCACATACCCTTCCTTCACCCCATCACATTCTAATAAACAATGAAGTATTCCTTCAGGCTCCCCACACATAATACACCCTTCCCATTATCTCCACTCAAACCCTTTAAAAGTAGTGCTCCTGATCTCATCCATGCAAATCCTTCCCCCCCCCCCCAAATTTATCGCAACAGTTCACATATTTCTCCCTTTCCTAATCCTTTTTAATGATGCTATATAGTTTTAAAGAACTCTTTTCTCTAAAACCAGCACAAATTTCTTGCTTATGAAGATCTTCAAAACCATACTCTTGATTTCCAAATTTACACGACTCCCCCACCCTACTTGTTTGATTTCTCATTACTTCCACTTGGAATTTTGATAGACTTTTAAAACGTTATGATCCTTGATTTCTAAATCCTGTAGCAAAACCTTCCTCCATACCCGAGTTACACTTACAGATATGAGTCAGTCAGTGAGTGTGAGACAGCTGTGCGTGTGTCGTCACGCCATGAAGGAGCTTTAACGAGCATTGAGTGAGTTAGTGTATAAGAAACAGAGAAAGTGAAGAAAGTCAGTGAAAGAACTGAGTCAAGGCTACGAGAAGAAAACAGTTGGGAGTTGTAATATCACGAAAGACTGTAGACTGTGTTAACGTCGCAAGAAGAGAACTGTGTTTTGTGCAAAAGTTTAGAAGAAAAATAGTGAGAAAAAGTAACTGGACTTGACTTGTTTTTGTCACTGTATAATTTATGAAATGTCTTTTGAAGTTTGCAGTTACAGGACACAACAGATTTTTAAAACCTTAATTATTACGTTAAAGACAACGCAAATATATAAACTGAAATTCTATAATTACGTCACTGAAGTAAATATGTTATATATGAGAGGAATATTCTGCATTCAAATGGGAATATTCCGGAGATGAAATGCCTGCAGATCCTTGTCGTGTGCTCAAGTTGCAAAAACGCTAATGTTGAATGTACAGGCCGCCACTGCTGTACACAGCTGCGACACACAAGGTCGCACAGGTAACCGACACACGTCCACACGATGTAGGTAGGGACACTGCTGTTATGGCGGCATTAACGGCGGGGGTCGTGCACACTTGTTACATTAGAAGAATTCGTCAACAGACCGCAGTATCATTATAACTTCAGATTTTCAGAGGGTGGTGCCGTGGCCGAATGGTTAGACGGCTCGCCTCTCACCAAGGTGGCCCGGTTTCGATCCCTGGGGACCGTGTTGGATTTGTGGCAGGGGTGTGACCCTTCCGTGCCAGGAGGGTAACATAAGAAGTCAACGGAGACTTAAAGAAATGGGGCAATTTAATGTGCAGCTGAGATTTTATCGGGATTCGACTAGACATTAAAAGCTTTTTTGTGTTGCACTCACATGTGTTTCTCTACTCTGGTACAAATTATTCTTACAAGCGCTTATTCTTCTATCTACTTCATGTTAACCGAAGTAAACATTTGAGGAAATGCTTTATTACATATTTCCTTTTAGATACAATGAGAATATGGGAAAACAATCGAGTCGCTGTGTAGTGGCTTTGGAAGACCGTTCTCTTTGCATGGTCCAGAGAAAAAAAAAAAAAAAAAAAAATAAGTGACTTCCATTTGGAAAACAACTATAATTAGTTTAAAATGCAAACCAATAACATCTTGGAAATAGTTAAACGCAGTAAAAACAAGTATTTTACACAAACTGTGTGCTTTATCGAGATCAGCATTTTTTGTGTAATATGATTTTGTGCATAGATTAGATTAAATTACATTCAGCTAGTTCACAAGTAGTCATAGAGGCCGTGAACATTGAGTATATTAATGAAGTTGTACAGTATAGCATAAAACAAATTATATAAAAACACAAACGGTATTTATAAGACCAATATAATGTATATTTACAAATACAAATTGAACTTTGTTTTCCTGCCACGTCTCATTTAGTTATATAATTAGCAATGAATGGCATCTTTTGTCAGTTGTTCAACACATAGGCATAAATGTAAGTTGCTTTCGAGGAGGCATCAATGCAATTAACAATGATCTGCAGCTAGAAACTACTTACAAAGGTACAAAAGCATAAACAGGATAATTTGTCATTCAGATAATCTTGTACAAAATAAAATTATTTTGAGCATAGGTACTCCTTAGCAGCGATTTCAAATGCATTGAAATTGTCAACCTTTTCCTTAAGATAATTAAGAAGAGCATTCAATATTTTATGGTTTCATAGTGTACACCTTTCTGGAAGCAAGAAAATTTTGCACTGGGATGATGGATGTTGCCCTTTTGTCTAGTGTTTATCTCGTTTGTTATAAATGTGCCTCGATTGTATACAAAAAGTTTTAGGATCGAGATCTTTGCATGAGCGTCTGCTATGGATTGGAAATAATTCTTATAACCTTCTTTTGTATGAGGAATAGGTATTCGTTTGTTCTTTACTGTATTCCATATTCCATTATAGAGTTAAAATAGGCATAGTATAGTAATTTAAGTGTGTATATAGGACTTACATTTACCACTACTGGGACAGTATAACAGACAGAGCTGAATTTGGGTAAGATTTACTTAATGTGAGCTTTCCAGTCTTAATATTCGTCTATTTGAAGACCCAGAAATTTGATTTTGTCCATTTGTTCTAGTAACATGTTAATCCCAATTTCAGTCGGAGTGTGTGATGTTCGATGAGTTATAAATTTAACAATTTTTGTTTTATCTAGTTATGTCATGCTTAATTCTTAGTGTATGCTATAAATAAAATCATATGTCGACTTTTGCATTTGCAGAATAGTTTTAGAGAGGAACTGCCGTCTGTAGGGGTAGTGTGAAATGACATTAGTATCTTGGGACAGTTTTTGAATAATTCTAAGTTGAAGGAACAAGAACAAAATTCGAAATACCCACAAATTCGAATTATAAAAGTTAATCTAAAATTGCCAGGAAGCTATACAGGTACACATGTCCATCGGGATTTTCGGTTGTCTCACTCTTTTTCGACTCTTTCCGTTTTCCCTCTAGGAACCGCTTGAAATGTCCTCCCTATTCTTCAGATAAGTTGACAAAGTGTTCGGTGGTATCCCGTATTCTTTCACCATTTCAGATTTTTTCTTCAAACCCTTTTCAACTTCTCGAATGTTTCAACAATTTTATTGCAATCTTACTTCGCAGCTAAAGCTGTGCTATACAACTAGTTTATGTTCCAATTAGAAAATCGGAATGAAAACAAGAAGGCATTTTGAAATGTAGGCTGGTAGGTTAATCCGCCCTTTTTCAATAACTTATTTTAAACAAATCACTGCATACATAAATTTAATTTAATTACCCCGTCAATAAGATATCATTTAGGTCACTTTCAGTGAACTTTGTATCTCAAAACAAGCTAAGGAAATAGATGTTGGCTGAAAGTTGCACTTGCAGATAGATATAGGTACATGATGTTCAAAGAGAGCACATTAAATCATGATAACTTTTGCAAGTGTTTCAAATAACGGAAGCAAGAATACATTGGTCCGTTCTTTTCCAGGTTCACGTGGAGTATTTGAAAGAGTACATTGAGGTGATTTTGGTGTGTTAATGTCTTATCAACAATTATGTTATTTACACTCAAAGGTTTCTTTATTTTCTCCTTCATTTCCCCGTTGCTTGTTCATTTTGTTTTTCTTTCTTTCTTTCCATTTCTTGACACGTGCATTAACCGGCCGGGGGGAGGGGGGGGGGCGTTATTCTCGTTGTGATGGTGACAACTGGAAACTCGGGTTAGCGGGGAGGGAGGGGGAAGGAAGCAGCCCAACGTGTCAGAGATATTACATATTATTTGTTCTAATTTGTTTTAGTTTATTGGAATGCGGTACTTTTGAAAAAAGAAAACAAACAAAACAAATAAGTAAACATGAGATGTAGTCTGTATATCCGTCCAAATACGAGGGTCCAGTTGTCATATCTGGCCGAATGTACCTGAGGTTGGTTTTCATGAAGCAAGTCTGCTGCTAGATAAATGCTATCCTTGGCGTTAAGAAGAATCCATAAACCTGTTAAAATGCAAGTTTTGTTTTTTTCTTTTTCTTTTTCTTTATTTAGCGTCGTTTAACCTGGTAGGTTGTATCTGACAGTATAAATTTGTTTTCAGAATTGTGCTAATGTAAGAAGTAAATGAACTTTGACTTCCATTCTGCTTTTTGGGGTACTGTAGTCTGCAATTTAGTGTAATGTTGGCCATGTTGAACTCTAGGGAGCTGCCGAAAAGCTGTGTCCCTTGTATTTTAAGACGTGGAATCAGGACTGAAAAATTCAATGTCATAGTCGGGATTTGAACCAACTATGGCATTGAAATTTTTAGTCCTGATTCCATTAAAACATTGCCCACACACGACTCGAGTCTTTAAAAACACCAGCAATAAGTTTGTTGGCATAAATGCATGATAATATGTCCCTTATATTTTGAGGTATGTTGAACACTGTATTTCCAGAGCGCAGCTTCATCGCAGCGCATTCTACCGGCGATCTTGGTGACACAATCTGGAAATATCAGATAGCGAGGGAAGAATGAAACGAAAGGGAGTGATTTGTGGGACATAAGGTAAATATAATTCCCAGCATTCGCCTGAGTGACCCGCGAAGAAACTCCGAAAAAGCCCAAGGTCAGGAAGTTCGGTCGTGGGAATCAAACCCACGACCTCCCGAATGCGGGCCACATGCGTTACCGCCTGAGTCATTCCGCTTGGTAGGGTAAAACCTCAGTCAAAGAGGATTCGAACCGCAGACCTCCTATTCACGAAACCATGTCTTAACTTCGGCGATCACTCTCGGTCACGGAAATTCTTCTTTTATTTATTATAATGGTTATTAGAAACAATTATAAAATATAAACTGTTATAGATATCATTAGCATAATACAATTAATAATAATTAATAATTAATAATAATAATAATAATAATAATAATAATAATAATAATAATAATAATAATAATAATAATAATAATAATAATAATAATAATAATAATAATAATAATAATAATAATAATAATAATAATAATAATAATAATAATAATAATAATAATAATAATAATAATAATAATAATAATAATAATAATAATAATAATAATAATAATAATAATAATAATAATAATAATAATAATAATAATAATAATAATAATAATCGAGAGATTGATAACCTAACGAATTGTATTGGAATACTTATGTAATTGACAAAATCATGTGCCATAAAAATGGTATAATAATGTTAACATTGACAACTAAACTGATAAAGTTAATGCAGCTGTAATTAATTATAACAATGTAAGGTATTATACAAAGGTAAACAAAAAAGAACAAGAATTCAAAATGGATGTGCGTAGAATACACTTACTCTTTAATTTTATTTAACCAGATTATTTTACGTGGGCCCTCCCCGTTCTTTACCACAGACACATTTGACTGCGGTTGCCCAGACTCGAGCTCACAACCTCAGGCATTGAGTGCATGGCCAGTGCACTACGTGTCGCCTTAACGATCATGGCTATTCTAGTCAGTGGACTGAAGGTGTCCCAGACCCCCTAATCTAAACTGGTTTCGAATTAGAGAAAGAACGACATAAGTAGCAAAATAATTCGGTACTGAAAGGGTTAAGCAGAAAATATGGAATAATTATAATGCTCTAATTCTGGTAATTCATCTAATACGTATTATAAGCGAGTGGTAATTACGCCCTCGATAGTTAACTAGAAAGAAGATAAGAAATATCGGAGAATATCAAGATATCCATTAAAAGATCACCTACCCAACATGGAAAAGCGCCAGGAACTAATACTGTACAAATTAGCAGAAAAGATAACAGCTTGAAATGGCAGTGGTTTCAGTAATTAGGAAGGCTGGACGATAACAGCATTACAAACCAAATTGCCTCTACTTCAGTACAAAGCAAAAGGATGAACTACAACTACAGAACTAGATGGTGAAGATGTCTTTGCATCGTCGGATCAGACTTGAAGCGTAAAGCTGAATTTATTATCCCGAGCCATTTTATTTATGTACGCTATGTACAGAATATCTGCTGAACACACAATCCCACAACGTTGATTCTATTTTAATTAACGATAACCTTAAAATTTGCATCATTATACATGTTTGTTTATTTTAGTTATTGTAATGTGATCATGGTGTGCTCTAATAATGCATAAGTCTGATTGGACGTCGGTAGAGGACCATGAATGGGAGGCCGGTAAGTAGTCTGCATACTGTGACAAAATAACAAAAGTCCAGTCCATTTATTTTTTCTCACTTTATTTTCGTCCCAGACTTTTGCACAAATACACAATTCTCTTTTACTGACGTGAAGTCTTCAGCTCTTCGTGATATTACAACTCACAACTGTTTTCTTCTCGTATCCCTGACTCACTCCTTTCTCTCTTCTTCACCTTCGACATGACCGTACAGCTGGCTTTGACGACACAATCATTCAACACTCATTAACTGCTTCACTATCTACCTCCACGACGCGTCACACGCAGCTGACACACATTCTCGTCGCCTCGCCTCCGTATGTAGCGAGGATGACATAACATGGACCTTTCTCGAACTTCTACCAATACGTCGG
Organism: Tenodera sinensis; assembly: GCA_030765045.1. Taxonomy (NCBI): domain Eukaryota; kingdom Metazoa; phylum Arthropoda; class Insecta; order Mantodea; family Mantidae; genus Tenodera; species Tenodera sinensis. The sequence continues at coordinate 29,731,733 of CM060965.1, read as the reverse complement.
CCGCCGGACACTTCTGGAATTAGCTAGAAAACCCCTTTTGGTTCTGCCGCTGTTTACTGTCACGTGTTTACAAATGTCGCGCGAGGCAGACTGACCTTGAGCACCTTTAATACACGTACTACCAGTGGGATGGGACAGCCCGGCCCCAACCGTCGTTGTACGCCGCGGCCAGCGTCAGAATACGAATGCAAGGAAGTATTTGTTTACATGGTTTAATATTTAAATTTTTTAAAAATTGTTAGATTGCCGTCGTTAACTTCGAGGAATAGCTATTTCAGTACTAAAGAACATAAGCTCTCATTTTTGTGCGTTAACATACTAAGTGATATCTTTTTATGGGTAGACAATAACATCTTGTTCATGACTATAAGTATTTAACGACTTTGTTCCATACTTAGGTTTGGTTATTTTATCGCTCGGCCAGTAGTGGGCGCTTTATGGCTATCGTAATTCATGCAGTTTATCCAGAGGGACCTCTAATATTTGAGCACGAGATACAAATTTCAATCGCAGTGAAACCACAAGGTAATTTAGAGGTTTAACCGGAGGTTAAGGTAAATGTGTGGGGGGTGGGAGGCGTGGGTGCGTGCGCACGCACTGGTTTCAAATAATGGGTATATCCGAAACTGAGTATTTGCCTAAACAAAGAAAATATAGTTCTTATATATAGGATTATCAAGAAATCGCACAGCAGGTCTTGTGTAACCAAGATTCCCCTAGAGACGGAAATTCGCGATCGTATGGTTATAAGAAATAAAAAATCTGATATATTCACGTATATAATTCATGAAAGATAATGCAGATAAACAGGATAGCAACGTTATCTTAAGTGGTAGGCACCGGCACGATGCGGAGGAACTTGTTGATAAGCCATTGTAAGAACAAGAATAAAATTTAGTGAAGTTGATGGAAACAGAAAAAATAAATAGAATAGGCAAATTTGCCAAATAATGAAATATATTCTTTTTTACATTATTTTTTCTAAGGTAAGTCTGGAACTAAACTCTAATTATTTTACACACTCTCTTTAACTGATAGTCCCATTCTACATTGGGTGTAAAAGACTACATAATGTTGCTCACAATCCCCTTTATCAGGCTTGATGTTCTTTTATGGGACGCAAATCCACAACAGGGAACACTGGCTTTACCTCCCTTCTGAAGGAAGCCACGCTAAGGAATTTTACGTCCGAAAAGTCCATCATCCTACGCCAGGTTTGAACCCGCGACTCTGGAAACCTCAGACTATCATGTTATGTCTATACCACAGTTGACGACACTTAAGTCCTATGTAAACTATGCAGATTCCAGGTTTAATCATAAAGCGCCTTATTTGATGCTCTGTATTGCTAAGGTACTACTGGAAGTCTTACATTTACACAGTTCAGAAAACTCAGTGACTTTATTCTCACGCGTTACCTTTACTCCAGAGGGCTCCAGAGGCAGTTCGAGTCGAACGGGGACGATGGTTGCCCCGTCCGAGTGTCTTGTCCGCAGTACCTAGCCGTTATACGGCTCAACCTGCGCGATGGTTGCTTATGCTCTTTCTCTTTTGCACCTTTACCATGTGACTGATTTGGTTTCAGCACGACAGAGGTCAGTCCATTCGCTCTCTATCCGTACACAAACATATTCAAAGGTTATGTTGTGCTTGCATGCGAGTTAAGACGTTCACGTTGGGTTGGAAGTGTAACTTATATTTGTGGTTTGGTTTGTTTTCACAAAGGCATGGCATATATACTACATACTCCAAAGATTTTAAAGCACGGTGTACTGTATGGAGGACGCAAACACACGAACGTTGAAATACGATATCTACATTCGAGTATCTACATGTTTTGGGACATGGCCGTCACGAAGGCGGAGAAATTGGAAATTGAGTTTAATGTGTAGTCAGCAACTGACTATTAGACAATTACTTTAATTTTGATGCAAAGAACAATTTTTGTTCGCACTAAACAGTTACCAACATCTGAGCGAAAAAGACCGCGAGATTGAAATTAAACAGTGATGGCGTTGAATATGGTTGAATCCAAGAATGTCGTTAACTAAAGAAACATAAATAGACAAGTATGAGGCAATAATAGCGAGCCGCAGTGAAACAACAGGCCCTGTGGTTTCGAAATTTAACCCGAGGTTAGTGTTGTATATATGAACAGGATTCAAATAAAGAGTATGATATGGGCAGTAAAGGAGTCGAGGGCGAACTTAGACTCGCCTAAATCTTACACTTAGTGATGCAATCAAATAAACTGAGGTGGGGGGGGGGGGGACCCTACTCTCATGGTTTACACTAATACGTTTGGGTTGACAGTTTCTTCCGGGCAAGCGCAGTTGTAATAAGATTGATTATTTTAATGACAAATCTCGATGCTTTTGCTATAAAAGAAAGTGCATTAAAAAGAATGCAGTGTGGGTTACAGCATTTCCAAGTGCTTATAACTCCTAAAGCTACTCTAATATGCGCAGATATGTTATTTTTAAAATGATTTTAATAGTGAGAAAGTAAAGCTGAAACAGAAAATGATGAGCACTAATAACCTTGGATTTTTATAATTAAATAGTTGCTCAAAATGCCCACCATCGAATACATTTTTGTGTACGGTGAGCTACTGATCGAAAAAAAAAAAAGTTTTGTTGTTTAACGACACTGTTAATCACAGCGTCGCGAGGTCTCCCAGATCTGCCCTTGTGAACATCGCAAATGTCTGAAATTTGTCTGGAATGCATGCAATTGTTACTCACGTTAATGGTTCTGTTCTGTATACAAGTCTCCATTGCCGTTGAACTTCAACAACATTATTGGTTTTCCAATACCACTTCAAAATTACTTTCCGCTTTTCAAACAATAATCTTGGCTGCATTTTATTGTAGCAACGCTAGCATAACGTAATGCGAGTCGCACCTGTTTACAGAACATCATACTACATACATATTACTGTTCTTTCGGTCCAACTTTAATATATATTAAATTGATATCTCCTGTGAAACTGTGTACATATTTTTGGCACCTTCTGTATTTCAAGAGTGCAACACGAAAATGTTTACGAAATTACCTCTTCCCAAACCATTCCTTACATGGAAAATGTTGCATTATTTTGTATTTTCAAAGTAAGGATATAACATTTTGATTAAAGTATATTAATATGAGATATAGATATGCCATTAACACTTGTTTACTTTCTGTGAATGCACGAAGAAAATATATTTCTTATTGGGTTTTAGACAATTTCATAACTGGAAAATTATCGGGCCTCCATATATCTTCACTACTTGAAACGCTGCCTTTAGAGCGAAAGGCCTCCAAGTAGAATTATTTTGATTAAGTAAGAAAATTAACGCGTGTGATTAGCTATAATTGAGTAAGATGTAAATGTTATTTTCGATGCTTGCATGTAATCGTAGTTGTAATCTTAATTGTATTTGCAAGCCTGGGAAGTATAAAGTATAAAGCGTTTATGTTAAAACACTGTCCGGGACCTGAAGTTGGTCGATGCCGTCAATGGGAAGCAAAGGACAGTGTTTTAACAATGACGCGAACGTTCGACTAGTGGTGGATAGAAATGTAAAATCAATCTAATAAAATCCAGGAATGCTACTCCTGAATCAAACCACATCAATCCGAGGTCAGCGCCCCTTTTACCAAAGGATATGGCCCATGTTATACAAACGAGTCAATGATGACACTAGCCGAGGACGGGCGTCAAACTCAGGACAGAACGACGACGAGGTAATGAGCTAGCATCAAGGCGGGGAACAACGACCGCTACGGTGAGGTTCGAACCAGGTACTACCTCATGCTCGTAGGGTTTTGTGTCTCGTTCAAGTCTGGCTCCTTTCCACAGTCATGGCCACCCGGCTGCCTAAAAGAAATCTCTCTTGTAAAGTTGGTAACTGTACAGTGAATTTCACTGATCGTTGAATGGACAAGTGTGACCTGCTGGTCCGCGGGTCCAGCGCGACAACTCCAGGTCCCGCGCGCCATCAGCACTCGGTAGATATCGTGCATTTCCTGCTTCAAACCTGTCTTCCTCTGCTAAAAGTCGGGCATGGTGAGTGTGAGACTAGGCCTTGGAGTGAATGTGTGTATTTACACCAGGCATGGGGATGAGGGGTGACAGAAATGCATACCCATCACCGCCTGTCTTTTCCGGTTGTTTGTTTATGTATACACACGTCTTTACAAACAAGTAAGTTTCAAGGCGTGCAGTGGCGGAACCGAATAGAAACATGATGCATTGGTTTTGTGATTGCCTACATGAATGTGATTAAATTACGTACATTTTCTTTAGGTATCGCGAACACAACGCTTTATTTTTACTACGAACACAGAAGTACTTATGTTCCCAGTTGTCTCTGAAGTACCTTTTTACCTTGTTATGCGAAATGATTCCACCACTAACACAATTTGAGGAACTGGCCGGTTCTCTGAAATAGGTAGATAACACTGAGAATGTGGCCTAATAGCTAACCGGTGTGTAGCAGAATAGACGGGATTAAAACTACGATGTGGGGGAAATGACACATTGTGTCAGTTCTCCCCATCGATGACTTACACGTATTCTTACTAGAGTTGTATATTCACAACGCGAGGACATGTACATGTTAAATACATTTATCAGAAATAAAAACTCGTATGGAAAAATTAGACAAAAATTTGGAGTTAAATTTCCTGACAGGTCCATTTCCTGTAAAAATACAATATTGCATCTAGTGCAGGCATGGGCAAAATCCGCTCAAAAGGGTCACTCCACTGAAACGCGTTCTTACCTCACTTCACCGGCCATCCCCCCCCCCCCCCCCCCCCACTTCACTGCTGTTCAAATTCCGATACGTCTCAATGATTTATGTTGATCAAATAGTTTTAAAATATTTTAAGGCTAAATAGCAATGGAATTTTACTACTTTGTTTATTTTAAAAGAGAAACAATTTAATATCTTAATCATAAGACAGCGTAAGAATATTACGTGCATAAAATAAATCAAATTTATAAACTTGTAGATTATGTAATTTTCCTAACCACAGTAAGTGGCTGTAATAATTATTGTATGTAAAATATGTTTAATATAAACAAAACAGTTAATACCAGGATAGAAATTACTGCTACAACGCAGGTGGAACGAAGCCACCACTGCACGTGTTGTATCAAAACAACCTTCGTCACTTGGCAAGAGAATGTGGGGTGAGCAAAGCAAGTTCAATCGCTACCTCTCCTCTCGTGCCCATGCCTGCCTGACCAAGTGGATCGGTTGAACCAAAATGTGAATATCAAGAAAAGGCAGTGAAACCGTTGTGTTCTTACTGATAAAAAAATTGACGAAATCTACTAAAGAAGAGGAAGCAACTAAGTGCTACGTGCATTTTAGCTGGGAAAATATATGCATTTATTTTAAATGAGCGTCTTTAACAGGCTTTAAAGAAAGACAGTTATTCATTTTGTTATGCAGACAGCGGAGTAGTTTGGGGGACTGAGCAGTTAACTGGAACGCTGCATTTCACCCTACGTTTATGTCGCAATTATGCACCCCCAGAAGTTAAAAGTTCAGTTTTCTCCCTACCTATTTTAATTTAATTAATCTTATCATTATATTCCGTTTTGATGGAATGTTAGATCTGGCGGAGAAAGAAGAAGGGCGTCGCGTCGTTGACAAAAGTGCAGGAAAACAAAAGACAGGGTAAATGAGCCATCTTGCGGATGAGGAGCGAAGGTGTTGAGGTTGACTTGGGTATCCAGCATGAACTGTCGCAGCTATCCAGCCCACCGCCAGGCTATGTGATTAACTGCTGTGTTCCTGTGCTTAATTTACAAGTGAAATTAGTTCCCTCTGCCACGCACCCACGCTGCGCTGCTCTACCAGTACAGTCCCAACAGAATGCACCGCCTCTCTTTTATTATCCACCACTTCTTCAAATATAGGTACCATCTCATTAAGCTTTTTAACAAATTAAATCTTTGTGTTAAACCAATAAATTCAAGAGGTTGTTCAACAAATCTGATGTGCACCAATCGCACGACGGTCTCTATTATCGTCTAGTTTCATATCTTCAGTTCAATCCGTTCAATTCAATGTAATTTATGCAGCTAACCTCGGACATACATGTACAAAGAGCGCCAAACAAAATCTCACTGCACATCGCGCCTATATCACATTTATCATTGTGCAAAGTCCTTGCCATTTCATTGGTTGCTTTAGGCCAAGTGCAAGGGTGTGTCACTCCTTCTCTTAAGTACATAGTTACGCCAATGACTACAACAAAGTGGTGGAACAATCATCGGTCAGGATGATCGAGCAATTTTTAGGTAATCACATTAGGTGAAAACATAACCTTATCTCTTTGTTCCAATAGTTATTTAATAACGCTACATAGTTTTAAACATAAACCATAAACCTTTAACTACCCTTAACAACGAGACAGAGGTGAAGCTGGCGAATATGAGGATTCCGTACTCCCATGCCACCAAGTGGAAAAGACACATAGTCTGCAGGCACCTAGGAAAATATCTTCCGAGTTCTTTATTATGAACTATTGGTTCAATGATTTATAATGCCAGTTGAACACAATTTTTACTCTCTCTACTACATATAGTAAGTAGAAAAAGTATTATATTCACCCAAAAATTCTGTCGAGATTTAATCGTAAATGTTTTCAGGCCCCCTGAATCCATAAAAAAGCACTGTTAGAAAAAGGCACGCGCGCGCGCGTGTGTGTGTGTGTGTTTTACACAAAATGGCTGTAACGATTTTGATTAAAACTCCACGTTAGATATTTTTATGACAAATGAAATGTATATTTTGAATTTTGTGGCTATAATCTATGCAGTCCTGTTTACTCTTGATGACTTCTAAATAATTCGTAAACCATAAGAGATAGACCAAATCTTACTGCAAGAAAAATGTAGATCTTGTTCAAATACACAGTTTACAAGGAAGAGTCGTTCATTTAATATGTACTTCATTTTCACACTGACTAGAACAAAATCTCAAAAACAGTTGCCAACAATGAAACTAACAATTACGAATAAAACATAAACATCTGCGCATCTAGTGACAGGCAGTCGAAACTACAAAACATTCTGCTTAATTTGGTACTAAAATTGGGACATTGAGTGAATTTAAAACACTATAATTAAAGAATGAAGTGTGTTAGTTCTCATAAATCATTGTATAAAGGTTAGCAAAATATTGTTATAATAGGATTGTTAATTAAAAGGTTACAAAAACAGTCTACTAAGTAACATGGTGGGCATCTACAGGCAATTTATCAAACATGTCGACGGCAAGTATGTTGAACCATTTGTTTGTTGTTTGTTGAGCTACTACTTGTAAATTATTTCGAGATGAATAATTATGTATACTGGCTTTAGTAAAACTACTCGTTAAGTTGGCCTTAATTTTAACTAAACAAATAAAGATAAACCGATAAACAACTACAAATAGGTCTGTCTTTATCAATGTGGTTTACAATGAGCATCCCATGACGAGTCAGGTACATTTCGGATAGCGTTTTTTAGTAATTGAATTATCACTTTATTTGGAGTAATTAGAGGTGTATACTCAGTAGGTGGTTCAGGTGGTAAGGATTGGAACTCGCATTCGGGAAAGTCAGGGTTCGAGCCCTGATCAAAACCAAAGGCTTTTTTGCATATGTGTATTACTTTAACATTCGTTTTTTTGTTGTTTTTTTTTTGTTTTTTTTTTTGTTTTTTTTGTTTTTTTTTTTTGTTTTGTTTTGCCTGGTGCCGGTACAATGGGGCCCGGCTTACAGGCTAAAATTTACATGACATATATTTCACAAAGTTTTATGTGCACTCTGGTTTGTTTCTCAAAAACCCATACGGTAACCAGCCTTAGTTCACCGAGAACAGTTTTTGGGCTTATTTTCATTGTTTCTTGTCCTTTTTGATACACATGTTTGCGTTGTTTATATACACGTCGATCAGGTTTAGTTATACTCAGGGGTATAAAAAGGAAAGAGTCCTGCCATGTTGCCTACGTGATAAAACTCGGAACATTCTATGGTGTTACGGACTAGGAGAGTCAAATGGAACACAAAGGGACCAACACAACATCTGATCTAACATCATACTAAGAGACATTCACAGAGAAACTGCTGCTAAGCTGAGAATTGTTGGAGACGTCATTAAACGATATGGAGAAGAAGCTAGAATGCCCAGAATAGGAAAGAAATATGCTTATGAAAACGGTAACGATAATAAGTGCCTCAAAGCTGGCGACTGAATTGCGTCTGTCATAGGCTAACGGGATACATTCAGAAAAGTCAAAAGTGCTATGAAAAAAAAAAGGTAGAAAAGGAAGGTCTTTCTTTACTGACAGACGTTGCTCATTTTGCGGCAGAGTTTTATACGAAGAGAAAAAACAGACATATGGAGTGGATACGTATTAAGGTACAGCCATGAAAAAATGATTGAGCGCATTAGCAGAGCTGAATATTTCTAAGACCCACTTCGTATTGCAGTGGGTTGACACAAGTCGCTATTTGATAGTTTCTGTTCTATATGTTATCGTCTGTCGAACACACAAATGGACCGTGAATCACTACTCATGTTTGTACTTATAGTCGCAAATACCTACCCCAAGTTGCTGGCAGTACCTGTCTACGGTGTCTCTTAGGTCAGTATTATGTTTGTATTCGTCCTTCCTGTGTATAGGTGCCGCGTAATGGAATGGAAACTACGGCCGAGGAGAGAAAACCCATCGTTAACCTTCATGACCAAGGGAAAACTTCTGCAGAAATAGCTCTTGCTGTTAGATTAGATTAGATTAGATTAGATTGCGTTCTGTAGGTTCAATGATGGTCAGTCAGACCTTGAACATAGAACATGTCAAAAGCATTTACAATTAAATGCATAAAAAACATGCAAAACATGTATAGGTTTCATGTTTTGCTGTTAAGTACGAGATGAAGATAATACTTCTAGTGCATTGACACTTACATAGTTATTATACATGTACAAAATCATGTTACTTGGCTTTTACAGACTGTGTCATTGCTTCAATGTTTACATTTTTGCTTGTATGAAAAAGCAGTCCAAATTTATAGCTAAGTAATACATTCTAACAGGTTACACATGTACATTTAGCTTATTAGTAAACAGTATTCTTACTCATGTGTTAAGTGTGTCAAATTTAAGATAAGCGACCTCAAAATATTAACTGTGCACATTAATCATAGCATACCTATTTTAATTCTTACATAGTATGTAATGTACAGAGTAGACAACATTTCAATTATGTTCATATATACAGAATATCTATTTACATCCTTACTTTACATAAAGCGTGTCCAACATGATTGTTCAAATATACATTTTCAAAATATCAACAAACATATTAACACTGTTACTTAATATTGGCACTTAAATTGTAATCAATTAGTTGGCTTTTTGTAGCCTGCACGTCATTATTGTATTTTCAGCTACCCTTGTTATACTAAATTCCCTAATTGGTACCTATCGAACAATACAACTGATCTGACATTAGGCTGATTATTGATTTAAATATTCCTCTACAGAATAAAATGACTTATCACAGAGATACTCTTTGAGGGAAGCTTTAAAAACTCTGAAATTGCTAACATTTTCCTTTAGATTACTGGGGAGAGCATTAAATATTTTAATTGTTTCACAATAAACACCTTTCTGGAAGCAAGAGAGTTTGGCATTGGGACGATGTATATTTCTTTTTTGCCTAGTGTTAAACGTATGAATTTCCATGTTAGTTGTAAAGCAATTCTGGTTATTAGCATAAAATTTTAAAATAGATAGTATATATACGCAAGGTAAGGTTAATATACCCAGTTTCCGAAATAGATCTCTACATGACTGCCTTCTATGGGTGTTGCATATTATTCGTATAACCTTCTTTTGTATTAGGAATATGTTCTTACTATACACTGAATTTCCCCAGGACATTATTCCATATTCCATAATGGAGTTAAAATAAGCGAAATAAACTAACTTCAGTGTGTCAATTGTGTGGAAGTTAACCAGAGATCGGATGGCATAACATGCTGCATTAAGCTTAGGTGTAATGTAATTAATATGTGACTTCCAATCGAGGTGGTTGTCTACTTGGAGACCTAGAAATTTTACCTCATTAGGTTGTTCCAGTAAAATATCATTGATTCCTATTTCTATGTGGGTATGTGGTGAACGATTAGTTATGAATTTAATGAATTTTGTTTTTTCAAGATTTACTGACAGTTTGTTTGCTTTAAACCAATTTGACATGCAGTTTAGTACATAATTTAATTTGATAACGCACTCACTTAAATTTTTGCTTTTGACGAGGACACTGGTATCATCTGCAAATAGATAGATACTAGCAATGTTATTTATGTATAGTGGGAGGTCATTTATGTAGATTAAAAATAATAGAGGCCCCAATATCGATCCCTGGGGAACGCCATGTTTAATTGATTTCCAATCCGATGTGTTGTTGTTATACTGGTTGGGATTGCTGATTTCGACCCTTTGTTTTCTTCCTTTTAAGTATGATATAAACCAATTTAGATTTTCATTTTTTATCCCATAGAACTGTAGTTTTCCTATCAAAATTTCATGGTTTACACAATCAAATGCTTTTGCTAGATCACAAAAAATGCCACCCACATGCATACTATCATTTAACGCTGTCAACACTTCATGAGAGAGTTTGTAGATTGCATTATTGGTTGATATTCGTTTTCTAAATCCAAACTGCTCTCGGACAAACAGATTATTAATTTCCATATGATTATACAGTCTGTTAAACATTACTTTCTCAAATACTTTCGAGAATATTGGTAAGAGGGATATTGGTCTGTAATTTGAGACATCATTTTGTTTGCCTTTTTTGAAAAGGGGTTTGACAGTTGAGTATTTCATTCTGTCAGGAAATATTCCAGTCTTTAGTGATTCATTACATAAATAACTGAGAGGAATGCTTATTTCATGTGAACATGCTTTTAGCATTTTGCTTGTTACTTCATCATATCCAGACGAGTTTTTAGACTTAAGGGAATTTATTACACTGTTAATTTCAAATGCAGTTGTCATATCCATGTTAAATTTAGGGATTTCATCAGTTAATGAAGTTCTTAAAAAGTTTAGGGACGGTTCCTTGTTTCCAACTTTGATGTTTAATTTGTCTGTTACATTCAGAAAGAAATTGTTAAAAGTATCTGCTACCATCTGAGGATCACTAATTACTAGATTATCAGTGTTCAGTATTATTGGGGGGGTTTCTTGGGCGCACCTTCCTGTTTCTCTCTTTATTATATTCCAAATTGTTTTTATTTTATTTCCAGAATTACATATCTGTTTTTTATCATGCAATATTTTAGCGGCTTTTATTGTTTCTTTGAGGATTTTGCAATATCTTTTATAGTAAATTTCTAAATTTTTGTTGTTATTATATTTTATTTCCTGATATAATTCTTTTTTCCGCCTACATGAAGTTTTAATGCCTAATGTAATCCAGGGGTTATTTTGCTTGCGATTGTGTACTTTAGCATATTTAATTGGGAAGCATGCTTCAAAATTAATTTTGAACAGCTGCAAAAATTTATTAAACTTGTTGTTTAGTCCCTCCGTTACATAAATTTCATTCCAAGATTCTTGTTTTAGTGCTTGCTTAAAACTTTTTATGTTACTTTCATCTATTATTCTGGATCTTTTATGCTTGTATTTTGATTTTAACTTTAGATTTATTTCTTTCAAGTGTAATATTTGTGCCTCGTGATCTGATAGGCCATTTGCGAATGGTTCAATGGTGTGTGATTTTATTCTATCTATACTTATAAACATATTATCTATTGCTGTGGATGAAGTATTTTGTATTCTTGTGGGAAAGTTTACCGTGTGGGACATGTTATGTGTTGCAAATATAGAACTGACTTGATCCCTCCGAGAATTAGGAGTTAAGTAGTCAATGTTTATATCACCGCATATAATTAATTCTCTTTTAGGTTTAAAAAGAAGCTTTAGGGAACCTTCTAATTGCTTTTTGAACACCTCATAGTTACCTAATGGTGACCGGTATAAAGCTATAATTATTAAATTTACTTCATTTATATTTAACTGTACTGCGCACATCTCTATGTCCTGTTCAATGCAAAACTTAGAAACATTTATAACCTTATAAGGGACATCATCTCTTACAAATATGCAAACCCATACAACAATGTATAGTATGGTACAAAACTACAGAGAAAAGAAAACAGCCATAAGCAGTGCAAGACAAGGACATCGAAGTAAGCTCATTCTTAGGAAGACAATTATGCGAATGATGAAGAAAGATCCATGGCAGAAGTGTCACCAAATTGCTGAATCGTACTGGTATCATTGCCAGAGTGTCCAGCAAAATCCCTACGTCAATACAGTAAATCAGAAAAAGCGCAAGGAATTTATAGGAAAAGCTGGAGAATTCTGGGACAGGGTATTGTAGTCGGACTGAGTATAAGTTCAGTTTGTACCACAGTGATGGCCAAATAAAAGTATGGCGAGAAAAGAATAAAGAATGGGGTGTTTCAGAACATGCAGGCCACAGTGAAACACGGGGGAGTTAGTGTCATGGTTTGGGTATATATGGCTTCATCAGGTGTGGGGAAGCTTGCAATAACTGACGAGATCATGGACAAGTGTGTGTGCTTGCGTGCGTGCGTGCGTGCGTATGTGTGTGTGTTTCCCTCATGCTGAACACCCCACCTTAGTGCCCTGACGTAAAATCTTATTGAAAATATCTGCAATGAATTACAGAATAGGTTGGACAAACGATTATTCACAAACAAGAGAATCTGAAACAAATTATGCTAGAAGAATGGAAGTACCATCATACAAAGAAAAGGGCAAATAACCAAGTATTCATTTTGTGTTGCGTTGTCTGAATACTTTTGTCATAAAGGAAAAAGGGATTGATTTGTTATACATTTTGAATATTTAAGTTCATTTAATATGCATATTATATGCAGGGATATATGTGCTATATCAGGTCTTCATTTTTATTCGCCGTTTGCCGCCAATCAGTTTAAATGAATGACGTCATTATCAGTTCAGCGACCCCCTTACCTCAAAAAGGGAGGTGGGCAGACTTCATACGTTTTTGACTTCGCAAATAGACTGGTGTGTTGCAGTGGTGCAAAACGGCTTTTCACTAAGACATCTTGTGTGTTCTTTCCAACCGATATGGAAGTGACCGCCGATCACATTGTGTGGTTGAATGCTAGTACCGAAATGGAATGATAAGAGAGGTAGTCTATCGTCACGATATTGACTCACTTACCCAATAATACTCCAACAATTTTCTAGTTGTTGTTGTAGTGTTTAACGCCCGCTTGTGCTGCTACGGCACCGCAGGCGGTAGTTTTCTAGTTTTCATTACAGTAGCGTTATTTTGCTTTTGTTGTTTTCTTAATTCATTCCGAGAAGGTGACTTTTCATTTACTGCTGTAAAGAATATGGACAAACATTTTTTGTAATGAAAAAAGGTTCTGTCATTAAAGCCGAGACACTCAACGCTACAAAAGCCTTCCAATTATTTGAATTACATGCTGAGATTACGAGTTCACGAATCGCACGCGAAAGATATTCCAAATGTAAACACTGAAAAGACACGATATCTCATTTCACTAAGGTGACTTCGACACTATTGACATCCACCCCTTTCACTCATCTTTCGTAGTCCTTTGTCAGAGGCACTGGTAATAAACTCGCTTCAAAGTACTGCAACAAAGACAAGAATTTGACAAATCCCACTCTTGACACCAGTGTGACAATCTACAACAGTCCATTCCCATTTATTTTTCTGTCAATTTTTTCTTCTAACTGAATACACAACACATTTCTCCTTTATTGGCGTTAGCACGTCTTCAGTCCTTTGTTATATTACAACTCGCACTGTTGTCTTCTCGTAAACCTGACTCACTCCTTTCTGTCTTCACTTGCTCTGTCTCTCACACACGCAGCCGACAAACACACACACACACACACACACACACACACACACACACACATACACACACACACACACACACTCTCTCTCTCTCTCTCTCTCTAAAACTGCCTGCTGCGACTCATGTCGAACTTCTATGAGTACCTATGCCGGCCACCTTATATTTCGCGAATAATCTCGAAAACGCCTTTGATGTGCCGCGTGCATTGTCACGTGTTCACAAACGTAGCCTGAGGCAGCCCCTGGCCTTGAGCGCCTTTAATACGCGCCGCGTCTGGTATCTGCTGTGAAGTAGCTTAACCCTGACCGTCCTTTGTTGTGCGTCGCGGGCAGTGTCACTGCACTAACGTTATGAGCAGACGACTGATTGTCGCGAAAGACCCATTCTTCAGAAGTCTAGCTTTATTATTACTAGAATAGGAACAAATTTTTGGTTGAATTATTGATTTGTTTCATAATATACTGCAGTTTGTATTCAGAAGAACTAAAACATGAATTTCCGGTAAACTATCGTTATGGTATGTTTTGGATTGAGTGCGGCACTTAACTACCTTGGTACGCGGTAGAGAAAGTAAACGAGTACTAAATTGGATGCACGCCAGAGGGAAACAACATAAACTTACTGAAACTGTGCTTTGATTTTGATTTAAATATCATAGGTTTGAGAGTCGCGTAGTGTTGACTTTTCCGCAGTCTTTGATGTCTTCTTCATTCTCGTATAACTGCGAATATATAGCACAGAGATAAAAGCTTACTCGCAGTCTAGTTAAGATGTACAGATTACATTAAATTAACTTCTGTAGCATTGAGTATCATTTTGGCACACGATCTCTAAAACAGTTGGTTGCCTTCCCGACTAAAAACAGTCCGGAAATGACTGTTTAAAGACTAATTCATCATGTCTGCCTTTATAAACACACACACACGCGCGCGCGCGCGCGCGCGCGGTCCTTTTTCTAAAAATGCTCTTTTTTTTTTTTTTTTTTTTTTTTTTTTTAATTCAGGGGGTCTCAAAACATATTTCCGGTAAAATCTGGACATCGAATTTTTAAGTGGAATACAATATTACCAGTAGAGAAAGGAAAAATACTGTAGGCTAAAGCTATAGTAAGGTTAAAACAATTTGCTTTGCGATAGCATGCCCACGAGAAAAAGCAAATGACTTACCACTTGAGAAAAGTACACATATTTGAGAATTCAAATAAATAGCAAAAGATTTCTCGCCACAAATAAGTTTAATGATAAATTGAATGTGTTAACGAAAATTACTTCTTTTGCTTACTGTGATTTTGTTTGTGTCTTACGCTTTACCAATACAGTTAAGTATACAAAATTATCCACAATGAAAATGACCTCACAAGACATTAAGGGCATAATTTTTTTTGTCATTAAATATATATATGGTATTTTATTCAGAATTGTTATAGCTGTTTTTAAAAATATAAAAAATAAAAAAAATTCTATTTAAATTATGATTAATTTAATTAATAAGTTAATTATAATTAAATTAATTTATTCCACCCGAAATATCGATGTCGAGATTTCACCGGAAATGCATGTTTTGAGGACCCTTGAATAAAAAATAGCATTTTTAGTATAATGTGTGTGTGTGTGTGTGTGTGTGTGTGCGTGTGCGTGCGTGTGCGTGCGTGTGGACAGCATAACTCAAAAACGAAAAGTTGGTTAAAAACTAAAGTTGGTATTTAAATTTAATGTCTTTCAAGGATGCGTCATGAAGATGTTGAAAAACATTTCTCCACCCTAAACTACCTTTTAGATGGAGCTATTTTTAAGAAAAATGAAATTTATATCTTGAATTTTCTGGCTATAGCCCTTGAAGTCCTATTTGCTCTGGATGACTTTTGCACAACTGGTAAACCGTAAGAGATAGGGCAAATCTTAGTTTACAAAAAATGTAAATCCTGCTAAAACACAATTTATGTCTAATATATATATACATTGTGGAGAGTGAACCATTTCGCAGACATTCCTTGTTATTTGTGTCAGTTCGGAAAACTTAAAACTTTGGTGAAATGGAACATCGTTGTTCATTTTTTAGATGTTAACCGTGCAAAGAAAACGTAATTTGAAAGCTTTAAAAGATTTGACTATCGTTGAAAGTCTACTTTGTTCCCATATTCCGCTTGCACCTACGAGGAAATAAGCAATAAGATAATTTGTAAAAATGTTTATCTTTACTAACACGAAGATACAGGAATAAGTTCGTGGGAATGGTTAGTACAAGAGTAGAGAAAGTCATGCGAGTCCAACACATCAGACTTTTTAGTGATATGACATAAAATTTTGCATATTTTATCATGTTCCTCATCAATCAAGATTGTGCAAGAATTATCTTTAAGTTTGCTATGAAGAGATAACGGACAATATGAGAGAGTACTTGTGGTGGGAAAACTAGAACCTGACAAAATCCCGAAACCATATTTGATGTACTGTAAAGAGCTAGACTTTACAAATCACTCAGCTATTGCGAGATTTGTCAATGATGGACTAAAAGTTCTGTGACGAGAAGATATTAGTGATGTATTCAGATGCTGCAGCTGCTCTGAAACTGTTTTAACCCAAAATGCTGCATTTTACCTGCTGGGCTGAAGATATTACAGCTAAGTTTCCGCAAGTGAACAAGGTAATTTCAGTAAGAAAAGTTCTTTTTTAATCTCCACAACGAGTGCTCTCTTACAAACAGCAATTACGAGGTGAGGAATATGGATAGAGGCAGTTGGTTTCCAGTGAGCATGTTGTAGATCCTTTTGAGCCTGAAAGTGCTGCATCTATTTGTGAATCCCGGACTGCCTTTAGTGACTCCAAAGTCGTATCCTCAGTTGCCTACATCAGGAACAATTTCGGCTGGCTTCCAGAAAGCATCAAACGCTTAGAAACATCACGAGTGCTTATGCAAGATTCTATTGTGCTATTGAAAAACTAAATGCTGTGCGTGGAGAAACTGGTGCAAGTGTGTTAAGTAAATTGTAAAATGTGTTGGAGAAATCCTGGTCATTAAGCGTCGTTCAGTGACCACAGGAAAAAATACATAATTTTTTCACTGTGCTAAAAGCATAATGTATAAATATGATTTGAATGTTGTAATTAAGAAAATAAGTTGAACTTAAATATTCGATATTACATATTTTCCCCATTCTATATATTTCGCTGCTTTGCACTACATATTTAGCTATGTAATACTATATAAAAATCACAGCCCTAGTGATAAATATTCTGTAGATACAGAGCTTTCAGATGGTGGTTAAAAGGAAATGTAGGGCAGCACTTGCACACAATCGGCCTAGAAAACTAATTATTTGGCATAGTAGCTGCATTAGATGGCTATCTTGAACAACTTTCTGCTTTAAAACTAAAGTTCAAGGTGCGTTATCTTAAGTAAGCAATGTAAGCGAACCGGTTCTTTGAAGGCGTTTGACTTGTGATTTGTACGTCGTTAATATCTTTAGTTGTGATACATACCTATCAAATGTATTGACGTTTGGCTTTCTAACCTCTCGCAAAATGACATTGAACTTGTCATCAACAACATTGAAGGGGTGGATTCTATAAGCAATGGGTTGAAAACAAGTCAGGGGTAGTTTTTGAAAGTAGTGAATGACTTACAGTTTTCACCCTTGTTCAAAGCAATTGTCTCCAAAGTTTTGTGAAATGTGTTAAATGGCTCAAATTTTCACATATGGTGATGAACACGTGAGTGAAGATGGCGTTTTCAAGTTATAAGCAAGGACGACAGTGTTCCAGCTTGGACCTATTTTAGATTGGCGATATTCTATATTGTTGTCACAGAGGCCAAGGATTCATAATGTTTTAAATCATTCAGTTATTCTTAATGTTCACTTTTTATTTTGAAATAACATTGTGTAATTTTACAATTATCAAAAAACTTAACACATTGAATTATAATATTGTGACAAAAAGTGACAATGTGACAAATCCCTCTTCTGACACCATTCTGACGAATGACAAGTCCAGTTACTTTTTCCACCACTTTATTTTTCTGGTAAAACTGAATGAAAAAACACAGCCCTCTGTTTTATGGTTAACACAACTAACCGCCGGAAACCGCCTCTCTAAATACCCATGAATTTCCCTCGGACTTGCGCGTTCCGTTACAGTATTTCTGTCTGTCCCTTTCTCCCCTCCCATATGTTTACAACAGGATCGTTCTAGTTTGAGACAATTATAGAGGTACACTACCCAATAATTTGATGGATATTTTACCACAAATAGGTATACGTTGAACTTAAAATAATTTTTACTTTCTCTACTGGTAAGTAGAGGAAGTATTGTATTCCACCCAGAAATTCGATGTCCAGATTTCACCGGAAATATATACATCTTGAGGATCCCTGAATCCAAAAGAGCATCTTTAGAAGAAAGTCCGTGCTCGCGCGTGTGTTGTGTTGTGTTGTGTTGTGTTGTGTTGTGTTGTGTTGTGTTGTGTTGTGTTGTGTTGTGTTGTGTTGTGTTGTGTGTGTGTGTGTGTGTGTGTGTGTGTGTGTGTGTGTCAGTCTATCGACAGCACGATCCAAAAACGAAAAGTTAGTAAAAAACCAAAATTGGTATTTAATTTATCTTTCAAGGACGCGACACGTAGATTTGAAGAAAATTCCTCCACCCTAAACCTTTTTAGAAAAAGTCTGTGTGCTGTCTCTTAAATATTTGTGAACTGCAAAGCTCAAAAGCGAACAATCAGAATAATAAACACTTTTATATTTGAAGCACACTGTACGTGCCACGTGAAGATTTTTAAGACCACAAAATATCCTTTACGTGGAAAATTTACTTTTTTTTCATCTTCTTAAAAATGGCTCATGGTTTCACTTATATATATTTAAGGCAGTTCCACCACTAGTGAAATGTATATATTAAATGTTATGGGAGTCCTCATTCCGTATAACTAAGGAACCTTAATATATAGACAAATCTTCACTTCAGGGAATCTGCAGAGCTACAGTAAAAGGATAAAAAGGGTGAGGGGTATACACGGAGGAGGGCACTCGCGTACCTCGACCTACGCAAACCTACTAACATCCCCCCCCCAGGAGGAAGGGATGAAGTAAGGGAACCGCAGGGTGCCACAGAGACTCACGGAAGTCTCTATCAAGCGCTGAGATCTCTTCATCCGTGCGCCAGGCCGGTGCCGCACAAGAGTCCCCACCCACGTAGGACAGCGTTGCCCATGCGCAAGCATCCGCGGCATCTGCCAGGCACCGCCACACCCACGCGCCTGAAAGCACGTCTGAAATATAGCAAATGTAATGAAGGGAAATTATGAAAAGGAAACCGTGGTATGACATTAAGCACCCGCCCAAGTGACAAGAGGAAAACAGGGAAAAGTCCATGAGTGCGCGGTCGCCGGAGATCGAACCTGAGACCTCTCGAATGAGAGTCACAAACTTGCCGTGGCGCCGGTAGAGCTACAGTAAAACACAATGGTTTACGTTTCTCTCAGACTGAAGAAGGGCCTTACAGTCTAATATACAGCGTTTTGTGTTGCTTGCTTCTTTATTATGCATAATAACAGCTTATTGTAATCGTTTTGGATCTGTATTTGTTATAGTCACAAGTTCAACCCAGTCCCAAACTGATGGTTTTTAAGTGTGTGTTTAAAAGCGACACCCCCGTGTAAGTAGATTTACTGACTGTTAAAGAACTCCTGCGGGACGAAATTCCAGCACATCGGCGGCTCGGATATGATCCTGGTGATTGATAGCGTCGTTAACAAACAAAATATTTGTGTGTTTTTTATTTCTCGGCCTTGGGTTTTTATGGCTATAAGCCTATACATATTGGGAAAAAAAAAGGCAAAAGTGCATCAATTACCTTTTTCTCACTTTATTTTCTTCCAAAATAAATCCGCAGTTCTCTTTTGCTGACGTTAAGACAGTCTACAGTATTTCCTGATATTAAAACTCACAATTGTTTTTCTCTCGTAACCTTGACTTAACACCTTTCTGTCTTTCTTCACTTTCTCCATCTCTCAAACAGATAACTTTGACGATACAGTCACTTAACACTCATTAGCTGCTTCACTATCTTCCTTTGGACGCGACCGTACACAGACAGTTGACTCACAGACACACACTCATACACGCACACACAAAGTGAAACTGACTGACTGACTCTTCGACGACTCATGTCTATAACTAACTCTGCTCGTTGCCTCGCCTCCTTATACACGGAGGATGATGAAACACGGACCTTTTTCAAAGTTCTATGAATACGCCGGCCGCCAGATATTTCTCGAAAAATCCCTTTTGGCTCCGCAGCTCTGATTCTTGTCACGTGTTCACAAACGGCCGCGCGAAGTACACTAAATTTATTCCTCTGGCTTCCGAAAAAAAAAAAAAAAAATTGAAGTTATTGTATTTATCTTAAGTGCTTATTGCTTAATCTGAAATAATTTATAGATCGAAAAAATAGATCGAAGTTAATGATATAGTATACCTAGTATTTAAGGTATGAGTGCGAATTTGTTATGGATGGAGAGGTATTATATGATCGTGTCACATTCATTTTTTTCCGAACACTACGAGGACACAATTGCATAAAACAGCATGCATCTAGAGTAGGTCACCTGTGCTTGTCGAGTATCCATACCATTCAGAGCTGGGCATTTATTTATTTTTGAAAG
Organism: Tenodera sinensis; assembly: GCA_030765045.1. Lineage (NCBI taxonomy): Eukaryota > Metazoa > Arthropoda > Insecta > Mantodea > Mantidae > Tenodera > Tenodera sinensis. Next base: position 29,711,123 of record CM060965.1, on the reverse strand, counting down.
GGAAATATGATTTCACCATGCTGTGCTGCACGCTAAGGACACAGGATGAATAAAGGTCAGGATGCGCTCTGATCGCGTCAGATAGTGTCAGTTCTGTTCTGACTGTTGAGGGGAAAAGGTAACACACAGTTGGCCATGAGGGGATCTATGACCATTGTGGTGCTGTCGGCGTTCCTCGCTGTACAAGGTATGTATGTCATCTGTCTTGTTTTTGGTAGGAACTTAGTAAACTGTTGGGAAAAGCCAAGTTCCTATCAGTTCTTTTATTTTTTTTTTTTATTATTATGGAAGTACAGAAGGAGAATGTGAAAACCAACATTGCCTAAACTGCTCTGCCTTAGAGAGATGCAACAGTGGGTCAAATATGAATGTAGGCTTTTTTCTGGGAAAAAAAAAAAAAAAAAAAAAACGTCAGACAAAGCACCAAACGGTTCAAAAGTAAGAAAATAAATCACATGAGAGTTATAGTTTAAGCAGAAAAGCAACTATTTTATGTAATCAAAAGGTAGGTTTCTCTGTCAAATATACAAGAGGAAATTTAAGACTATAGAATTGTTGCATTAGAATTTAAAAGGATGACTATTTCAATTGAAAAGAATCCTATAAACTTCAATAAATGTTCTCAAATGCAGAATGCTCAACAATGATTTCATTTCATTATCTGAACTAATAGGTTACAACTATTACATATGGTAGTTTATGGAGAATATGATGTTACTTTCACATGATTTTTCCACCCTCTATTGTTTATTAGTGGATACACTAATCATTCGTATGGAAACTTATTTTTCTGTACACTTCATTTTAAAAATGAGTAAACCTTAAATGAATAATAAACTAGGATTGCTATAATCCAAAATCAAGGGCATAGTCCAAGCATTAACGCCGTCGGCAAAGAAGTGTTATTAATATTAGTTTACATTAAATAACTTTTCAATTAAAACATTAAACACAAATTACTAAAATATACAAAATTGCGGTGAACAGAAGAAAGGAACGTGCTCTGATTCTAAATAAGTCTGTGAAAAGTAGTACAACTTGTATTTTTCACGTTATACTGAATTTGGAGTATTGCATTGACTGAAGTTAATGCCAGCCTGTTCCTTTTGTTTGTCCATTGTGTGCTCTCTCCACATTAACACTATGCCCTGGAATGGAGAAATAGTGTTACACAACTGCAAGCTGTTCTGAATATTGCTCTTCAGAAACACAATCTTCAAAAAAATTTACCCACTGTTTTTAAACCGGTTTTACAAAGAATACATATTTTTCTGGCACCCAAATTTAACAAATTTAACACATTTTTCCATTCTTGTCTGCTCATCCATATATCTTCTTCTGTTTCCCACTTCTTCGTTGATTCCTTGGATCCACGTAAAAGGTGACCTTTCCTTCTTCCTCCTTCCCTGCGGTTGCCAATCCATGATTAGCTTTGGAAGTCTTCCATCTTACATTCTCACTGCCTTCGTGAAATGTTATCTGTATATCCAGCACATTCGTCTTCTAGCATAAAATCGCGGCTTGTCCGCGGAATCCGCGACGTATGGCAACCCTATGATGCAGAAATACCTGTCTACATTACACATTCCGTTATAGATACAAAGGTAACAGCGATAGTCAAAGAACTGGACGCCATATGCTGGTCTTAAAATTCCACGTTGTTTCCATGTAATCGCGAGAAACATGAATATCGACAGCACTTCCATTGATAACGGATATCTCGGAAATTGCTTATGTCACAAAAAGTTATTGACAAAGAGTCAATTGCACAAGATTATATAAATCCACCTCCCCCGAATGAACTGGACTTCATAGGCTTTCCCAGGAAATTCAAGATACCTATATATTTTGTCTTGTAAATGGTATATAATATGGTATATATATAATATTTTAAACAATACCGTTACTAATTTTAAGAAAACCACAAAGGTGAGTAGAACACGGTAATTCGGGTTGGGAATTTTATTGAAAATCTTCGTGTTGCATCTTATAGAAGATGCTGAACTTAAATGCCATGTTTAGTATGTATCCGAAATCAAATCTGGCCCACACCGATGGTTTTTAAGTGTACTTAAAAACGACAGCTCCATGTTAGTATATTTACTGGCAGTAAAAGAACTCCTGCGGGACGAAATTCCGGCACATCGGCGAAGCTGATGTGATCCTAGCATTTGACAGCGGCGTTAAACAACAAAATAATTTTTTTTGTACCATGAAATTTGTACTTGTTTTTTATTAACTTTTTCTTATAATATCACGGAATTTTGTTTAAAAAATTAATAATTAATCCTATATAAGTATGTGAAGAGCATAATAAATTAAAAAACGAAATTTTTGAGGCAAAAACTTATTTTTGTACCTACTTTAAATTAACGGGAGATTAACTCATGAATTTGGTCAAACTCTTGCATTTTTCACTGTCATACAAATTACCAAATTTCATAAATATGATCTTAATGTTATACGCTACAAATCTTCTGATTTAGTTCTATGTAATTTTATATAGCTGCACGACCTTTTGAAGCATGTTGTATGGTGCTTTAAATGTAAACCTAAATTCATATAGTAAAACTGTAGTAAGAATGACAAATTTTGTCAGTATAAAAGCAAACAAGGGCTCCAAGAATGTTCAAATAAAAATTAGTAGAAAAGTAGCAGAAACAAAGGAAGGTCTTTATATGCATTTAACTCATTTTAGACAGTATGAAGTCAGAAGTATTAATTTAGCGTTATAATTTTAAAACTATTTTCTCTAATTTTAATTTGTCGGAAATTGTCATTCTCAAATTGTTCCACAAGGTGTACTTTTATGTATAAATCAATTACATTTTGTGTGCCTCCTTGTTAATAATACTAAGGGATAAAAAAGTAATTATATATTTTTTGTTCCATTTGCACGCGGTCTTTAACATCTAGGTCATATCAGCGGCGTTTGCCTTTGGAACAATTGCACATCGGCAGTGATGTTCATTCGTTTACTATTGGTATTAATCTTTGGGTTGTCACACACATTCACTCTCTTGCATACTTTCAGACTCTGTGGAGGAAATAATCCTGGCTAAAGAAAAATTCCCACCCTCCAGCCGAGAGTTGAACCTGAGTCCTCTGGATTTGGAAGCTAGCACCATCGGACCAAAGAGGCAGCCATGAATTTTTGTTAACATGCTTATATGTGACGTTATGAAACAATATTCGTATTCTGTAGTTTTTTAAGCCTATGTTCATGCGTTGGTGGAACATTATTGTTAAGGCGCAAATTGTAATGCAAAATGCGTCTAAAACAATCATATGCAACAAGAGCTAATAATTATATAAGTGAATTTTAACTCTTATTTAATACACAATAAAAGGTGTTTTAACTTTCACCTTTAATGCCATTTTCTCAAAACTATGCTGTTCACACACACACACACACACACACACACACACACACACACACACACACACACACACACACACACACACACACACACACACACACACACACACACACACACACACACACACACACACACACACACACACACACACACACACACACACACACACACACACACACACACACACACACACACACACACACACACACACACACACACACACACACACACACACACACACACACACACACACACACACACACACACACACACACACACACACACACACACACACACACACACACACACACACACACACACACACACACACACACACACACACACACACACACACACACACACACACACACACACACACACACACACACACACACACACACACACACACACACACACACACACACACACACACACACACACACACACACACACACACACACACACACACACACACACACACACACACACACACACACACACACACACACACACACACACACACACACACACACACACACACACACACACACACACACACACACACACACACACACACACACACACACACACACACACACACACACACACACACACACACACACACACACACACACACACACACACACACACACACACACACACACACACACACACACACACACACACACACACACACACACACACACACACACACACACACACACACACACACACACACACACACACACACACACACACACACACACACACACACACACACACACACACACACACACACACACACACACACACACACACACACACACACACACACACACACACACACACACACACACACACACACACACACACACACACACACACACACACACACACACACACACACACACACACACACACACACACACACACACACACACACACACACACACACACACACACACACACACACACACACACACACACACACACACACACACACACACACACACACACACACACACACACACACACACACACACACACACACACACACACACTCTCTCTCTCTCTCACGAGGGCGCGCGAACCTTTTTCTAAATTGCTTTTTACCCAAACAGTCTCAAAACACACATTTGCGGTGAAGCCTGGATGCTGAATTTTTATGTGAAATGTAATACTTCCTCTACCTGCCATCTAGGAAAAGTTAACCCTTATTTGGTCATCAGCAATGAGCTGAAATTGTGCGAGAGGCAGATAATCAAATTAATATATTAGGACGAGATGCGACGTGTGTGGGTTACGCTTTCATCAGGCGGAAATGTCATTGAATTTGCGGTGGAAACGGATATACGCCTGTCGTTTCCCGCTATTTCGGTGTGAGAGGGGAGGAACGTCTAAATATCGTGTTGTCATTTCACGAGACCGCATAACATTTCACATGTAGTGGTCACATGCTTTCCGTTTGAAATACACGATGACAAAACGACCTATTTTTCAACTCACATAAAATACTTCAACAGGTGATAAAAACCTCGCAATCAATAGTTATAATAGTAATAATATATCAGGCAACAAAACCAAAACGTTTGTTCGAACATAGGCAAACAAATTGAAATGTGTTTTGTATCGTCCTGACGTAATTTAAAGGGACTTTTTAATAACCACTACAAAGAATTTCCTTGGACTTTAAAGAAGGGAAACACGAATTCCGTAACATTTGAAATTAAAGACATCGTACAGCCGACTACAAATGTGGTCAGAGCCACGTGTTCCTAGCCGCGTCGGGAAGCCAGGATGGATTATCGACAAGTTATGCCAGGTGGTCCCAAACGTCCACTTGCCACCTGTCTACAAGGGTGTGGTATGTAATGTGTTTTGTAAGTCCAAAGAAAATACCTTTCCAACATTTCTCATAGATTGGTCGTAAAACAATAATCTCACTGTAAAGAAAACATAATGTTATAAATCCAAAACGAACTCAAAGCGAGGATGGAAACTAAATATGTCATTAGAGGCATCATATCACTCCATAATGAAATTACATTGTAAAAAGTTTAAATAATTTTTAATATACCACGTTTTTAAAATGGACTAAAGTATAAAATAATGTCTTCCAGCTCTATACACCGTCCTGAAAATGTGTGATTGTGAATTTTCAATACCTATGAAAATACTTGCAAGATTTAAAACGAAAAACGTGGGGCGCATACAACAGATAATCGATGCATGAATAGTCTGTTTGGGTGGTTCAGTTGGTTATACGCTGGCCTACTGATCCCAAGGTCGCTGGTTCAAATCCGGCCCAGACCTATAGTTTTTAAGTGTGCTTTAAAACGACAGCCCCATGTCAGTAGATTTATTGGCATGTAAACGAACTCCTTTGGGACAAAATTACGGCACACCGGTGACGCTGATGTGATCCTGGCGATTGACAGCGCCGTTAAACAACAAAATAAGTTTTTTGATGCATGAATAGTTCACTTAAATCACTAACAACGTTATTGCACTGAATGAGGCGTGTCGGAAGCTGAACACCAGTGACGGGGAAGGCTTGTGCCCTGAAGCAGCCTGGCCCCGTCCGTCCGTCCCCCGCTGTGCACCGAGCTCGACGCCACAATATAAATATCAGAACCACGTAGGATTTGACAACCTAAACGACCTAGTTGTCGAGGGACCCTTAAACCCCACCTATAGGATTTTACAACCTTCTTGATAAAATAAAATTCACTCATTTGTATTTATTTATTTTAATATAACGAACAGTTCGCTTGGGAGAATTTTCTTAGAAATCTTCGTGTCTTATCCTTCTAAGATCAAAACATAAATAAAGAGTTTACGGAGCGATGTGGTGCCGCGAATACTGGGATGCTTACTTTTATACCAGTCATTTTTCTTTATTCCATTTCCACCTCTCAGGTGTGCTTTCTTGCATGGCGGTGCCGTTCAGATCGCGCGGATGCTTGCGCATTGTAAATGCTGTTCTCGACGCTAGGTGGCGTTGTGTGGACTCTGTCCTCTCATAAGGAGGTGCGCCTTCGGTACTGGACCCGAAATGGTTGCTCGGCGGGTCCTGGCCTGCCCTGCTCTGGGTGTAGGTCTCTCAGCACTTGTTATGCCGGGATTAGAACGAACATAACGTAACGCGACAGGAGGTAACGCAGGGGAAGACAACTTCGGGCCGTGTGACGTATTTAAACGAATAGCCAGCTTGTATGTTCGTGTGACATCAGGTAAAAGCTGTGTATTGCTATGCTGCCTAGATCAGCGGCGCTTGTGTTCAGTTCCCCGTGTTTCAGACTAGTTTAAAACCAGGCTTCAAGATGTAGAAACATTGTCAGCTATGTTTCAGGTCCTTGCTATCCCGTATTCATTGGATGTTAACAATGTTTCTAGCAGGTAGCAAACTGAATTGATAAGTTTACAGTGCGACGATTTACTGAAGGACAAATATAAACACAGGAAGAATAGACTGATTGTTATAAGAATGTTCCTCAAACCAGATTTGTGAGGTCATATGCCCTTGTTGCACGGGTATTATGTATGTTTGGTTCTACATATGTGTGCGAACAATTCCTTTCGGTTATGAATCTTTCTAAGCCAAAATCCCGAAGCATATTGTCAGATCACAATCTAACATGCAGTCTTCGGTTACAAATGTGCCGTACATTACGCCCTAACATTGACAAACTAGTTAAAGAAAAGCGAAGCGGCAAATGTCGGAAAATGTCCACCTAATTGTTCTGTATAGCTCTCCTCTAGCTCAGGCAAAATAGTTATAATTTCTGTTCTATTGGCGTTATAACATGACTGTTCACATAAACTAGAATTTATATATATATGGCATAAAGCCGAAATGTAATTATTTATAATCTGTGACTATTCCATAATTGAAACAGTCCGCATTAAAATTACAATGTCCCGTATGCCATTTCCGCTTGCCTGCTGTGACGTCACATGTTCAACTTGCTTTCGCTGGGAGCACGTGAGCTGAGTGAGCTGACGTCACAGCAGCGTTACCTGTCTTCCCCTGACGTAACGTTAGTAAGAAACCAGGTCTATTAGGATGCACTTAACGTAATGGGAATGATTCTGATTGGTTATTTTCTATTCGACAGACATGGCACATTTTGGAAGCAGCTCTCTTATGTTTTCCAAAAGTGGAAGAGAGAGAGAGAGAGAGAGAGAGAGAGAGAGAGAGAGAGAGAGAGAGAACACGAATTGCCAAACTCTTATGCTACATCATGTTAAGTCACGTTTAGTCGACCCCAATAAACAGCATATTGTTTTTGTGTTTATTCTAGAGCTTGTCCTACTCACCCCACTTACTATTGCCGAGTGATGAAGGTGGTTTTGATACAATCAGCGCAGCGATGGCTGCGCGGTAGTAATAATGCTTTTGCTAGTATTAAATGTTGTTTATATTAAACATATTTTGCATACAATAATTATTACAGTCACCTACTGTGATTAGGTAAATTACATAATCTTCAAGTTTATAACTCTATGCATGTAATATAATTACGCTGCCTTATGATTAACATACTACATTGTAGAGGTAGAATTGGAACTGAAAAATCCAATGCCATAGCCGGGATTGCCCTAAAAACACCAACAGTAAGTTTGTGGGCATAAATAAATAATAAATACATTTTTAATTTTTAATAAAAAGGAGTATGTTTAGAGTGATGTAAGAATTTAATTCTTAAAACAGAGTTTTTACATATATATAAACTCATCACTTTACAAATTGATTGTAGCTGTATAGCGCTATTCGGAAGGCAATTTTCCATCTTCAGGCGATGTAGGTAACTGCAAGCTCTGATTGTCGACTTTTCCTAACGTTGTTGAATCTTCTTCTGCCCTCTGGTGGTAAAAGTAGGAGTTCGGAATCATTCTTCTTTCTTCCTCTGACGTCAGTAGTTGCAACATGGGGTCTAAATAAGGCATATCACAATTAACAACTTTTCTTTATTACTTATGATGTACATTTTTTCTCAAATATCTAAATGAGAAGATTATTGAATTGATTTTAATAGTTGTATCTCTTGTCCAATATTATGTTGGGAATTCCAGAAATGGTTGGCAACAGCTGATCTATCCATTTGTTTCAGTTTAATATTTCTTTGATGTTCTATAAGTCTGGTTTTTAAATTTCTTTCTGTTTTTCCGATATAAATACCTGTGCAATCTGGACAACTGATTTGATAAATACTGGATTTTTTCATAATATCCACAGAATTAGACAATGGTTTGTTTAGAACATTTTTAACTGTAAAGTTATTTTTGTAGGTTAGTTGTATATTGAACTTTTTAAAAATATTTTCAAATTTTTTAGGTAATCCTGGATGGAAAGTGAACTTGTAGATAATATATTTTTTAATTTGTTTCAAGTTTGTATTATTATATAACAGAAATCGTTTACTAGCTTTTTTAAACATACTATCAACAAAGGAAGATGGAAAGTTATTATCAATAGCTACTTGATGTATATGTTGCAATTCTGAGGCAAAATGTTTTTTCGATAATGGTACATGAAGAAGTCTGTTATTAAACATCGGAATACTGCTTGCTGATGTAATATTGGGTTGAAAATATTGTGTTTAATATAATTATCCACATGTGGTGGTCAACCCAGCACCAGGTATGATAGTGAGGAAGTGATTATGCAGGCGAAATCGATTTTTTTTTTGGGGGGGGGGCGGTTAACGTCCTCCAACGTAAGGTCATATCGGACGGTGAGTGACTGAAAATGGGTGAAATGATGCCCAAATGAGCCCGAGGTCCATTGAGCTTTAAGTTACCCGACATTCGTAGGCGGAGGCGAAATCGATGATTGGAAAGGTGATAATGGAGCAATTGGTGGAATGAATGTCGGGGGAAACCGGAGCAAACCCGCCCTGACGCCGCTTCGCCCACCATGAATGTCACATGCGGATCCCTGGGATCGTTCGGAACGCTCTAACCGGTCTACCACTAGATTTGACCAAATATGAAACACTCCAGGAAATTGTAACAAAGTACACAACAGCATGGAACATAGGCTTAGAGCATGCATCTAAGCAGGAGGAAACCAGTTCAAGCAATTTTGTATTAAAGGAATAAATTATTTTCAGACCCACATTGATATGCACTTCTTTTACTGCTTTGATGTCAGGAGGGTGACACTGATAAATACAGGGGGGTATGTGTCAGCATTATTTATACCTGATGTGTTGTGCAGGAAAGATTCATTGTCTACCATGTCCAACTAACCTTTATTTGACTGTATTTGATAAGCTGTTATTTTATATTAGGAGTGTACCAAGAAGAAGAGGAAGATATTGATCAAGCATCATCAATATCTTTTGAGAAACAAGATGATCACCTCTGCGCTCCTGAGGCACAGTGTCTACCTCTGGATCGCTGCCCGTTGTTGCAAGACCTGATGGATCAAAGCTGTCTGGCTACTGACAGGTAATTATCAGCTTCATTATTGTTATTCTATTGCTAGTTCCTGCTATTTATTCAACGTCTATAATTTTAGTATAGTTATATCAATGCTACACAAGAACTCTGTAGATATTTTTCAAACTAGATAACTAGTCTTTGTAATGGATTAATTTCTAACACTTCAAACATTTTATTTGTTAAATTCAGTGTATCAGGTTATTCTTAAGTAAGTTCCCAGTTTAAAATGGTAATAAATTTGGCAAATTTTTAGATTCTAACAAATTAAAAGCACCAATTTGTTCGTAAAGAAATGGGATTTTATTAAAGCATGGTAAAATTAAATATGACCACCACTGTGATGTTCAATAAGCAGTTGTTCTATGCTATAAATGGCATTAGCTAGCACATTCCTAGGGTTGTTCTCAATGGTATCCGATATTACTGCTTCAGTTCTTCACATGAGGTGGGTATGGTAAGAAATACCTTTTCTTTTAGATAACCCTATAACCAGTAGTCAGTTGGACTTATGTCCGAGGGCCTAGAAGGCCAACTGTCCAGAAAATGTTGACTAATTACACAATCACCAAATGTGTGGCATAATAGTGTTTTTTGCAACATTATGTATGTTGGGAGAAAGACCAGTGTTCGAATCAGACTAACAAGGGGGTGGAGGAAACTGAAGTTTGAATTATATTTAAGGCAATAATGGTAGTAATACCACCGGTAATAACATTGGTGTATGATTATATAAAATGTAGCAGCAGTAATTAAGCCCTATGAACCCTGGGCTTATCTAAACATAATTTTACCCATTTCCTTCATTTATTGTCCAATTTAACATCTGGCCTACAATAATACAAACCCTAATGATTAAAAGAAATGTAACAAATGAATAACTTGACCAATGTTGAAACCATCGGTATGACCCAAAATTTTTAAGGTAATATGCAATAAGAATGATGAGGGAAAGAAACAATAAATTTCAGCAATGTCTTCAAATGGCAAATAAACTTCCCACATGTCCACAATTCTTCCTCGGTTACACCTCCGCAGTATTTGCATACATCAGCAGTTAAGGGACACTGGGACTGTTTCAATTTTACTTGAAGATTGCCACACTTAATATTAATAAATAAAGAAATAAATAATCCCTAGGGCATCTCCTCTAAGCAAAGGTTACCCTCATTCGCCCAGCTGCTGTGTTCTCCAGCCGCAGCCAAGGCCATGGAGGAGTGCAGGTTGGTGATGGCAGGGGTCAGCATGCTGACTCCCCTGACCATAAGGACCTGACCTTTTAGGGATGGTACCTTTCTCTTAGGATAGCTCCTCAATTAGCTCCTCAAGGACCTAACGAGGCTAAGAACACCCTGTAGCAGACCTCCCAGCGGGAGAAAAATCCCATGCCGAAAGCGGGGGATCAAACCCTGGTCCTTTACCTCAGAGGCAAGCGTGCTACCAACTGTGATATGGAGGCATCGCAGAAGCTCAATGTTTTAGTTCAGTTTCTCAGATAATAGGATTAAATACTTTAGTTTTAAATTTAATAATTTTAATCGTGGAAAAAATTCATTCTTTTAAAACTACCATCACATTTTTCAGAGAAGTATAGTAGTAATATTTTCTGATACTTAAATAAATTGAAAATAAATTAAGGTATTTGACTGAAGTTGATAATTACTTGCAGAGAAATACATTTTTGTTTTTATGAAGTTGTTATGCAAAAAATTCCTTTCTTTTCAGCAATTTGTTTTGTGACCCAATGAATAAGGCAATCATTAAATGCAAGTTTATATACAAATCGGAGCAAAACTGAAATGTAAGGAATAAACTTCATACAAAAGGCAAAAACTGAGAAAAACAAAAGGACCAGTGTGGTGTGCCACAGTGTGGTTAAAATAAAGCACACAGGCGACTTAAACATATCACTGGTCTTTTAAAAATGGCAGGTTAGGAAAAATGTTTGGCCAAAATGATTTACAGGTATCTATAGAATATTTATATGACATAATTCAAAAATCAAAAGCATCATTTTTACCAAAAAATTTACTCCTAGTGTTCCTTCTAAGATACACCACTGCTTGATTGAACAACAAAGGCAGAATGCTCCATGCACCCCGCTATCTACTGTGTATATGCCAGCTAAGAGGGTTGGTAAAATGTCCTGTGAAGCAGTAGGGACAGCATATATCTGGATACCTTAGAATTCAGTAATGTTAACCTTGAAAACTTCCGGGAGAACCTATTCTCCATGTGTAGACATCTCTGTTGTCAAATGAGTTGCATGTAACAAACCCTTGCAATTATTAGTTTGTTCAGCTTGGAGATGCTGTATGTTTTGTTAGTATGCTTTTAACTCAGAATGTACGTTAGTGTATAAACTACTCCGCATATATATCAACCACTAAACATACTCCACAACATTCGCCCTTTCAGATCTACCTATATATGAGGGGTGATCAGAAACTCAAGTTACAATGCTGAGTTTCGTCCGTTATAGAAAAGTTAGTAGTGTGCAGTAATTCATATACATGTGGTTGGCAAGACTTGTTTGGAAAACTGGCCTCACAAAGAAATCCACTCAGTTATTCAATTTCTGTGGCCAAAACATGTAGCTGCAGCTGAAATTCACTGGGAGCTGGTGGAGATTTATGGAGATATTGTAGTGTCTGATCAGCATATTACAGATTGGTGTCAAAAGCTTGTGGCCGGTAGAGTAAACGTCACCATGCTGTTGAAGCAATTTTGCTGGGACATCATTGACCACCCTCCCTAAAGCATGGACCATGCCTCAAATGACTCATCTTTTTCCTCGTTTGAAGGTATCCTAGGGTGCTGACCGTTTGCTTCAGACGAGGAGGTGAAACACTTGGCAAAAATGTGATTAGACATATAAGGACAGGAATGTTTACCAGGACGGAATATTCAAATTCATCCCATGAAGCAGCAAGTTTCTAAACCGATATGGAGACTGTTGAAAAATAGTTTAATATATGTCCTGTCAGTTGGCTGTATTGGTTGGTGAATAAACTGTTCCACTGCAGGCTTTGTAGCCTTGTTTTCTGATCACCCCTAGTATTTTACATTTGTGTGTGTGTTTCCTTGTAGCAAACTATAATCAATGAGAAAACTCATAATCAAAATGTCAGCACTGCTATTTTCAATTATAGAAACACATAACTATCTTTAGTCTTCTTCTTCTGCTGCCTAACAAGGATTAGGCCATTCGGCCTGTTATGGCCTCAATCCATGTTTGTCTTGGTCTTCCCAGGGCTCTTTGGCCAATAGGTTTATAATTTAAAATCGTTCTTGGTATTCTTGAGCAGTCCATCCTTTGGAGGTGTTCTTCCCAGTTTCCACTACGTTCTTTGCTTTTGTCATGTATTTTAAATATGCTTAACTTTTCCCGTGCATCCTTATTTCTTATGTTATCTTTTCTTGTATGTCCTAACAATGATCTTGAGTGCTGACTAAAATATGTCCAGATTATTTGGGAATGAATTTTTACACATTAAAATGCCTTAAAGTATGCATATATGTATGCCATTGAGTTAACAAGGAATTGAGGATGAGAGTATAAGCTCATGAAACATGTTTTCCTTTTTCAAAAAAGTAAGTGATATCAAAAGTTGACTCAATGTAACTAAATGTCAATGCACATCAGTGTCATCAAGTCCAAAAACGGGCTCTCCAGTTTCCCCCAGCATCCCATTCTACCGGTGTTTTATCTTCATTCCATGTATCATCAGTGTCAGCACCTACAGTGCCATATGTAGTAAAAGCAGGCATTAAACACTACAAAAAATATCCAAAAACTTAATTGTAATTAATATATTTTCAAAGAAAGTTTAATATTTTTCAGACTAGGACGGCTTACCTGTGGCTACAAGGGCAAAGAGGTGCTGATGTGTTGCCCCAAGGGAGGCCATAAAAGCCCTTTCATCGATCATCACAGTGATAATGCGGCTGAAGCTTCACTCTCTAAACCACGGATTTCTTGTGGCAAGACTTTATTTAATAGAGGGATGGCTATGGGTCCCAAGGGAGGTTTAGGATCTTATCCATGGGTTGTACGTGTTGGCTACAAAAGTGAGTAAACTGTTTAATATGTATCATTGTTTAAGATTAGAAACTAAAAATATTTGCATTCATATTTTTATTGATTGGCCATATTGGAGAAATGTTTAAACTTCTATGCCATTGACTCTCATGGCATTCATATATAAAAATACCTATAACATGTATTTTATTCCTGTTTGTTGTAGTTGTAATAACATATTTTTAGAATGTGTGATGCATATTTCACAATAAAGCTAATAGTAATAGAATGTTTCACAGATGGCAACATTGCAACATTGAAAACATTTTAAGTATCAAGAGGCAGAAAATGTTACTACAGCAACTTATTTAGGAAAGGGATGTCTGTAGACAGTCATTAGAGGTTTGTTAATGCAAAATTATGACAAAAAATCTGATGTGTTGAACTCACAAGACTTTCTCTACTTTTGTACTAACCATTCTTACAAACTCTTATTCCTATATCTTCTTCGAGTTAGTGGAGATAAACATTTCTAAAAATTATCTTATTGCTTATTTCCTTGTAGGTGCAAGGGGAATATTAGAATACAGTAGACTTTGAGTGATAGTCAAAACATTTTAAAGCTTTAAGATTCCATTCTCTTTGCACACTTAACATACAAAAAATGAACCACAATGTTCCATTTCACGGAAGTTTAAAGTTTACCGAAACTGATGCAAATAATGAGGAATATCTACAAAATGGTTCACTCTACAAAAAAAATTATTTGGACATAAATTGTGTTTTAGCGAGATCTACTTTTTTTGTATAGTAAGATTTTGTCTATCTCTTATGGTTTACAAGTTATTCAAAAGCCATCTGGACTAAACAGGACTACATAGGCTATAACCAGAAAATTTAAAATATATATTTCATTTTTCATACAAATGTCTTGAACATATGACATTTTAATCAAAATCGTTAGAGCCATTTTCAAGAAAATCAACATTTTCGAAAAATGTTGTATGTAAAGAGTGGTTTAGGGTGGGGTTATTTTCTTCAAAATCGTTGTCGCATCCTTGAAATACATTAAACTTAAATACCATCTTTGGTTTTTAACCGACTTTTTGTTTTCGAGTTATGCTGTCCACACACACGCACACGCACACAGAGAGAGAGACCTTTTTCTAAAAATGCTTTTTAGATTCAGGGAGTCTCAAAACATATATTTCTGGTGAAATCTCGATATGCAATTTTTGGGTGCACAATACTTCCTTCTACGTACCAGACATTCTGGGGGTTGTGAGAGAGTGATGTGACCGCCAAAACATAAAAATATGGTGCTCTCTAAAAAGCGGTTACTATTACTGCTATTGCTCTCTTCAATATCATCAGTGAAAAATATTGGAGAAAAAGAGGATTAATGACTTCATTGTCAGAAATCCAGCATTAGCTAACAACTTACCAGTAGAGAAAGTAAAAAAGGAATGTGCTTCATATTCATGTCACCCAATTTCTCTACTTTTGGTCCTTTTTCCGGATATAGCATTGTATGTTTTATAATAAAAGGCTCTGTAATGGTTAAGCTATGTATGTAACATGAATAACCAACGTTCAATACCACAAAGTAAAATATATATTATGATGTTGTTGTTGTTGTTTTCTAGTGCCTTGCATCTGGCAATGAAGCCATTAGCATTCGTGCTTTCCAATACTTTTGAACTGTAGTTTCTTCTGATCTTAATGCTTCACAGGTCTTCAAGTGAACTTCGTTCATTTCTGCTGGATCGTTACACAGGACACATATCGGTGAGGCTGAGATACCTATTCTGTAGAGATGACTTGCCAAGCAGTCATGATTTGTCAATAGTCGGAAGGCTGCAACAGCTGTTTTCCTTGGTCTCTGGGGGATTATATCTGGATTGGAAAGTAGTGTAATCCATTTTTTATCTTTGGCATTTGTTTCTATTTCTTGTAGGTATGAATGACAAAAATTTTTAATGATCAAGCGTTTTATTGAGGAATATGAGAAATTGAATTTAGACTTTTGTGTTATTGTTGTGGCTTTCTTTGCAAGTGAGTCTGCAGCTTCGTTCCCCATGACTCCACAGTGTGCTGGAATCCATTGGAGATGAACAGTCTTATTAACTTTTTGGAGTTGTGTTAACATTTTGTAGCATTCTCTAATTTTTGTTGACTTCTTTGTAGTATTTGAACATATTCCCTGAATTGCAGCTTTAGAATCCGAAAGAATTACTGCCTTGTTAAATTTATTTAAGGGAAGATTTAATAATTGTCGGAGAGCAATGTATATAGCCTCTATTTCTCCATCATAATTTGTTGTGTCTCTGCCAACAGAATGATAAAAGGAAAAATGTGAACATGTAACTCCAGCTCCAGTAAGGTTTTCCTTCGAGGATCCATCAGTATATATGTGCAGCCATTCTTCTGTGGGATACCTAGTATTGATTGTGTCCAGAGCTAGAAGTTTTTGTATTTCTTTTGGTGTGTCTGATTTACTTATTTCCTCTATTAATTCCAAATTGAAGGTAGGTTGCAATAATTCCAATGGATTTTCTCTTATAAGTAGATTTTCTCTGGTGTTAGGAATGTTCAATTTGGATTTAATCTGTGTTACCTTTTCTAGGAAACTACTATGAGTTTTAAGGATTGAAGGGGGGAGGTTCTCTTCTGTCCATTTAGAGTTTGGCAGTCGTAACATTTTCTCGTGTTGGAGCAATGCTTGTTCTTCTATTTTTGTTGTTATTGATGGGGTCCGTGTTAAGGCAAGCATGGCATCAATAGGTGTGGATTTAACGGCTCCAGTGATTAGGCGAAGAGCCTGATTTTGTATTTGTTCAAGTTTATTGATGTTAGCATTTGCTGCTGTTATTAAAGCTTCAGAACAGTACAAGAGGTTTGGTTTAATATACATTTTGTATGTTGTGTTAAGGACTCTCCTTGAGCAGCCCCATTTAGCACCAGCTAACCTTTTCAGGATTTGCAATTTCTTTTCAACCTTTTCTGAGATGTTTGTTATATGTTTTTTCCAACTTAGCTTTCTGTCGAAAGTGATGCCTAAGTATTTGGCATCATCAACTGCTTTGAGTGGTTTACCATTATAATTTATGCTAATATTAACTGGTTTGTATTTTAGTGTAAATAATTCATAATTTGTTTTTTCCACATTGATAGTCATGAGGTTTTTGGAGCTCCATTCATGTACTTTGTTTAGGGCTGTTTCTATTCTGTCTTTAATTAATTCAGGTTTTTTTTGAAGAGCCTGAAGTCCAAATGACTACATCGTCAGCAAATAGAGCAATTTTGGTTTCTAAAGTTTTTATTATTGATGGAAGGTCATTTATATATATGTTAAAGAGTGTTGTGCTCAGAACAGCACCTTGTGGAAGTCCTCGGTGTGTTTGTTTATATTTGGAAATGTATGTATTATATTTTGTGGCACAAAATCTTTGTGAAATAAACTGAGTTATCCACTTAAGCATGTTACTTTTCACACCTATTGATTGCAACTTCTCAACTAATTTATTTCTCCAGACTGAGTCGTATGCTGATTTAAAATCAATGAATACTGCCAAGGTATCCTCCTTTCTATTGAAAGCTTCCTTGATGTCTTGGCTTAGTAGGAGTACATTTTCACTTGTACTATGATTCTGTCTGAAGCCGGTCTGTGAACTATTAATTAAGTTGTAATATTCTAGGAACCAGTTAAGTCTAGATGCCACCATTCTTTCCATCACTTTTGCAATAACACTGGTCAAAGATATTGGTCTGAAACTATTAATATTGTTTGAGGGTTTGTTTTTCTTTAAAATCGGGATGATAATGGCTTTTTTCCAGTCGGAAGGTACAGTCATTCTCCAACACGTGTTATACAGTTTAAGTAGGATTTCACAGCACAACAGCGTCCCTCAGAGGCACATGAGGGGAAGGTCGGTGGATCTAAATATCATCTATTTAGTCCTCCCGGCTAGGTTCGATGGACCCGTTGACCAACGATAGGTGTGGTCCCCCTTGCAAAATGGGGGTTTAAGTCGGGTGATGTAACTGCCACATTGTAAAACTGGTGCCCGTTAAGAAAACAGTTACATGAAAGCCACATACATGAATATGAGTCCTAAAGATAAATATATATTATATAATATACATTATTAGGGCTAGGTAGTTCATGCCCTGAAAAACACTGAAATATGCATGCCAATATGCTCTTAAAAACTTGAAAATATGCCAAGAAATATGCACTATTTAACTAAAACAATTAATGTTCCTTTGCAGTAGACAGGACGAGTTAGTATAAATAATAAGTCAAGTCACCTTATTCCTTATAGACTGGAACTTAAAAATTCAATGCCACAACAGAATGGTTCTACCTCTTAAACTTTGCCCACTCACGGCTTGTGTGTTTAAAAACACCAACAGTAAGTTTGTTGGCATAAATAAATAATAATTACCATCTGAAGGTTATTTAATCCTGGGACATAAAGTAAGTCACCATTAGGGTAATTTGTCTCTGATGTGAGACTGCCTTTGTGGTTTACCAGAAAAAATACGAACTGGTTTGAGAATTTAATGCCATTCTGGCAGTTTGTCACAATAGCTCAGTGGTTAGAGCAGCCATCTGGTAAGCGGAAGGTCTGTGGTTCAAATCCCAGTTGTGGCATTGAATTTTTAAGTTCCAGTTCTACCTCTTAAATAAAATCTAGCTGATCACAGCAGTCGATACGTGCTGAGGATGGAGAAAAGACTATCTCTGAAAGTGCTTCACATTTTATTACCTACATATGAGTGATGTTTCATGTCGACAAGTAAGCTGCTCCTGACTTACAAGTACTAATTTAAAGATAGCATCACTGTCAACAGTACTTCTAGTTATTAACAAATAGTATACTTATTACTGTTATTATAAAAGTTAAATTTTCTCTTTTCTCTGTCTACAGGTGCAAAAACAGGAGCAATGACATATCCCTGCTGCGGATCAATTATTTCTGAAAGGACTATTTTAACTGCAGCTCATTGTGCACTTGCTAAAGCAGATAATTTTCATCTGTGAGTATCCTGTATAAATTAGGTAGTTTTAAAATAGTGTAACTTTGGGTCATTCAACAATGTACGGATGAGAGGGGGGGGGGGGGCAGAGTGGCCTGGAGCGGTTTTGTGTGCGCATGGCCGTGATAGCACAGTAACAAAAGAAAGGAGTTGAGAGCCTTCTCTAATTCTAGCTGAGTCATTGCGCATGTGCAGATGGAAAGGTCTTGAAGGAGGTCACGTGATATAAATAGAGCTTACAAGAGCAACCAGAGAGTCAGCAGTATTTACATTCCAATTTAGCTTATTTTCATGGTTAATGCTAATATGAGACAGCCTCAGGCAGCAGAAGAGTTTTATAAGACCAAATCCAGAAAGTGCACCCTCAATTTTACTCATTTTATGTGTTACTTGTTCCATTCATGTTTGCCAATAAGGACTACTAGGTTGGGTGGTTTGTCCCACCCTGCAGTCTCAGAAATTCATGAGGTTCCATGTTACATTCATCACAGTTTGCAGGCTTCTTGGCAAATGTAAATTTACTAAATAATATATACAATTACAGGCACAAGCTGTGTGAAGCAGAGTCACTTAAGATTTGTAATGTTAAAGAAATGATAGACAAAAAAGAACTCGATCATAAACAGTTGGCATATTACACATGTGTTACAAGATTGTTTTTAATGCAATAATTTTATCATACACACCTCTATGGTACGAAAGTAACAAGTCTGCCTTACATTAAAAAAGTCCTGAATAATTCAAATTTCAGTTACGATGAGTTGCTCGGATAAGTTTTTCTGTGGTATTGACTTATCTTGAGAAGGCGAATGTCTGGTAACTTTTAACTTTATGGGCTCATTTGAGCATCATTTCACCCCATTTCATTCATTGTACAATATGACCTACCAAGTTAAAGGACTTTCAACCTCAAGGTCTCATTTCCAACACTGCCAAAAAAATAACACAAGTTCACTGCAAATAACAGAAGTATTTTCTATTCACAGTTCTATAACACAGTTCCCAAGAGTGTATACAAGAAGAAGCACTTTTGATTTTACATAATCATGTGTGTTTACTTTATAACTCGGCTGCAGAACAAATCGTATAGTTTGCTTTCACTGCAGTGACCCTTTTTTTCTACTGCGCACTAATGTAAATGACTTGCTCAAGGCTAGGATTATCAATTATAGTTATACTTGTACACTGTCAGTTTCTGCATTCAGTTTGAGTTGTAAAAACTAGTTTGCCCATTGTGCACCTTAAAAATGAAAATTTATTCCAGACATCTGTATTGCTTTGGAGCAGTGTTTTTCAACCTTTTTCATGACACGACTCCCCTAGTATCAAAAATATTTCGCGACCCCCAGACCCATTTTTTCATGTATGTTAAAAATATATAATCCATACAACAATTTTAAGCTTTTGCGTTATTAGGATTCGGATATAAATACATAATTAAGTATACAAAACATATAATTTTAAATTGAATACGTGGCCAATTGATAACTAACAAAAAATACATAGTATTAGGCCAAGACTCCCAGTGACATCTGTTGGTAACACTCGGAACTAGTACAGGTTCCGTGAAAGGTCCACAAGTTTTGAGACGATTCTTGCTAGAATGCGCTGGCCTATAAATTAAGAGCTCTTGAACATCAAAAACTGCTATAGGACAAATGTCCAACCTAAATGAGAAAGCACTACTCACTAGCTATTGAGTAGCTTTTCGTGTGGCTAAAGCAGGAAAACCTCATAGTATTGTCAAAAATTTGATTTTACCAGCGGCTTTAGGTATAGTAGAGATTATGTTTGGCAAGCAAGAGGTCAAAAAGCTCAAAAGTATATCTCTCTCTGACAATACCATCCAACCCAGGATAAGCAATATGGCGAATGACATTCATGATTAAGTTATAGATAAAGTAAAGAAAAGTTATTTTGTGTCCTTGCAATTTGATGAATCTACGGATATTGTGGGTTGTGCGCAGTTTGTAGCTTTTGTACGTTTTGAATCCAATGAAACATTAATGGAAGAAATACTATTTTGCAAGGCACTTCCCATGAATACTACAGGTCAGTGCTTGCATGACATGTTCCTTGAAGCTAAGCAAGATATGAATATCGATTGGGCACAAAAATGCATTGCTGTTTGTGGTGATGGAGCAAAAGCCATGACTGGTGCGAAGAGTGGATTTATTGCTAGACTGATCGAACAGATGCCAAACGTTTGTTGAATGCATTGCTTTCTCCATCGCCAAGCTCTTGCAGCCAAAACCTTACCACAAGAATACAGTCAAGTTCTAAATATCATTATTATCATTGTAAATTCTATTAAAGGAAAAGTGTTGCAGACCCGATTGTTTTGAATCATTTGTGAAGATATGGGGACACTACACCGCAATTCGCTTTACCGTGCAGAGTTTAGGTGGTTATCAAAAGGCAAAGTACTGGCCAGAGTTATGGAACTTCGCACTGAACTATTATTATATTTACAGCAAGCCAAGTCACATTACTCTGAATTCATTTCTGACTCAGAATTCCTTTTGAAATTGGCTTTTCTTTCTGACTTATTTGAGCATTTATAAATAACTTGAATAAAAATCTTCAAGGACGGGATGAAAATGTCATTACAGCAACAGACGAACTCCATGGCTTTATAAAAAGAATTGAATTGTGATCTATAAATCAAAACAACTTTGATTCATTTTCGTCGACAAAGTCTTTTATTGAAGAAGTCGGAAGCAAGATAAACATCATTTCATATATATGTGGTATGAAAATGGTGTTAGAGAATGTGAAGAAAGAATTCTGTCATTATTTCTCAGTGCAAGAGATATTGGATAGCATCGGGCAAAGATAGATCTTAAATCCGGTTTTTAAATATAGCTATGAATGAGGCAAATTTAGCAACTAAGCTCAAAGAAAATCTGTTGGAATTATCTGCCGATGGTATGTTATACTTGGAATTCAAGTCTGAAAATTTGGATACCTTTTGGTTAAAAAGAAAAACAGAATACCTAGAATTAACAACTGAGGCTTTGAAGTGTTTGATTCCATTTTCTACCTCGTACTTGTGCTAGTTGGCATTTTATTCAATGGCCCAAATAAAAAGTAAACTAAGAAATCACTTAAATTTGGAAAATGATTTAATACTTAATGTTGCAAAAACAGATCCACAATAGGAGAAATTGATTGAACAAACTCAAGCACAACCTTCACATTAAAATGAACAAGTACTCAAAGATTTTATTTTTTGTTAATTTGTTTGTATAAATAACATAACAAGGATCATTTTGTTAACTCTTTCTTAATATATCTACCTTTTTAAAATTTGTTGATCTTTTTACTGAGTTCTCTCAACCTCTCTCGACCCTCTCACAGAGCTTCACGACCCCCCAGGTT
The DNA here is from genome assembly GCA_030765045.1 of Tenodera sinensis. NCBI lineage: Eukaryota > Metazoa > Arthropoda > Insecta > Mantodea > Mantidae > Tenodera > Tenodera sinensis. The sequence goes on along the minus strand of CM060965.1, from coordinate 29,688,851 downwards.
GAAAAACACTTAGAGCGTAGATGGGGAGAACTGACGCAATGTCTCATTTCCCCTACATCATAGTTTTAACCCCATCCACTGGGATACACAGCAGTTAGCTATTAGGCCTCACTGCAACTGTTGTCTATCTGCCTAAGAGAATGGCGAGTCCCTCATTGTATGAGTCATGTCGCTTAACAAGGTAAAAAGATACTTCACAGTCGAATGGAAATATACATACTTTTGTGTTCCTAGTAAAAATAAAGCTTTGTGTTTGTTATCCCAAAAGAAAATCTACATAACATAATCACAATCCCGTAATCATAAAACTAATACATCATGTTTCTATTCGCTGCAGCCGTTCCACACCTTGTAAATACTTAATTGCATTCCTGTCACCCCTCTTTCCCATGCCTGATTTAAGAGTATTAATATATTCAACAAATGTAAGATGCAGAGAAATTTAAAAGGAATCTAAAAATGTGTGCTCCAAGGATGTTATTACTCAATAGATGAGTTTATAACTTACTGAAGCATTACGCCTTTTGAGTATAATTAATAAATTTTTGTCTCTACTGGACAAAACAGTGTAATTACTAGCTTAAGGATAAAATACATACTCATACTTACCTTGTAATAATTGTGAATTAAATTGTGAGACAGAATATTAGACTCATAGCATAGCTAATTCCCATTAATAATCATTTAAAAACTGCACCAATTGTATTAGGTGAATCTTATTGTTTGTGGACAATGCCATGAATTCTAGTAAGTTTAATCGGCAGATAAATAAATGTTGCTGTTATTATTTATTTATGCCAACAAACTTACTGTTGGTGTTTTTAAACACACAAACTGTGTGTGGGCAATGTTTGAGAGGTAGAACTGGAACTTAAAAATTCAATGCCTTTGTGGTTTACCAGGAGAAATACGAACTGGTTTGAGAATTCAATGCCATTCTGGTAGATTGTCACAGTAGCTCAATGGTTAGAGCAGCTGCCTGGTAAGCAGAAGGTCTGTGGTTCAAGTCTCAGCTGTGGCATTGAATTTTTAAGTTCCAGTTCTACCTCCCAAATGTTGCTGTTTTTGTCTTGTGTTAGTCCACTGAAATGCCTACCAAAAATTCATGCTAGAAAGAATTGTTATGTATGGTTTATACATAAAAACCATGAATGTAAATTTTATAGGAACAATCTCCATAGATGAACTTAAGAATAATATAAGAGTAGAAATTATAAAATTATGCATATGAATTAAATTTCATCCATACTTGCCAGGAAAGTCTTGATGCAGATGTATGCCACTTATAATAAGACTATACGCATTATAGTGCATCAGTTGTGAGTAAAGAAACAGATTTAGAACAGTAACCCCCGCTGTGTAATAGATAGTGCACAAAGCACACATGTGAGCTCTGGCCCCACAATATGATGAACATACTGTATACTGTAGTTCCACTAGAGCAAAGTTGAAAAATTATCACCAGCTCCAGCATCAAATGCAGGAAATCCTTTACCATAAGTTACACATGGCAGGCAAACCCTTGTTTCAAGAAATTGCCTTCTTTCTGCCCTGAAATTATTTTATATGGTTAAAGTAGAAAGCATTAACTGAACAATGCGTAATTCATTAATGAATACTGTGTTTGGGTTTAGATCATCAGTAAGAATCGGAGAATATGATGGTAAAGGCAATCCTGACTGTACTTCAACATTCTGCGCACATCCAGTTCAAGACATTGGTATCAGCCACATACTTGTTCATCCTGGTTTTGAGAAGAAGATATTCAAACATGATGTTGCCCTTATCATCTTGAAGTCACCAATGAATTTTTCAGGTAATTTTATCCCATACCAGCACTTCTTGATATGCATGCTTGGTGCGGAGAATTTACAGTTAAGACAGTACAGGTCTTATGGCAGCAGTGTTGTCACATAACAGTGAACACGGCTCTAGCAGTAATTTGTTTTTGATGCCACTAGTACACTATTTCATGATTTTATGCCACAACAAACAAATCATTAACCGTATAAGATACATATAATTTTTGACATTATGCTAGAGATAAATGCTAAATGCACTAGCACATAGTACACTCTCAATTGTTTATGCGTGGTTCATGCTTTTGTGGATTTACCATGCATTGTTTATGCTCAACAAATATTTAGTACTTATTAATACTAATTATTATAAAGTGACAAAATTATACTCGAATTCAAATCAAAATAGTGGGTTTGTGAACTCAGATTTGATGTTTCGAATGTAGTAGTTTGGAGGAGTAAGAAATGGAATGCCCCTTTGTGAAAGAATAAGAGGGAATCTCAGCCACACTTACCTGCTTCAGTCTGGATTAGCTCCAAGAGTCTTGCCACTCTTGCAATAATTGTGCTATCTACTCATGCTTTCAGACATAGCTAATTTGTATCTGCAATATCAGACCTCCATGACTAGTAAATGTTATTGTTTATTTGCAAAGGTATTCAATTAATAAAGCTTAACAAGAGATAGATGTGGTGAAAAAATATCTGGTGTGTTGCACTCATATGACTTTCCCTGCCCTTGTACTAACTATTCTTAAAAACTCTTATTCCTCTAACTTAGTTGAGATAAACATTTGCAAAATTATTGTATTGCTAATTTTCTTGTAGGTGCAAGGGGAATATGGGAATACGGGAATACAGTAGGTTCAAGGGGAATATGGGAATAAAGAATCTGAATCTATAGGCTCTGAGCGGTAGTCAAATCTTTTAAAGCTGATCGCTATATGAAGGCTTTGAAATTCTGTTCTCTTTGTATGGCGAACAGATTAGAAAATGAATAACGACTTTCCATTTGAGAAAAGTATAAGTATTGAAAAACTCGCACAAATAACAAGGAATATCTCAGATATGGTTCACTAAAAAAAAAAAAAAAAAAAAAAAAATTCATTTGGACATAAATTGTATGTTTTAACGAGATATAAATTTTTTGTAGAATAAAATTTGGTCTACCTCAGTTATGTATTATTCTGGACTATAGCCAGAAAATTTAAAATACACATTTCATTTGTCATAAAAAATAGTTTAAATATATGGCATTTTAATCAAAATCGTTAGCCATTTGCAAAAATAAAAATGTTCGAAACATTTTCCATGTAAAGGGTAGTTTAGAGTGGAGGAATTTTCTTCATAATCATGTCGCATCCTTGAAAGGTATCAAACTTTGGTTTTAACTGACTTTTTGTTTTTGAGTTACACTGTTCACAGGCAGACACACACACGCACACACTTGGATTCAGGGGGCCTCAAAACATATTTCCAGTGAAATCTCAACAATGAATTTTTGGGTGGAATACAATACTTCCCCTACATAGTAGAGAAAGTAACAAGACTGATCTCATGAAAATAAAATACACAAAGTCACAAGAAAAGTATTCAATATTTCCTCAGGAGATTAAAAGACTAAAAACAGACACAAAATGAAGACATGATTTACTGCACTGGTTAATGGATAAAATAATTGCCTTTTGTATTAATAATATAATGTAAGGAATACATAGAACTTTATAATGGGTAGCAAAGTTGCTCAGTCTTGCAATTCTTGCCGGTTTATTTATCAGATGATCCTGATTCGTCAAAAGCTTCTATATGAAAAGTGTTTGTGTTCTGTTGTGAGCATAAACTTTAGTGTTACTTATGTCTTACCTCAGTAGATTTTGATTGGAGAATGTGATTAAAACAAAATTAAAAGCTATTAAAGCATTTAAATGCCAATTGTTTAAAACATATTTTTATCTTTAAATAATAAGTAAAATATATAATATTTAAATTGAATACGTTTATTTAGTTAACTTTTACATATATTCTCACAGTGGCTGCAATGCCTATCTGTCTCCTGAAAAATCCAGATGTTCCTCTTATTGGGCGGAGAGCTAGTTTGGTTGGCTGGGGTAAACTTCCTGGACAAGAAGGTAAGTGGAAATAATTTTTTCCTTTTAATCTTAAAGACATAAGATACGTCATTCCATTCTGAGTTGCAAATTGGTGTCCTTGCCTGTGTGCATTCATCAACTTTAGAGGGAATTAATGAGCTACGTTATGTAAATAAAAAAACATTAGAATAATGGAAGAAATAAACATTCCTGTACGTTACGGTCACGAAATAAAAACTTTTTTTTTTTCGATATTTTTCCAGATTTCTTATTATAAAGCTAATATTTATATATTTAAGAACATTTTATTTATCTTGACTATTGCTTCTTAATTTACATATATTCCTCATTAATGGCTTCAAAATTTCTGTCACATAATATTTGAGTGCAGATAGTGCTAGTAAAGAATCCAGGTATCAGTTCATTTCTTACTGCATGTGGCACCACAGGTGGTGGACATTGAGGCTACAGAAATGAAATGATAATTGGGGAAGGAAATTTGGGAAGAAAACATTCCAAGCCTAGGTTTAGGGCACCTCCTCAGCATTTGCCAGTCATGAGGACTGAGGAAAACCTGGAAAGAAAGCTCAGTCAGAGAGGATGATGCCGATGGGATCAGCTGCAGCAAATGTCATAACACAAGAAACAATGGATGAAGTGAATAAAGTATTTTATGTGCACTTTTACAAGTGCATTCAAGAAAATAAAAGAAATAAGTACTTAAGAGGTGATTAAACCAGAAAATCTGGCAAGTATATTTAAAAACATGTTGAATAAAACATAAGTACGCCCTATCAAGAAAGAAGACATCTAAGCCCTAGAAGATTTTAAAGCACTACTTAGGTTTGAACATGACAGTGCTGAAACATAGAGGAGTGATTACACTCAGAAAAAAATGCATGTATTCTTATGCTACCTAAACTATGTTGGTTATCAAAATGTAGTGCTTGAAGATTTGGGATTAATCACACTAGTCTGTAAAATGGTATCAACTGTTTCTGAAAGTATTGCATAGAAAGCAATGAATGGATAGTTTTCCCATACATTTTGAGAGAAAATGAACTTGGCAGAAGAAAATGATTGAACAATCTTCAAATTCTCCTGGTACCTTGGACTGTACCCCCATAGAGATAAAGAAACTAAGAGATTATGATGAAGATTATATCAATAATAAGCTGATTTCTTTATGCCCAACTGTTAGTTTTTTGTGGACCTATGACCACAATCTTAGTTTTGAAAGCAGAGAAGCTTGCACTTCTACAAAAACAGTGGCCTAGTGTTAGCAGTTCTGATTCTACCTTTCAGTGAGTAAGTAGGGTTTAAGGACCTGTAGACAACTATACTCTGTTCATCAAGAGATTAGAGGAGATGTCAACAAAGCACCGGTTTGTATCACTCCGCGGCCTCGTGCATTCACAATGACGCAACACAGTTACCTACCGCTACGTGTAGGTATAATATGCATTTTACACTACTAAAAGAATATATTTACTTGATCCAAATAACATGTAGCACATGGAAATTAACTGCTGCTTACGTCATCTCTGCCCACAATAACACTTTTTCATTTCCTGCTCACAATATTGAAACCTATCTCCAGAAGCAGCTTGTGGAGGGAAGTTCGTTTTAAATCTGGAAGATCGGAATCAGAGTTAACTGCCAACAGCACTTTGTTTAAGGTGGAGGTTCATTGTTAACAAAGAATTGGTGAACTTTTTGACAGATTGCAGATCTCACAAATTCGTCACAAACTACATCCACCATTTATCTAGCATGTGGTCACTTTTTGCCGAGATCTTTACCAACTGACGATTTTTCTTTGCGTGTGCTGTAAATACTTGCAACTGACACACCGGTAAACTCGGATGTTAATTTCATCATGTCTTCGATAGGAAGTTCGGGATATTTCTCGCAGAACTTGTTAAACACGTACAATATTGTTGTCTTTTCACCACTTCACAATGGTTTGCCGCACTTATGTTTCACAACTCACTTGTTCCGCCATGTTACTTTCATACTGAATAATGTGTGTGCAGAATGAATTAGGCTGGTTACAGATTCACTTAACTGCGTATTCTTACACTTTAACTATGCTTAGTACACTTAAGTTCATGCTTTAGCAAACATTAAGTGACATTTCAGACCTTAGTAACAGTATTTCTTCAAGGGACTATTTACACGGCGAAAGCGTCAAGAGGGCACGCTGTGGCCAAAATGCACGTGACTTTGTTTACGTCTCCTCTTATCTCTTGATGAACAGAGTATAGGTCATTAGGGCTTTACCTTTCAAAGTTTGCTTACACACAGTTTGTGTGTTAGAACAATCCACTATCATTGATGGATCTTATAAATGAAACATCTAAACTAAACTGGAAAATTGGCAGGCATTTACTTATAAGTATTCTCTTCTTTTATTTACTTCAAACATGTAGCGAGCATTTATTTGACAAAAAAATTCTTGCAAGTATTTACTAGTTTTTATTCACTTCATCCATTATCATGTATATAATATTAGAAAATGTAGGTGTGTGTATCAAAGTGTCAATATCAGAGGAATTGAACTGTATAATAGATTACTAAATCCAATTAAAGCCTTGAAAAGCATTTCAAAAATAAGATTCATACATAAGTTTTTGCTGAGTAAATGCATATACAGAGTGAATGAATTGTGTACCAATATGTAGATATTCTTTTATGTAAATACTTTTATATTATTTTTTTTTAATTTTGATATGTCCAAAATGAATGTATATTTAACATACTAGAGTAATAAATATTAATACTAATAATACTGATGATGATGATGATGATGATGATGATGATGATGATGATGATGATGATGATTAAGGTTAACCAAATTATTTATTTTTATAAATTTTCAAATATTTCTCAGTAACGTTTATATTGATTGATTACTGCTAAATTCATGATCTCTAAATTGATTTGTTATTCATAATATGCATTCTTCAATAAAATATGCAATGATATAAGCTGTTATAAAACAGTTTTATTTGTATTATTATAAGTCATTTTTATATTTTCAGTTCATGGTTTTGCTGAAGTCCTGTATATTTGTCACATATTTAATAACTTAAGTACACATATGTACACATGTGCAAAACCTGTAATTTTATTTCTATGGAGTGCAATAAGTGTTAATAAATACAAGCTTATACAGTGTAATATGAAAGAAACTTGTCCAATATATATTGTACTTTGTATTACTGCGATTTTACTGGACTAACAGAGTATGAGTTTTCACATGTGAAACGATTGTTATTGCAGTGACACCAAGTCGAGAGCAGTTACTTGAGCTGCCAATAGTCCCACTGGAAAACTGCAACCGCATTTATAGCAAAGTTATACCAATAACCCAGAACCAGCTGTGTGTTGGAGGAGAAGAAGGAAAGGATGCTTGTTCTGGTTTTGGTGGGGCACCACTTGTTCTGCTTGATCACATTACACAATCACGCTACTATCAGGTGGGTCTCATAAACATAATGATGGGATGGAATAAGATCTCATCACAAATGAGTGTGTATTGCAAGTCACTTTTAAGATATCTCACTGTGGATGTTTGCCAGATGAGTTCAATCTTCATTCATGGGTCTTATTACGGTAGCTCTGTGATAAAGTATCATATAGAGAACTGAGGATTCATGGACTGATTCTTAGCACTGAATTTTTGAAATATGATTTAACCATAATACATACAGACAACATGATAGTTAAAAAAATATTGACTGGCTGTACTTTGGGTGGCCCTGGTCTAGTAAGCTTTTCAGATTCTTGACTGTGATGCGGTTTTTGTATGAGTTTATCAGAAATGTACAGTACTATGAGACTCGTTTTCTATCTACAAGGTCGTGGTAACAGATGGAATGCATATATCAATGTTTCTTTATCACAGTATATTTATTAATCAACACTTCGATACTTTACACTCTCAGCACCATACTAAATACTTAAAAACCTTTACACTTTTTTTAATTTAGTAGAATTTATGCTGGAAGAAAGTTTGGTGAAAGTTCCATGTTCACATGCTACCAAAACACGTCTTATCACCTTAAACATATAGACGCTACTAAACTGTTTCTTGGCGTCGCTTTTTGACACGACACACCGCCATTTTCGTCTTCATCCGCCGTATTCATCCGCACAAATAGTTCTTTCTCGTTAGGGAAGTGATCCCAATTATCGTATCCTATTTTTATTATGGAACACAAACAATTCTAATATTTATACACTTTTAACAAACATTTACATGAACGATTTTCTATTGGGGTCTTCTAATCTGTCTCAACTGACTATAAATCCAATAGGTATTTTCATATTACAAGTTAAATTTTGATAGATATACCATTTCTTATAAACTGGTAGTCTTATTAATTTCTCACATGTTAAAAGACTAGAATTTTAAGGTCTATCATGATGGGTTTACTGAATGTAACAGTAAATAAAGCTTCAAGTGGAGTAGATTTAATGGCACCAGTTATTAATCATAATGCTTGATTTTGAGTTTGCTCAAGGATTTTTCTGTCTGAGGCCAAGGTTACAAGCACTTCACTACAATATTTTAAAATGGGTTTAATGTACATGTTCTAAGTTATTTTTAAAAGTTCCATAGAACAACCTATATTTTACCAGCAATTGTATTTAGTATTTTGAATCAAATGCATTCTTATTAATGCTTTCACCAAGTTAGTTCATTGTCCAAGATCACTATTAGTTATTTAGCCTTTTAAGTTCTTAAAGTAGGTAGGTTTAAGGGTATCGTTTTATAAGCTAGAAACAGTAACGTGAATCTAAATTATAGTGAAAACTGAGTTGGATTGAAACACAATTCAAAAAATAGAAACACTTGAAAGAGATCACTAAACTCTCTCAACAAAAAAGCAATATGATTTTCAAAAAATTCAGTTACCATCTAAGTAAGCACTAAAAATCCACATCTTCAAAAAAATACATTATCTTGGCCCCACAAAATAATTTCAGCATAGAGAAATTACTGTGCAACAAGTCAAAGGACCAGATACTTGGCTCTTATTTACAAAATAGAGAACAATGCGTTGAAATAATACACAATGTAAGTGGAAAGCTAACAAAAATTCGATCACAATTCAAAAAAGTAAAACATGGAGTACCACAAGGCTCAAAATTAGGACCATATCTATTCTTACTCTACATAAACAGTTTATTTAAAATAATTCAAGAAGCTGGGGGAATAGCGATAGGTTATGCAGATGACACTACAATTGTAGTTACAGGAAAAACAGAAATAGAGCTACAAATTAGGGCAAATACTCTACTAGAAAAAGTCAGTCAACATCTAAAAAATTTAGGTATGGTATTAAACGCAAACAAAACAGAGTGGATGCAAATTAGTCTCGGTAACAAAAAACAAACAAATACAAATATTAAGATAAAAATAGAAAACAGAGAAATTCAGCAAGTAAATAAAACAAATTTCCTAGGATTAATAATAGACAGTAACTTGAAATGGAATATGCATGCTGAAAAAGTCATAAGCAAGATTAATTCAGGTTTATATGTACTAAAACAAATAACACAAATAATACATAAAAGAAGTGTCAAGCAAGTATACTATGCCTTCATTCACTCGCACCTAAACTATGGAGTGGTATTATGGGGCACAACACATAAAACATTACTTCTAAGGCTGTTTAGGCTGCAAAAGAGAGCAGTACGCTTAATTGCAGGAATAGAAAAAAGAGATTCATGTAGAAATGTGTTTAAAAAACTAAATATTCTAACGTTGCCTTCTTTGTATATATATGAATGTACTAAACTCACATTAAAAAGTTATAATCAAAACAAAAACAGCAATATCCATAAATATAACACTAGAACAAAAGAAAATTATTTTAGAAATAGACTTATAGGTGGTCTAAATAATAAGTGCATAGAAAATAGTAGCAAAGATCTGTACAACCATCTACCATCTAGAATTAAACAGATAACAAATGAAAAAATCAAACTAAAGAATATTAAATCTTATCTATTAGAAAAGGCATTTTACTCTGTAGAAGAGTACAAAAATTGATAAAATATGGTATATTGCACTTCCCAATATTCTCAACTAGTCTCATATTTATGTAAATATACTTGTATTGTATGTACATAGAATTTGACGATCCTTGTAAAATTTTTTACAATTGGAGAAAATAAACAATACCACAAAACAAAAAAGCAGGAATCTATCAAATCAGTTGACCACATTTATATAGGGAAAACCAAGAGGAATTTAGAAGTCAGGTTAAAAGAACACATGAGGTGCATCAAATACAAATGAATTGATAAATCTGCTGTTGCACACCATTTTTGGACATCCAACCACAACATTACGCCAAACATAAAACTTCTAAAAGCTATAAAACATGCTGCAGAGTTGGATGCTTGGGAAAAAATTCATGGGATAAAAAACAAGCTCTGCTCAATGAATTTTGATTTGCGCCCACAAAACCCTTTATGGAAGTTTATTGGCTCACAACTAGATGTCATCTCAACCAACCATACATCAAACAACATCAACAAGAACCAGTTGTCTAATTCTGATGATGGGAGCAAGTTAAGATCTTGAAACTAGTCAAGTTTAATTATATGTAAGTGATGTTCCGCTTTTCAATTCAACTCAGTTTTCATTATAACTTATGTTTAAGGGTATTCAACTACTTGGTCATCAGCATTTAGTTCTTAATAAGTTGTTGTTTCCATATGATAGGCAGATATTAACTGGCTTATTTTGTAATGAGAAAAGTTTGAAGCTCTTTTTATCTATGTTTAGAGACATTGTTTGAACTCCAGAATTTTTGTTTATTTAATTATCTTTGTACTAATGATTCCTTTTCTTAAAACTTGCTTTTGTTTTGAGACCACCAAATAATCTGATCATAAAACATGATGGTTTTTATATCTTCATTCTTTTTCTTGTGATGTTACGCAAATAGAACTTTAAAACCAGTACTTGACATACCATTGTCTTGGTTGTATACCTATAAAGAAATTTGTAATGATACCATTTCTTTCAATATTTATATTGATTAGATAGAAAAAAAAGCATTTTTGTGAAGAAAGTTTGTAGAAGAGAGAGAAAAGTACATGATGGTGTATAGCAAAAGCCAGATTAATATGTCAGATGTTCTCTTTTATGACAGTGAATAGAATTATTCTCATATGATCTAGTTCCTCTACAATATCTGATGCTCTGTTTTGTTTATTGTAGGTTGGAATTGCCTCCTTTGGTTCAGATAAATGTGGCACTGCTGGAGTTCCCAGTGTCTATTCAAGTGTACATCGATATGCAGACTGGATACAAGCTAACATGGTTTGATGTATTGTAGTTTAATTACACTATTATAGAAGAGAGATAATTTGTCATAATGTACACTTCACTCTTAATTTAATGGATTACTCCAGTTGTTTTAAGCAAGAGTCTGATTCTTCAGAATTTAAATCATATTGTATAGGTTGCGTGTTTATGTTGCAACAGAATTATATTTACTCGGGAGTTTTAGGAATAAAGCTGCTATTGCGTTACATTACCAGGGTTGTCATACATCTCGAAAACTCAGATAATAGCTAATATTTAAGGTACTATATTTTATTAAGTACTTTGGTTTTGGCATTGCGGGTTTGCATATTGTGGGTTAGTTGTTGACGGCTTGTGTTTACATTAAGTGCGGATCTAAGGGTGGAGCAATTATAGATCTTTGCTGAAGAACATTTGTTAAGGACTAACGTGACTCTGCACAGCAAGTATAAATCATTGACCACTTCTTGACAGAAAAAGATGTATGTCTTAAATTCATTTATAATATGACAAATGAACTTACATAATCTCTGTGTTTACAGGAACTGTGTATAGATTTATTAAACCTGGAATCATTCACAATATATCTTTACAGTTTTAAATACTTAGTGCACAAAAATGTGAACACTTGCACTCAACCAGTTATGTGATGTCTAAATACCGAGTACTCTGATGATATGAAAGATTGAGCAATTGAGGAGCTAGTTGATGGAGAAGTAGTGGCGGCCCCAGGTCGAAAAGATTGCACTTGGGAAGCTGACCAAGTACCACCCTCCAGTACTGCACCCCACCAATGATGCCTGTAGTGGGCAGAGATAGGGTATGCAGCAGCTGGGCAGCAAGCCTTGGCCCTTTGTGGGCTGTTGCGCTGAGGATTTATTTATTTATTTTTTTTTTTTTTGTAAATATTTATTTAAGGTCGTTTTGACAGCACGGTCTTATCACGACCATACATAGTAATACATTGTGGATATTAACTTACAATTATACATACACATATTACATTATGTTGACATTTACAGTAAATTTGAAAGTTTTATGTTCTTCATAAACTGTAGAGTCTTGCTGATCATATTCGGTGTATTGACTGCATGATGAAGACTGGAAATGCCGGCTTGCTGTCTATGTCTGCTGTATTGTGGGCAATCTATAAGGATGTGGTGGATGGTTAGAGGAATATCACAGTTGGCACAATTTGGAGGTTGGTCCTTGGTGAGGAGATGACTGTATGTTAGCTGAGGATTTAGTTAGAGATTAATAGAGCAATACATATGGCTGACATCACTGGATGTGTTATAATTTGCTGTGTAGTTGCTATACTTTTTGAGCACAGAAACATGAGAGCAAGGTACACAGCATCTGATTGTTGTTTCTGCTTCTGTGTGCCAGGCTTCTGCAAAGATTTAACCTGCCTGATAGCCCACAATGACATCACAGTGCTAGATTTTTAGCTCATATACAAATGGCGAAACAATGATTTTAAATAATTGTTTTTGTACACGTGCTGTGTGTAGGCCAAAGGTGAAAAGGTAGAAAATCAAAATGAAAATTCATCATAGCCAGCATTTGAACCATGCATTTTCAACTTTCTGTGACTCTTGCTCTAACCAACTGGACTAGTGTTATTAATTGACCCATTTTTCCATTTTAAAAGGTTCTCATTGTTTATAAATTACTGCTAATCTAATGATAATGTGTGGCAGTTATACTGATAATTACCACACTAAGAGTAAGTGAATTTTTTAAAAAAGGAAATGTCAGATAATTAAAAGGATGAAACAAAATTAGTAGTTCGAAACATTTTTTATGTTTAAATTAATTAAAAGCCTTTATTTTTAACATTTGTTGTCATTAGTTTATTACAATGTTTAACTTGTATTACTACTTCCTGTGAGTCTCTGAAGTTCACTAATTAAGTCCTGGGAAAGGTTCTCCAATTCTGCAAGTGATTCCTGTAACCTCTCATCAGTTTCTCCTGTTATACTGTTGATATAATGTTTCTGGAAAATAAATAATAATATTTACTTCTTAATTATAAAATTTACGCCATTACATTTCTCTTTTGCTTTAGCAGCAAGAAAATTAGCAACAGTATTGTGGCTGTACAGTAGCAAGGCAATACCAAAATAAGCATTTTGAGAACAGGAATAGAGTATCAAAGCATTTTTACTGCACCTTGTAAATAGTAGACATAGTCCAAGAGCCCATGACTGCCAGACTTTCCTCATTTTATAAAAGACAAAGGTTTCCACAGTACTAATTGTCTGGCATTCCTAGCGAAAAGGTTTTCATGTTTAGGCTATGGCAGATAGGCTAAGCTACATAGACATTGCATAGGTTAAGGCAGATAACCATTGCTAAGGCAGGTAGGCTAAGATGCATAGGCTAAAACTGATAGGCTCTCATGCATAGGCTAACACATATCGACATGGCAAAGGCTATGGCAGATAGGCTAAGATGCATTGGCTAAAACTGATAGGCTAAGATAGATAGACATTGCACAGGATAACAAAAGGCTAAAGGGATAGACATGGCATAGGCTAAGCAAAGGCTATGGCAGATAGGCTAAAACTGATAGGCTATGACACATTGGCTAAGCTAGACAGACATTGCATAGACTAAGATTGATAGGCTAACACAGATAGAGGCTACTAAAATGCTAAGGTAAATAGGCTGAGATAGCATAGGCTAACACAGACAGACATGGCAGATAGGCTAAGATGCATAGCCTAATATAGACATTGCATAGGCTATGCAAAGGTTATAGCAGATAGACTTGGCATAGCCTAAGATGCTAAGGCTACAACTGATAGGTTAAGCATAGACTAAGATAGATAGACATTGCATACGGTAAGGCAGATAGGCTAAGCATAGGCTAACACGCAAAGGCTAAGGCACGGTTAAGACGGAGATAGGCTAAAACTGATAGGCTAAGATAGATAGACATTGCACAGGCTAAGGCAGATAGCCTAAAATTGATAGACATGGCATAGGCTAAGAAAAGCCTAAGATGCATAGGCTACGCAAAGATTATGGCAGATAGGCTAAGACGCATTGGCTAAAACTGATAGGCTAAGCAAAGAATAAGATTCATAGGCTAAAACTAATAGGCTAAGCATAGCCTAAGATAGATAGACATTGCATAGGCTAAGATGCATAGGCTAAGGCAGATAGCCTAAGATCGATAGACATGGCATAGGCTAAGCAAATGCTAAGGCAGATAGGCTAAGCGTAGGCTATGACTCATAGGTTAAGCATAGGCTAACCAAAGGCTAAGACAGATAGACATGGCATAGGCTAAGCAAAGGCTAAGGAAGATAGGCTAAGCATAGGCTATGGCAGATAGGCTAAGCTAATGCAAGGCTAAGATGCATAGGCTAAACCAGATAGACATGGCATAGGCTAAGCAAAGGCTAGGGCAGATAGGCTAAGTGTAGGCTATGACTCATAGGTTAAGCATAGGCCTACCAAAGTCTAAGGCAGATAGACTAACCATAGGCTATGGCAGATAGGCTAAAACTGATAGGCTAAGCAAAGGCTTAGACAGATAGGCTAAGATGCATAGCCTAAAACTGATAGGCTAAGACAGATAGACATGGCATAGGCTAAGCATAGGCTAAGCATAGGCTATGGCAGATAGGCTAAGCTAACGCAAGGTTAAGATGCATAGGCTTAGATAGATAGGCTAAGATGCATAGATGCATAGACTAAGGCAGATAGGCTAACAAAAGGCTAAGACAAATAGACATGACATAGGCTAAGCAAAGGCTAAGGGTGATAGGCTATGATGTATTGGCTAAAACTGATAGGCTCTCATGCATAGGCTAACACAGATAGACATGGCATAGGCTAAGCAAATGCTAAGGCAGATAGGCTACGCGTAGGCTATGACTCATAGGTTAAGCATAGGCTAACCAAAGGCTAAGACAGATAGACATGGCATAGGCTAAGCATAGGCTATGGCAGATAGGCTAAGCTAAGGCAAGGTTAAGATGCATAGGCTAAGATGCATAGGCTAAGGCAGATAGGTTAACAAAAGGCTAAGACAGATAGACATGACATAGGCTAACATGCATAGGCTAAGCAAAGGCTAAGGGTGATAGGCTAAGATGTATTGGCTAAAACTGATAGGCTCTCATGCATAGGCTAACACAGATAGACATGGCATAGGCTAAGCATAGGCTATGGCAGATAGGCTAAGCAAAGGCTTAGGCAGATAGGTTAACAAAAGGCCAAGACAGACATGACATAGGCTAACATGCATAGGCTAAGATAGATAGGCATTGCAAAGGCTAAGGGTGATAGGCTAAGATGTATTGGCTAAAACTGATAGGCTCTCATGCATAGGCTAACACAGACATGGCATAGGATAAGCAAATGCTATGGCAGATAGGCTAAGTGTAGGCTATGACTCATAGGTTAAGCATAGGCTAACCAAAGGCTAAGACAGATAGACATGGCATAGGCTATGGCAGATAGGCTAAAACTGATAGGCTAAGCAAAGGCTTAGATAGATAGGCTAACAAAAGCCTAAGACAAATAGACATTGCATAGGCTAAGGGTGATAGGCTAAGATGTATTGGCTAAAACTGATAGGCTCTCGTGCATAGGCTAACACAGATTTACATGGCATAGGCTAAGCTAAGGCAAGGTTAAGATGCATAGGCTAAACCTGATAGGCTAAGCAAAGGCTTAGACCGATAGGCTAAGATGCATAGGCTAAGGCAGATAGGTTAACAAAAGGCTAAGACAGATAGACATGACATAGGCTAACATGCATAGGCTAAGATAGATAGGCATTGCAAAGGCTAGGGCAGATAGGCTAAGTGTAGGCTATGACTCATAGATTAAGCATAGGCTAACCAAAGGCTAAGACAGATAGACATGGCATAGGCTAAGGAAGATAGGCTAAGCTAAGGCAAGGTTAAGATGCATAGGCTAAACCTGATAGGCTAAGTAGGCTCAGACAGATAGGCTAAGATGCATAGGCTAAGGCAGATAGGTTAACAAAAGGCTAAGATAGATAGGCATTGCAAAGGCTAAGGGTGATAGGCTAAGATGTATTGGCTAAAACTGATAGGCTCTCATGCATAGGCTAACACAGACATGGCATAGGATAAGCAAATGCTATGGCAGATAGGCTAAGTGTAGGCTATGACTCATAGGTTAAGCATAGGCTAACCAAAGGCTAAGACAGATAGACATGGCATAGGCTAAGCAAAGGCTAAGGCAGATAGACTAACCATAGGCTATGGCAGATAGGCTAAAACTGATAGGCTAAGCAAAGGCTTAGACAGATAGGCTAAGATGCATAGCCTAAAACTGATAGGCTTTCATGCATAGGCAAACACACACAGACATGGCATAGGCTAAGCAAATGCTAAGGCAGATAGTCTAAGCGTAGGCTATGACTCATAGGTTAAGCATAGGCTAACCAAAGGCTAAGACAGATAGACATGGCATAGGCTATGACAGATAGGCTAAAACTGATAGGCTAAGCAAAGGCTTAGATAGATAGGCTAACAAAAGCCTAAGACAAATAGACATGGCATAGGCTAAGATAGATAGGCATTGCATAGGCTAAGCAAAGGCTAAGGGTGATAGGCTAAGATGTATTGGCTAAAACTGATAGGCTCTCATGCATAGGCTAACACAGATAGACATGGCATAGGCTAAGCAAATGCTAAGGCAGATAGGCTAAGCGTAGGCTATGACTCATAGGTTAAGCATAGGCTAACCAAAGGCTAAGACAGATAGACATGGCATAGGCTAAGCAAAGGCTAAGGAAGATAGGCTAAGCTAAGGCAAGGTTAAGATGCATAGGCAAAACCTGATAGGCTAAGCAAAGGCTTAGACAGATAGGCTAAGATGCATAGGCTAAGGCAGATAGGTTAACAAAAGGCTAAGACAGATAGACATGACATAGGCTAACATGCATAGGCTAAGATAGATAGGCATTGCATAGGCTAAGCAAAGGCTAGGGCAGATAGGCTAAGTGTAGGCTATGACTCATAGGTTAAGCATAGGCTAACCAAAGGCTAAGACAGATAGACATGGCATAGGCTATGGCAGATAGGCTAAGCTAAGGCAAGGTTAAGATGCATAGGCTAAGGCAGATAGGTTAACAAAAGGCTAAGACAGATAGACATGACATAGGCATTGCATAGGCTAAGCAAAGGCTAGGGCAGATAGGCTAAGTGTAGGCTATGACTCATAGGTTAAGCATAGGCTAACCAAAGGCTAAGACAGATAGACATGGCATAGGCTATGGCAGATAGGCTAAGCTAAGGCAAGGTTAAGATGCATAGGCTAAACCTGATAGGCTAAGTAGGCTTAGACAGATAGGCTAAGATGCATAGGCTAAGGCAGATAGGTTAACAAAAGGCTAAGACAGATAGACATGACATAGGCTAACATGCATAGGCTAAGATAGATAGGCATTGCATAGGCTAAGCAAAGGCTAAGGGTGATAGGCTAAGATGTATTGGCTAAAACTGATAGGCTCTCATGCATAGGCTAACACAGATAGGCTAAGCGTAGGCTATGACTCATAGGTTAAGCATAGGCTAACCAAAGGCTAAGACAGATAGACATGGCATAGGCTAAGCATAGAATATGGCAGATAGGCTAAAACTGATAGGCTAAGCTAAGGCAAGTTTAAGATGCATAGGCTAAACCTGATAGGCTAAGATAGATAGGCATTGCATAGGCTAAGCAAAGGCTAAGGGTGGTAGGCTAAGATGTATTGGCTAAAACTGAGAGGCTCTCATGCATAGGCTAACACAGATAGACATGGCATAGGCTAAGGAAATGCTAAGGCAGATAGGCTAAGTGTAGGCTATAACTCATAGGTTAAGCATAGGCTAACCAAAGGCTAAGACAGATAGACATGGCATAGGCTAAGCAAAGGCTAAGGAAGATAGGCTAAGCATAGGCTATGGCAGATAGGCTAAGCTAAGGCAAGGTTAAGATGCATAGGCTAAACCTGATAGGCTAAGCAAAGGCTAAGACAGACATGACATAGGCTAACATGCATAGGCTAAGCAAAGGCTAAGGGTGATAGGCTAAGATGTATTGGCTAAAACTGATAGGCTCTCATGCATAGGCTAACACAGATAGACATGGCATAGGCTAAGCAAATGCTAAGGCAGATAGGCTAAGCGTAGGCTATGACTCATAGGTTAAGCAAAGGCTAAGACAGATAGACATGGGATAGGCTAAGCATAGGCTATGGCAGATAGGCTAAGCTAAGGCAAGGTTAAGATGCATAGGCTAAACCTGATAGGCTAAGCAAAGGCTTAGAAAGATAGGCTAAGATGCATAGGCTAAGGCAGATAGGTTAACAAAAGGCTAAGACAGATAGACATGACATAGGCTAACATGCATAGGCTAAGCAAAGGCTAAGGGTGATAGGCTAAGATGTATTGGCTAAAACTGATAGGCTCTCATTCATAGGCTAACACAGATAGACATGGCATAGGCTAAGCAAATGCTAAGGCAGATAGGTTAAGCGTAGGCTATGACTCATAGGTTAAGCATAGGCTAACCAAAGGCTAAGGCAGATAGGCTAAGCGTAGGCTATGACTCATAGGTTAAGCATAGGCTAACCAAAGGCTAAGACAGATAGACATGGCATAGGCTAAGCTAAGGCAAGGTTAAGATGCATAGGCTAAACCTGATAGGCTAAGCAAAGGCTTAGACAGATAGGCTAAGATGCATAGGCTAAGGCAGATAGGTTAACAAAAGGCTAAGACAGATAGACATGACATAGGCTAACATGCATAGGCTAAGATAGATAGGCATTGCATAGGCTAAGCAAAGGCTATGACTCATAGGTTAAGCATAGGCTAACCAAAGGCTAAGGCAGATAGACATGACATAGGCTAACATGCATAGGCTAAGATAGATAGGCATTGCATAGGCTAAGCAAAGGCTATGACTCATAGGTTAAGCATAGGCTAACCAAAGGCTAAGACAGATAGACATGGCATAGGCTAAGCAAAGGCTAAGGCAGATAGGCTAAGATGCATAGCCTAAAACTGATAGGCTTTCATGCATAGGCTAACACAGATAGACATGGCATAGGCTAAGCAAATGCTAAGGCAGATAGTCTAAGCTTAGGCTATGACTCATAGGTTAAGCATAGGCTAACCAAAGGCTAAGACAGATAGACATGGCATAGGCTAAGCATAGGCTATGGCAGATAGGCTAAAACTGATAGGCTAAGCAAAGGCTTAGATAGATAGGCTAAGATGCATAGCCTAAGGCAGATAGGTTAACAAAAGGCTAAGACAGACATGACATAGGCTAACATGCATAGGCTAAGATAGATAGGCATTGCATAGGCTAAGGGTGATAGGCTAAGATGTATTGGCTAAAACTGATAGGCTCTCATGCATAGGCTAACACAGATAGACATGGCATAGGCTAAGCAAATGCTAAGGCAGATAGGCTAAGCTAAGGCAAGGTTAAGATGCATAGGCTAAACCTGATAGGCTAAGCAAAGGCTTAGACAGATAGACATGGCATAGGCTAAGGAAATGCTAAGGCAGATAGGCTAAGCGTAGGCTATGACTCATAGGTTAAGCATAGGCTAACCAAAGGCTAAGACAGATAGACATGGCATAGGCTAAGCAAAGGCTAAGGAAGATAGGCTAAGCATAGGCTATGGCAGATAGGCTAAGCTAAGGCAAGGTTAAGATGCATAGGCTAAACCTGATAGGCTAAGCAAAGGCTAAGACAGACATGACATAGGCTAACATGCATAGGCTAAGATAGATAGGCATTGCATAGGCTAAGCAAAGGCTAGGGCAGATAGGCTAAGTGTAGGCTATGACTCATAGGTTAAGCATAGGCTAACCAAAGGAGGCTAACCAAAGGCTAAGACAGATAGACATGGCATAGGCTAAGGAAGATAGGCTAAGCATAGGCTATGGCAGATAGGCTAAGCTAAGGCAAGGTTAAGATGCATAGGCTAAACCTGATAGGCTAAGTAGGCTTAGACAGATAGGCTAAGATGCACAGGCTAAGGCAGATAGGTTAACAAAAGGCTAAGACAGATAGATATGACATAGGCTAACATGCATAGGCTAAGATAGATAGGCATTGCATAGGCTAAGCCAAGGCTAAGGCTGGTAGGCTAAGATGTATTGGCTAAAACTGAGAGGCTCTCATGCATAGGCTAACACAGATAGACATGGCATAGGCTAACCAAAGGCTAAGACAGATAGACATGGCATAGGCTAAGCAAAGGCTAAGGAAGATAGGCTAAGCATAGGCTATGGCAGATAGGCTAAGCTAAGGCAAGGTTAAGATGCATAGGCTAAACCTGATAGGCTAAGCAAAGGCTAAGACAGACATGACATAGGCTAACATGCATAGGCTAAGATAGATAGGCATTGCATAGGCTAAGCAAAGGCTAGGGCAGATAGGCTAAGTGTAGGCTATGACTCATAGGTTAAGCATAGGCTAACCAAAGGCTAAGACAGATAGACATGGCATAGGCTAAGGAAGATAGGCTAAGCATAGGCTATGGCAGATAGGCTAAGCTAAGGCAAGGTTAAGATGCATAGGCTAAACCTGATAGGCTAAGTAGGCTTAGACAGATAGGCTAAGATGCACAGGCTAAGGCAGATAGGTTAACAAAAGGCTAAGACAGATAGACATGACATAGGCTAACATGCATAGGCTAAGATAGATAGGCATTGCATAGGCTAAGCCAAGGCTAAGGGTGGTAGGCTAAGATGTATTGGCTAAAACTGAGAGGCTCTCATGCATAGGCTAACACAGATAGACATGGCATAGGCTAACCAAAGGCTAAGACAGATAGACATGGCATAGGCTAAGCAAAGGCTAAGGAAGATAGGCTAAGCATAGGCTATGGCAGATAGGCTAAGCTAAGGCAAGGTTAAGATGCATAGGCTAAACCTGATAGGCTAAGCAAAGGCTAAGACAGACATGACATAGGCTAACATGCATAGGCTAAGATAGATAGGCATTGCATAGGCTAAGCAAAGGCTAAGGGTGATAGGCTAAGATGTATTGGCTAAAACTGATAGGCTCTCATGCATAGGCTAACACAGATAGACATGGCATAGGCTAAGCAAATGCTAAGGCAGATAGGCTAAGCGTAGGCTATGACTCATAGGTTAAGCATAGGCTAACCAAAGGCTAAGACAGATAGACATGGCATAGGCTAAGCAAAGGCTAAGGAAGATAGGCTAAGCTAAGGCAAGGTTAAGATGCATAGGCAAAACCTGATAGGCTAAGCATAGGCTAAGGCAGATAGGTTAACAAAAGGCTAAGACAGATAGACATGACATAGGCTAACATGCATAGGCTAAGATAGATAGGCATTGCATAGGCTAAGCAAAGGCTAGGGCAGATAGGCTAAGTGTAGACTATGACTCATAGGTTAAGCATAGGATAACCAAAGGCTAAGACAGATAGACATGGCATAGGCTAAGCAAAGGCTAAGGCAGATAGGCTAAAACTGATAGGCTAAGGTAAGGCAAGGTTAAGATGCATAGGCTAAACCTGATAGGCTAAGCAAAGGCTTAGACAGATAGGCTAAGATGCATAGCCTAAAACTGATAGGCTTTCATGCATAGGCTAACACAGATAGACATGGCATAGGCTAAGCAAATGCTAAGGCAGATAGTCTAAGCGTAGGCTATGACTCATAGGTTAAGCATAGGCTAACCAAAGGCTAAGACAGATAGACATGGCATAGGCTAAGCAAAGGCTAAGGAAGATAGGCTAAGCATAGGCTATGGCAGATAGGCTAAGCTAAGGCAAGGTTAAGATGCATAGGCTAAGCAAAGGCTTAGACAGATAGGCTAAGATGCATAGGCTAAGATAGATAGGCATTGCATAGGCTAAGCCAAGGCTAAGGGTGGTAGGCTAAGATGTATTGGCTAAAACTGAGAGGCTCTCATGCATAGGCTAACACAGATAGACATGGCATAGGCTAAGGAAATGCTAAGGCAGATAGGCTAAGCGTAGGCTATGACTCATAGGTTAAGCATAGGCTAACCAAAGGCTAAGACAGATAGACATGGCATAGGCTAAGCAAAGGCTAAGGAAGATAGGCCTATGGCAGATAGGCTAAGCTAAGGCAAGGTTAAGATGCATAGGCTAAACCTGATAGGCTAAGCAAAGGCTAAGACAAACATGACATAGGCTAACATGCATAGGCTAAGATAGATAGGCATTGCATAGGCTAAGCAAAGGCTAAGGGTGATAGGCTGAGATGTATTGGCTAAAACTGATAGGCTCTCATGCATAGGCTAACACAGATAGACATGGCATAGGCTAAGGCAGATAGGCTAAGCGTAGGCTATGACTCATAGGTTAAGCATAGGCTAACCAAAGGCTAAGACAGATAGACATGGCATAGGCTAAGAAAAGGCTAAGGAAGATAGGCTAAGCATAGGCTATGGCTGATAGGCTAAGCTAAGGCAAGGTTAAGATGGATAGGCTAAACCTGATAGGCTAAGCAAAGCCTTAGACAGATAGGCTAAGATGCATAGGCTAAGGCAGATAGGCTAATAAAAGGCTAAGACAGATAGACATGACATAGGCTAAGATAGATAGGCATTGCATGGGCTAAGCAAAGGCTAAGCATGATAGGCTAAGATGCAATGGCTAAAACTAATAGGCTAACAGAGATAGACATGGCATAGGCTAAGCAAAGGCTATGGCAGATAGGCTAAGACTGATAGGCTAAGCACAGGCTAAGATAGACATTGCAAAGGCTAAGGCAGATAGGCTACGACGCATTGGCTAAACCTGATAGGCTAAGCAAAGGCTTAGACAGATTGGCTAAGATGCATAGGCTAAGGCAGATAGGCTAACAAAAGGCTAAGACAGATAGACATGGCATAGGCTAAGATAGATAGGCATTGCATAGGCTAATCAAAGGCTAAAGGTGATAGGCTAAGATGCATTGGCTAAAACTAATAGGCTAACACAGACATGGCATAGGCTAAGCAAAGGCTATGGCAGATAGGCTAAGACTGATATGCTAAGACTCATTGGCTTAAACTGATAGGCTAACTCGTATAGGCTAAGATAGACATTGCAAAGGCTAAGGCAGATAGGCTACGATGCATTGGCTAAAACTGATAAGCTAAGCATAGGCTAAGACTGATAGGCTAACATAGGTAGACATGGCACAGGCTAAGATAGATAGACATTGCATAAGCTAAACAAAGATTATGGCAGTTAGGCTAAGACGCATTGGCTAAAACCGATAGGCTAAGTATAGGCTAAGATAGCTGGACATTGCATAGGCTAAAGCAGAAAGGCTAACCAAAGGCTATGACAGAGAGACATGGCATAGGCTAAGCAAAGCCTAAGATGCATAGGCTAAACATAGGCTCAGATAGATAGACATTGCCTAGGTTAAGTAAAGGCTATGGCAGATAGGCTAAGATGCATAGGCTAGTGCAGCTAGGCTAAGAGTGATAGGCTAAGCAAAGGCTATGACAGATAGGCTAAAACTGATAGGCTAAGCATAGGCTAAGATAGACATTGCATAGGCTAAGGCAGAAGGCTAAGACACATTGGCTACAGGTGATAGGCTAAGCAAGATAGACATTGCATAGGCTAAGCAAAGGTTAAGGCAGATAGGCTAAGATGCATAGGCTTAGACGCATAGGCTAAGATAGATGGATATGGCATAGGCTAAGCAAGGCCTAAGATGCATAGGCTAAAACTGATAGGCTAATAATAGGCTAACACGCATAGGTTAAGATAGATAGACATTGCATAGGCTAAGGCAGAGAGGCTAACACAAATAGGCTAAGCAAAGGCTAAGGCAAGGTTAAGATGGATAGCTAAGACTGATAGTCTAAGCAAAGCCTAAGGCAGATAGGCTAAGCCTAGGCTAACCAAAGGCTAAGATAGATAGACATGGCATAGGATAAGCAATGGCTGAGACAATTAGGCTAAGCAAAGGATTAGGCAGATAGGCGAAGCATAGACTAAAGGAGGTAGGCTAAGCAAAGGCTAAGGTAGGTAGCTGGGCTAAATATAGGCTAACCAAAGGCTAAGACAGATAGGGTAAGCAAAGGCTAAGGCAGATAGGGTAAGCAAAGTCTAAGGCAGATAAGCCAAGATGCATAGACTAATGCACATAGGCTAAGCATTAGCTAACCAAAGGCTAAGACAGATAGACATGGCATAGGCGAAGCATAGGCTAGGGCAGCTAGGCTAAGCAAAGGCTACGGCAAAACGGCTAAGTAAATGCTAAGACAGATAGAGAAAGTAAAGGCTGAGGTAGATAGGCTAAGCAAAGGCTAAGGAAGGTAGGTTAAGCAAAGGCTAAGACTAATAGGTTAAGCAAATGCTAAGGCAGATAGATAGGCTGACCAAAATCTATGACAGATAGACATGGCATAGGCTATGAAAAGGCTAAGGCAGATAGGATAAGCATAGTCTAACCAAAGGCTAAGGCAGATAGGATAAGCATAGTCTAACCAAAGCCTATGGCAGATAGGCTAAGCAAATGCTAAGACAGACTAAGCATAGGCTAACCAAAGGCAATGGCAGATAGATAGGCTAAGACACATAGGCTAGGGCAGTTAGGCTAAGAGTGATAGGCTAAGCAAAGGCTAGGGCAAAAGGATTAAGCAAATGCTAAGACAGATAGGCTAAGGCAGATAGGCTATGCGTAGGCTAACACTGATAGGCTAAGGTAGATAGGCTAAGCATAAACTAACCAAAGGCTAAGGCAGATAGGCAAAGCATAGGCTAACTAAAGGCTAAGAAAGGTGGATAGGCTAAGCAAAGGCAAAGACTGCTACGCTAAGGCGCATAGGCTAGGAGTGCTAGGCTAAGCACAGGCTAACATAGGCTAACCAAAGGCAATGGCAGTTAGGTTAAGACACATTGGCTAGGGCAGTTAGGCTAAGAGTGATAGGCTAAGCAAAGGCTAGGGCAAAAGGCCTAGCCAAATGCTAAGACAGATAGGCTAAGCAAAGGCCAAGGCGGATAGGCAAAGCATAGGCTAACCAAAGGCTATGAAAGATAGATAGGCTTAGCAAAAGCTAAGGTGGATAGGCTAAGACTGATAGGCTAAGAGTGATAGGCCAAGCACAGGCTAGGGCTGCTAGGCTAAGAGTGATAGGCTAATAAATGCTAAGACAGGCTAAGCAAAGGCTAAGTCAGATAGGCTAAGATGCATAGGCTAACATTCATAGGCTAAGAAAAGGCTAGGGCAGACAGCCTAAGCATAGGCTAACCAAAGGCTAAGGCAGATAGGCTAAGCAAAGGCTAAGGCAGGTAGGCTAAGCATAGGCTAACCAAAGGGTAAGACAGATAGGCTAAGATGCATAGACTAATGCACATAGGCTAAACAAAGGCTAAGACAGATAGGCACATAGGCTAACCAAAGGCTAAGAAAGATAGATATGGCATAGGCTATGCAAAGGCTAAGGCAGATAGGCTAAGCATAGTCTAACCAAAGGCTATGGCAGATAGACTAAGACGCATAGACTAGGGCAGCTAGGGTAAGAGTGATAGGCTAAGCAAAGGCTATGGCAGATAGGCTAATACAGATACGCTAAGCAAAGGCTAAGGCAGACAGGCTAAAACTGATAGGCTAAGCATAGGCTAAGGCAGGAGGCTAAGACACATTGGCTACAGGTGATAGGCTAAGCAAGATAGACATTGTATAGGCTAAGCAAAGGTTAAGGCAGATAGGCTAAGATGCATAGGCTAACACAGATAGACATGGCATAGGCTAAGCAAATGCCTAGGTAGATAGGCTAAGATGCATAGGCTCACATAGGTAGAAATGGCATAGGCTAAGATAGATAGACATTGCATAGTCTAAGCAAAGATTATGGCAGATAGACTAAGACGAATTGGCTAAAACTGATAGGCTAACCATAGGCTAAGATAGATGGAGATGACATAGGCTAAGCAAAGCCTAAGATGCATAGGCTAAAACTGATAGGCTAATAATAGTATAACACGCATAGCGTAAGATAGATAGACATTGCATAGGCTAAGGCAGAGAGGCTAAGACAAATAGGCTAAGCAAAGGCTAAGGCAAGGTTAAGACTGATAGTCTAAGCAAAGCCCAAGGCAGATAGGCTAAGCCTAGGCTAACCAAAGGCTAAGACAGATAGAAATGGCATAGGATAAGCAATGGCTGAGACAATTAGGCTAAGCAAAGGATTAGGCGATAGGCTAAGCAAAGGCTAAGGCAGGTAGGTTAAGCAAAGGCTAAGGCAGATCGCCTAAGATGGATAGCCTAAGCAAAGGCTAAGACTGATAGGGTAAGCACAGGCTAGGGCAGCTACAATAAGAGTGATAGGCTAAGCAAATGCTAACACAGATAGGCTAAGTAAAGGCTAAGCCTAGGCTAACCAAAGGTTAAGACAGAGAGACATGGCATAGGCTAAGCAAAGGCTTATGCCGATAGGCTAAGCATAACTAAAGGAGGTAGTCTAAGGCAGGTAGCTTAGGTAGATAGGCTAAGCATAGACTAAAGGGGATAGGCTAAGCAAAGGTTAAGGTAGGTAGCCGGGCTAAATATAGGCTAACCAAAGGTTAAGACAGATAGGGTAAGCAAAGGCTAAGCCAGATAAGCCAAGATGCATAGACTAATGCACATAGGCTAAGCATTAGCTAACCGAAGGCTAAGACAGATAGACATGGCATAGGCTATGCAAATTCTAAGGCAGATAGGCTAAGACGCATAGGATAGGGAAGCTAGGCTAAGAGTGATAGGCTATGCAAAGGCTACAGCAAAACGGCTAAGCAAATGCTAAGACAGATAGAGAAAGTAAAGGCTGAGGTAGATAGGCTAGGCAACGGCTAAGGAAGGTAGGTTAAGCAAAGGCTAAGACTGATAGGCTAGGCAAAGGCTAAGAGTGATAGGCTAAGACTAATAGGTTAAGCAAATGCTAAGGCAGATAGATAGGCTGACCAAAATCTATGACAGATAGACATGGTATAGGCTAGGCAGATAGGATAAGCAAAAGCTAAGACAGATAGGCTAAGCATAGTCTAACCAGAGGCTATGGCAGATAGGCTAAGCAAAGGCTACGCCAAAAGGGCTAAGCAAATGCTAAGACAGACTAAGTAAAGGCTAGGGCAGGTGGGCTAAGCATAGGCTAACCAAAGGCAATGGCAGATAGATAGGATAAGACACATAGGCTAGGGCAGTTAGGCTAAGAGTGATAGGCTAAGCAAAGGCCAGGGCAAAAGGCCTAAGCAAATGCTAAGACAGATAGGCTAAGCAAAGGCTAAGGCAGATAGGCTAAGGAAAGTCCAAGGCAGATAGGCAAAGCACAGGCTAAGGAAGATAGATAGGCTAAGCAAAAGCTAAGGTGGATAGGCTAAGCAAAGGCTAAGACTGCTACGATAAGACGCATAGGCAAAGAGTGCTAGGCTAAGCACAGGCTAGGGCAGGTGGGCTAAGCTAAGGCTGAGGCAGGTAGGCTAAGCATAGGCTAACCAAAGGGAATGGCAGATAGGCTAAGACACATAGGCTAGGGCAGTTAGGCTAAGGCAGATAGGCTATGTGTAGGCTAACACTAATAGGCTAAGGCAGATAGGCAAAGCATAGGCTAACCAAAGGCTAAGAAAGATAGATAGGCTAAGCAATAGTTAAGGTGGATAGGCTAAGACTGATAGGCTAAGCACAGGCTAGGGCTGCTAGGCTAAGAGTGATAGGCTAAGCAAATGCTAAGACAGGCTAAGCAAAGGCTAAGTCAGATAGGCTAAGATGCATAGGCTAACATTCATAGGCTAGGCTAAGATGCATAGGCTAACATTAATAGGCTAAGAAAAGGCTAGGGCAGACAGCCTAAGCATAGGCTAACCAAAGGCTAAGACAGATAGACATGGCATAGGCTAAGCAAAGGCTTAGGTAGATAGGCTAAGCATAGACTAAAGGGGATAGGCTAAGCAAAGGCTAAGGCAGGTAGGCTAAGCATAGACTAACCAAAGGCTAAGCAAAGGCTAAGGCAGGTAGGCTAAGCATAGGCTAATCAAAGGCTAAGACAGATAGGCAGATAGTTAGGCTAACCAAAGGCTAAGAAAGATAGATATGGCATAGGCTATGCAAAGGCTAAGGCAGATAGGATAAGCATAGGCTAAGCAAAGGCTAAGGCAGGTAGGCTAAGCATAGGCTAACCAAAGGCTAAGGCAGATAGGATGAGCATAGGCTAAGTAAAGGCTAAGGCAGGTAGGCTAAGCAATGGCTAACCAAAGGCTAAGCAAAGGCTAAGGCAGGTAGGCTAAGCATAGGCTAATCAAAGGCTAAGACAGATAGGCAGATAGTTAGGCTAACCAAAGGCTAAGAAAGATAGATTATGGCATAGGCTATGCAAAGGCTATGGCAGATAGACTAAGACTCATAGGCTAGGGCAGCTAGGCTAAGAGTGATAGGCTAAATAAAGGCTACAGCAAAAGGGCTAAACAAATGGTATGACAGACTAACCAAAGGATAGGGCAGATAGGCTAAGATGCATAGGCTAAGCAAAGGCTAGGGCAGGTAGGCTAAGACGCATAGGCTAGGGCAGCTACGCTAAAAGTGATAGGCTAAGCAAAGGCTAAGACAGATACGCTAAGCAAAGGCTAAGCATAGCCTATCACTCTTAGCCTAAGCACAGGCTAGGGCAGCTAGGGTAAGAGTGACAGGTTAAGCAAATGCTAAGACAGATGGGCTAAGCAAAGGCTAAGGCAGATAGGCTAACCAAAGTCTAAGACAGACAGATGTGACCTATGCTAAGCAAAGGCTAAGGCAGATAGGCTAAGCATAGGCTAACCAAAGGCTAAGACAGATAGACATGCCATAGGCTAAGCAAAGGCTGAGACAAATAGGCTAAGCAAAGGCTTAGGCAGATAGGCTAAGTAAAGGCTAAGGCAGGTAGGCTAAGCAAAGGCTAATGCAAGTAGGCTAAGCAAAGGCTAAGGCAGGTAGGCTAAGCATAGGTTAACCAAGGGCTAAAACAGATAGACTAAGCAAAGGCTTAGGCAGATAGGTTAAGCATAGACTAAAGGAGATAGGGTAAGGAAGATAGGCTAAGCAAAGGCTAATGCAGGTAGGCTAAGCAAAGGCTAAGGCAGGTAGACTAAGCAAAGTCTAAGGCAGGTAGGCTAAGCAAAGTCTAAGGCAGGTAGGCTAAGCAAAGGCTAAGGCAGATAGACATAGCATAGGTTAAGCAAAGGCTAAGACAGATAGACGTAGCATAGGTTAAGCAAATGCTAGGGCACCTAGGCTAAGAGTGATAGGCTAAGCAAAGGCTATGGCAAAAGGGCTAAGCAAATGCTAAGACAGATGATTAAGCAAAGGCTAGGGCAGGTGGGCTAAGCTAAGGCTAAGGCAGGTAGGCTAAGCATAGGCTAACCAAAGGTTAAGGCAGGTAGGCTAAGCATAGGCTAACCAAAGGCTAAGACAGATAGACGTAGCATAGGTTGAACAAAGGCTAAGGCAGATAGGCTAAGATGCATAGGCTAAGCAAAGGCTAGGGCAGATGGGCTATGCCTAGACTAACCAAAGGCTAATACAGACAGACATGGCATAGGCTAAGCAAAGGCTGAGAGAAATAGGCTAAGCAAAGGCTTAGGCAGATATGTTAAGCATAGAGAAAAGGAGATAGGCTAAGGCAGTTAGGCTAAGCATAAGTTAACCAAAGACTAAGACAGAGAGACGTGGCATAGGCTAAGCCAAGGCTAAGGCAGATAGGCTAACATGCATAGGCTAAGCAAAGGCTAGGGCAGATGGGCTATGCCTAGACTAACCAATGGCTAAGGCAGACAGACATGGCATAGGCTAGGCAATGGCTGAGGCAAATAGGCTAAGCAAACGCTTAGGCAGATATGTTAAGCATAGAGTAAAGGAGATAGGCTAAGCATAGGTTAACCAAAGGCTAAGACAGAGAGACGTGGCATAGGCTAAGCTAAGGCTAAGACAGATAGGCTAAGCAAAGGCTAAGGCAGATAGGCTAAGCATAGGTTAACCAAGGGCTAAAACAGATAGACTAAGCAAAGGCTAAGGCAGATAGGCTAAGCATAGGTTAACCAAGGGCTAAAACAGACTAAGCAAAGGCTAAGGCAGATAGGCTAAGCATAGGTTAACCAAGGGCTAAAAGAGATAGACTAAGCAAAGGCTAAGACAGAAGAGATTCACTGGTGTTAACTGGGGTAGTAATTGGCAGATTCTGAACACCCCGTACATAACATTCATCAAGCCATTACTCCTCTACATTGCAGAGATAATAATTAGAGCATATAATTCTAACCTAGATCGTGCTGAACTATGGCACAAGCAGGCCCTGCAACTAATAACTGGTGCAGCAAAATCAACTCTAATCATGGCAATGCAAGCGTAACCCAGAGCCCTCCAATATGTCTAACTTTAGAGGAGCAGGCACTTATGAAAAAATGCTGCAGTTAACAACAAAATGGGAAAAAAGATTTTTACAGCCAAGCAAATTAAAACAAACAAGTTTCCTGTCCAAAGTCCCAGAATTTAAAACAGATTTGAATCTTCCTTAATCTAAAGAAAACCCTCCAACTTTCGAACCAATTAATATTCAGCTAGATTCAGTAGAACCAATTACAAGATCTGAAACTTCCAAACCTGTAATAAAAATGATAGCATTAGAAGCTATGAATAATAGATACCCACCAGAAGAATGTCTACATGTTTACAGAGATGGATCTACTATCGATAACAACTCAGGATGAGGAATTACCTGTGCTTTATTTTCATTTTACCAACCAGCAGGATACCATAGAACAAATTTTGATGCAGAAGTAACGGCTATTAATATTTCACTTCAATGCCTTCAGTATAGAACAGATAAATTTCAAATTGTGTTAATACTCTGATCCTAAAGCAGCACTATATGCAATAAATTCATATAAAATGTCAATCCTTTTCTTTCTTTCTTTTCCTGATTACCCTTCCCTTGTGTAGGACTTACACCCCCTAGGACTTACAAGCCAGTGCCTAGGGTCAGACACCTGTTGGAGAGCAGAGGGACCTCTGGACCAGACAGAGTGAAGACCTGTAAGCAGGTGGTCAACCAAGCACCAGGTAATGATGTCAATCCAAATTAAAGAATGTCACAAAATGATCCAACAACTCCAAAAACTACAAAAAAGAATTCAATTACAATGGATACCAGCACATTGCAGTATTGCTGGAAATGACACTGCTGACTTTCTTGCCAAATTTAGTTCGGAATACAAATAAAAGTTTACCTTTTATAAAAAGGTTAATTAAAAATAAATATAAAATCAAACAAACTTAAACACTATTTAACAAAGCAAAAGATAAAAAATGGAATACTCTGATTAAAAGACCAGAAATTATTCCAGAAATCCCATGAAAAACTGCAGTAGCAAAATTTAGATTGTTTGGCCAAACACTAACACAAAATAGCAATTTACACAAATCCAAACCGTCCTTTATGCAACAAAAAAGAAGAAATGACTGAAGATCATCTACAAGCCTGTGAAGTTCTACCTGTTTGATCCACTACAGAGAAATATCGGAGAGCAAGAGTGCTAATGGCTTCATTGCCAAAGCCCAGCATTTGAAAACAACTTGCACCAAAGATAAGTGAAACTAGTCTCTAAATAAATTAAGGAAATTGAAGCTATTAACAGTGAAGCAACAAGATTCTAAAGTAAGAACAAATTATATACTAAAAACTTCACTTATCTTAGTAATATTGCAAGTTCTTGATGCAAAGCTGACTAAAGTTTCAAGTTGACTCCAACTGATTCTCAAAGCTATAGCATATATATAGGTATATATCAGTTTCAAGTTGACTCCAACTGATTCTCAAAGCTATAGCATATATATATATAGGTATAGCTTTGAGAATGAGTTGGAGTCAACTCGAAACTTTAGTCAGCTTTGCACCAAGAACTTGCAATATTACTAAGATAAGTGAAGTTTTTAGTTTCTAATTTGTTTTTACTTTAGTCTCTAAATATTTATTATATTTTGAAAAGCTTCAGCTATTAACAGTGAAGCAATACAATTCTAAAGATTATAACAAATATCTTAGAGACTATAAGCTTCACTTATATTATCATCTGCTAAAAGTTCTTGAAATGAAACACAGACTACATAGTTTCACAGTATATTAACTGTAGCTTACAGTCTCTAAGATATTTGTTATAATCTTTAGAATGATTACTTTTGTTGATTTATATTGTTTCTCCGTAAATAACTTTAGTTTTTTCATTAACGTTAAATCTGTTTGTGGCATTTCAAGTGTAAACAAACTGCGCTCTTATACTGTACTGGTCACTAGTACTAGGTGTGTCTGATGTTCAACGCCATGTTTGTATGGTGAATGCTTCTCTTGTTCAGTACAAAGAATACAGTACATATGCACAAACAATTGTTTTTCATTGTGTACCAGTACTAATTAGTTGAAATAGTTCATACACACTTATTGTGCGAGTTATAATTAATTTGACTGCCAATTAAAGATGTTTCATAAATTATTTTCATGCAATGATCCTGTTATACTGCATCTGAGAGTGCTAAGGTAGCAGTGGTAGAGAGAGGACGTGTGTGGAGGTAGCTCCTGGAGTGAAAGGACTCAAGAAACAATGGGAGTTAGCATACAAGTGTACAGAGGAAGAATTGGAACATTTAACAAGTTAAAATGTTAGGAATTTAAGACAAGTAGTAATTCAGAAGAAATGGTAAATATGTGCCTTCTTACAAGTGCTTTAGGTATACTATTGGTGATTGGTGGTGTTGAAATCAACCTGGGGCCAAAAGGAAATCAAAATGTCATGGAAGAAATTCTGGAGAAAATAAAGAACATGGATGAGAAACTAGGAAACAAATTTAATGGAGTGGAAAAGGAACTAATAGATATTAAGCGAGAGATTAGAAAGGAAATGCAAAATATAAACAAGGAGGTTCAGCACGTCAAAAGAAAAGTGGAGCTGATGGAAGAGAGGCACCGAAGATACAATCTAGTTATAGCAGGAGTGAAAGAAAGGAATGGAGTATAGCCTATCAAGAGGTCAGAGAGATCATAGAAGGGAAGCTTGGAATGGGAGATAAGGGAGGCTTTCAGAGTGGCCAGATCAAGAGGAGCTAGAATGATTATTGCAAGTTTTACATCAGTGCAGTTTGTTTATGAAGTGCTAAAGAAAACAAAGCAACTAAAAGGGTCCGATGTTTTTATAAATAGGGATTTAATGGTGGAACAACGAGCCTTTAAGGGAAACTTAATACAACAAATGAAGATGGCAAGATTGGAAGGAAAATTGGCTTTCATAAAGAATTTACAATTGTGGGTCGACGGACACATAGTGGATGGGTACGAAATGGGCATAAGAAGCTACAGAACTCATGAGCAGGAAATGACTCACCTTAATACATCCGCAACTAGAGTGATGGAAAGCAGATCGAAAGGAAGTTCAATGGGCGATCGGAGACCACAGGTAAAGGGAAGTCATAAAGAACTTATATCACCCGCACGAGGGGCTGGCGGGCAGGGTAGGGTAACAAGTAAGGGAAAAATTATGGAGAGGGCACTGAAATACTGGTTTAGAATATTGAATTTGGAAGAAAGGAACCTGTTGAAACAGTGCCTACTATAACAAGAAAAAGTTTTAAGAATAAGGGTTGGGCAGAATGTCTCAGAAATAACTGAAAAGTAGTGGTTATGGGGAAGTATGGAGGAAAAGAGAAAATAATACACACAATTTTTGGAAACTGGCAAGAAAAAGATTTGACGACATAGAAATACAAAACATATTTAGTGAGATAGCTGAAAAGAGATCCTTAATTTGTTATGTACAAATGAAAAATTCATGGGTTAGGGAAAAGTATATAGACGTGGATAGATAATGAGGAGCGAGAAGGCATTGCATGGATGAAAGCAGGAGTATGGAGATTAAAGGGTCTAAGGAAGGGCATTGCACAAAACCAATGTCCTATATGTGGTGGAAATGAAGACATAGAACATATAATATTTAAATGTATTGGGTCTGAAGGTTGGAGAAAAGAATATATTAATAAGAAATGGTTGAATATGAGTAGAAATAGATCTATAGTTGAAATGCTTTATAAAGACAGTAAGAGGGTAGGAAGATTTTTATATAATGTGAAAAATAAATGGATTTGGACAGTAAATAGAGTTGAATAATAAGATATAAGTGATAGAATAAGTTAGAATTAAGGAATTATTGTAGAATATGAATATGACTGGCAATGAGCCAGGGCTGAACACCGGTCATATTCACATGTATATAGCTTGGCAATAAATAAATAAATAAATAAATAAATAAAAAATACTGCATCTGTGACCAAGTGCTCCTAATCTTAAAATAGTTTGGGACTGCCTTTCTACTCTACAATTTTCTGCACAATGTTTTTCCACATCCTTCAAATTTAAAAGGTTACAATAAAAATATAAAAACGCTGTACATGTGATGGAAAAATGGAAAAGAAAAGATCAAACAGAATTCTGTTGACCTATATACATAGAAATTTGTTATTATTCTTTAAAATTAATTAAATTTTGCTGTTAAATGGATATTTGCTATTAAAAAGAAATTATTTAGGGAGAGACATGTCATAACTCTAAGAACAGTGCCACCACAATTTCTGATTTCTTGATGTGTAGGTTTTCTGTATAACCCATGAATCTTAGTTCTTAAAAATCAGAATGACACATCCAAATTAACGCTAAAACTAACTGAAACAGTAATTAGCAATTCATTTAAAAAAGAATCTTCCTTCTGGCCTCAGTCATCATGGGATTGCAGAGTCAAAGAAATGGTAGTTGGTCAATCTGACAGTGACCCACGCTCACCAATGAACACCTTTCACTGAAATTCCATTTTTACTAAATATTGTTCAAGTTCCAAAACTAAAACCTGATAACAATTAGTTTAGATATGTAATAAAGCTTGGATCATTAATGCAGTGAGTGCTTCTTTTCTTGAGCTATAATGGTCTTTTCCCCAGTCAACAGAGGTTGTAACTCATTGCAAAACTATATAATTTTCCCCAATTAAGTCAATTTCTTTCACAATAAGCATAGCTACCTTTTACATATTTTCACTAAAAGAATTTGTCATCAGAATCCAGCTTAGATTATCCAGGAAGTTCACATTCCACTTGAGAACTCGCTACAAATTCCAAAGCATTTTCAAAAAAGTGTATGCTTAGCTCCATACAATAAGTTCAGCCTAGAGAAATTACTCTGCAGCAAATCAAAGGTTCCAATACCACAGAAAAAAATGACAGGATGTGACCAAATTATGTAGGAAAAAATTAAGAGAAATTTAGAAACCAGATTAAAAGAACAAATGGATGGTTAAAACTACAGTTTCACACCATTTTTGGACAACCAATCATAACATTCCTAAAACCATCAAAGCACACAACAGATCTGGATGCTTGGAAAAAGATTCACTATGGAAATTCATCACCCCAAAGCTAGATGTCACCACAAATAACCAGAAGTGCTCTTAAAGGAGGAAAAAACACTACAATAGACCTACAATGCACTACAGAGTGTCAAACTGCCCATCAAATGAAGCTTTCAGCTTGCATAAGAATAAGTTGATGCATACAGACAATATGCACTAGAAATGTGGAAAGAAATTTACCTTCACTTTTGTGATAACATTTTGTGCTGCAAGTTTTGCTGAGGACAGTAATTGACTTTTCTTCCTCTCTTCTGTGCATTTTGAGCAGCCCTCCAAATGTGCTGAAATAGTCAAACAAAACATGTATATGACAAATGCTTTATTTTACAGCAGAAGAGACAGCACTAACAAACCTATAAAGTACATGCTAAATGTTTTAGAAGTAAATGAGTCAACCTATAGACACTTAAAGTTTCACTTACACTTATTTTTGTCTGGATATGTTTCGAAGACCAGCGTCTTCATTCTCAACAGTTTCTTGACTGGCAGTTGAAGAAGAAACATCTGTTGTAGTGACTGTGCTGCTATCTGGGTTGCTGGATATAAACTTCATTATGTTGTCTGCTTGTGGTATATGAAAATTCATGGCTATGTGAACATTCTTCACAATATGTATTTTCTTTCAAATTATCAGTTCTGCTGTTGTTTTTGCAAGTTTTAGTAATTTAATATCTTGTTCTATGGTGTGCTGAATTGACCAGAAGGTGTGGGCTACGGCTGATTTGTTGATCTGTTTGAAAGTTATGTGCTCCTTCAGTTCTGTTTTAAGGTTTCTTTTAGTTTGGCCGATGTGTATATTTTTGGACAACTTTGGGTGCAATAAATTCCAGAAACTGTTCTAGGATCATAACATTAAGCTAGCCCATTGCAACAGGTTCAACCCAAGAAACCTGCTAAACCACCCATTAAAGGGCACAATACCGACGAACTCAAAATCCAGTGTTTATCAGATAAAATGCAAGGATTGCCCAAAAATATACATTGACCAAACAAAAGAAATCTTAAAACACAACTGAAGGAGCATTTTAGAAACATAACATTCAAACAGATCCACAAATCAGCCATAGCTCATCACTTCTGGTCAACTCAGCACACCATAGAACAAGATATTCAATTACTAAAACTTGCAAAAACAACATTAGAACTGATAATTTGAAAGAAAATACTTATTGTGAAGAATGTTCACATAGTCATGAATTTTGATATACCACAAGCAGACAACATAATGAAGTTTATATCCAGCAACCCAGATAGCAACACAGTCACTACCAATACAGATGTTTCTTCTTCAACTGCCAGTCGAGAAACTGTTGAGAATGAAGATGCTGGTCTTCGAAACGTGTCTGGAGTGTAAGTGAAACTATAAGTGTCTATAGGTTGACTCATTTACTTCTAAAACACTTGAAAAGTCTCCATGTGTATATTACTTTGTATATATTAAGTGGAATACAGACTAAGTGTTACAACTTGGCTTGGTCTAGGACATTTACAATCTTTATTTCAATGATATTTTCCAAATGTGTAATCCATGACCAAATTAACTTATGTGAAAAGTTTTAAATATAAATTTCATTCTCATATAATAAACTGGGAACCTTCATATAGCTTTATTCCTGTACTGTTTCAATCTTTATATATGTGGAAATGATCTCATATGGTTAGTAATTGTATTTTAAAATTAATTTCTTTTTACATTCTCTAACACATAGTTAGTAGGTAGAAAAAGTATTACGTTCCCATCAAAATTTGATATTGAGATAACCTCTACATGTTTTGGGGGCCTTAAATCTAATGATAAATATGAAACTTTGTCTTGTAATTAAAAATACAGTATTTTAATAAAGTATTTAGAACTTTTTAATGCCAAGTTTGTCTCAGGAAGCCAGGTACACCTACTCATTGTCAGAGACCTGCGAAAAGCGCAGGCCTAACAATAAGACAAAATACCAAAATGACAAATAAAGCATCTGTGCATCTTGTTACAGATAGTCAAAACTCAACATTTTACATTACAAACAAATTAGAAACTAAAAGCTCCACTTATCTAATATTGCTTACTCTAAGAATAAGTTAGATGCAATTTGAGACTATAGTCAACAACTTTGAAATATTAATAAGATAAGTGGAGCTTTTAGTTTCTAATTTGTTCTTAATTTAGATTCTGTTGCTTCACTGTTATTAGCTTCAATTTTTCCTTAATCCTCAACATCATCCTCATTAAGTGAATTTCCAGCTGAATATTAAAGGATGATGTGTCAGTTCTACATAAATCACTCTGTATATCTAAAGCTGCAGTATCATGTTTAATACAGGAAACACTAAATGGAAAATATCAAAATCTGAGGAAGAAGCAAAGAGCCCTAAGATGCTCCTTATAAGGCCCAAGCTTCTTACCTATGTCGTATAAAACAAGTGTGTATATACATAAACTTGTGACAATTCTTTTTTAAAGATGATCTTATCTTCAGGGCACATTGGGTTTAGATAAAATAATGAGGATAAGGTAAGTATTCAATTTTAAAAAGCATAATTTTATTATTAAATAAGTATAACTAACTTGCCACCTAGTTAAAATTTATTTTAAGACTGCCAAAACCATTTTATTCTGAATATTCATGGAAGTAATATGTGGTATTAGGTGACAAGGCATTTATGGAGAACTGTCAATATTTTTTATATTTTCTCATACAAAGTATGATTTAGTTAGTGATGATCATTTTTAATCATATCTCTGATATATTATGTAATCAAGCCAATACAGGCCATGTTTCTTTGCATTTGATAACATTTTATGCTTTATTATTCCATATGGTTTAAGTTATAGTTTCAGACATCTGTAACATTCAAATATGATTGCAATAAGCAAAATTAACATAAATAACGTTTCACAATTTACATAATAGAAATATCAACAAACAACTACAGTGGAACTTGAATAATTTGAACATTTATAATTTCAAATCTTTGTTAATTTGAAGATTTTTCTTGGTTCCTTGAATTTTGCATTAAAGCAATGTAAAAAACTCACCTGTAACTTGAATTTAATTTTTCTTAGTTTGAATTTTTTTGTTTAGAAATGTCAGTCAAAAATTAATCTAAACATGGAAATTTAATATAAGTTTGCTCATGTATATCTGCAAAAGAGGTCGTCGCTCTGGGGTTGTATTGTTGAAATGCTGTTTGGGGAGTGGAACAGCTTTCATAGCTGCTGGCCTTGAACTTCTATACCTGCTCCCACATCACTTTGTTTAAAACATTTGTGACTTTAGTTGTCGCTTAAGCTTCCTACTGTTCAGTATGCTGCAAATGAATGCTATTATGTCTCTTAATAAACTGTATGACCAGTACAAGACTAACTTTTGCAGAAAAAGTAAAAGTTGAATAGGGTTTGAAGAAAAAATTTGAAATAGCCCAAGAATACAGGATACCATCAAACACTTTGACAACTTCAGAGGTAGAACCGGAACTTAAAAATTCAATGCCACAGCTGGGACTTGAACCACAGACCTTCCGCTTACCAGGCAGTTGCTCTAACCATTGAGCTACTGTGACAATCTGCCAGAATGGCATTGAATTCTCAAACCAGTTCGTATTTCTCCTGGTTCTACCTCTCAAACATTGCCCACACATGGCTTGTGTGTTTAAAAACACCAACAGTAAGTTTGTTGGCATAAATAAATAACAATTACTTTGACAACTTATTTGAAGAATAAGGAGTAAATTTTAAGCAGTGCCTTGAGTGAAAACAAAAAGAGTCGAAGAAGAGTGAGACGACGGAAAATCCTGATGGAAGCATCTAGCTTCTAGCATCTTGCTAAATTGTGAAGTTTAGTCATAACTTATGTAATTCAAATTTTTGGATATTTCAATTTTTTCTCTTGTTCCTTCAGCTTCAAATTATCCAAGTCCCATTGCATTGTAAAAAGATGTTCTTATTTTATAAATTATGACAATATATTCTACCACAAACTGAAACAGATATAGAACCACAGGCTAGTGGCTAATTAGCTAATGTAACATTTTATATGAAGTGTTCTAAAATTATTGGCATTAGAGACAATCCATACTAGATTTCCGGAACATGAATGGCTCCATATTTATACTGATGGATCACTGATATCAAACCAAAATGGAGCAGGGGCTGGAGTCACATGTCACCTCTTTTCCTATTACATATCTTTAGGTTATGGAACTACAAACTTCGATGGAGAAATTGAAGCAATTCGAATGGCCCTACAAAATCTTTTGTAGAGCATCTCACATTTTCAATTAACAGTTATTCTTTCAAATTCCAATTGCAATTATAGCAATTACTTCCAAGTTGTCACCAAAACACCAAACTATTATAGAATTATTATTTATTTATGCCAACAAACTTACTGTTGGTGTTTTTAAACACACAAGTCGTGTGTGGGCAAAGTTTTAAGAGGTAGAACTGGAACTTAAAAATTCAATGCCACAACTGGGATTTGAACCACAGACCTTCCGCTTGCCGGGCGGACGCTCTAACCACTGAGCTATTGTGACAAACTGCCAGAATGGCATTAAATTCTCAAGCCAGTTCGTATTTCTCCTGGTAAACCAGTAATATAGAATGTTGCAAAATCCTTACCATCCAACAGCACTTCAAAAACCCTAGTCTTCCAATGGATACCAGCTCACTGTGGACTGAGTGGTAATGACATAGCTGATTTTCTTGCAAAATAGTGTACCAACAGTGTATAGAAATCTATAGTTAATCTACCATTTTATGCAGCTGAAAGATTAGTCACCTCTGAATTCAAAAAAATTATTGCAAAATGTTACTATGAAAAATAAAAAAATAAAAGGGAACTG
This sequence comes from Tenodera sinensis, assembly GCA_030765045.1. Lineage (NCBI taxonomy): Eukaryota > Metazoa > Arthropoda > Insecta > Mantodea > Mantidae > Tenodera > Tenodera sinensis. The sequence continues at coordinate 29,648,352 of CM060965.1, read as the reverse complement.
CCAAACATTCAAACAGTAATTCCTGAGTATCCTCGAAAAATGGCAGTTGCAACCTTCAGGTTGATTACGGGACATGATTGTCTGACAAAACATGTGAACAGAATTGGGATATATTCTTCACCACTCTGTCCTCTATGTGATCTGCAAGAGGAAATGGACCAAGACCACCTTCAAATATGCCCAGCTACTTCTAGCACCCCATCCATCAGTGAAAAATATTGGAGAGCAAGAGGACTAATGACTTCATTGTCAGAAATCCAGCATTAGCCAAGAACGAATAACATTTTATAACTGTGATCTCTGTCCTTTATGTGATCTGCAACAGGAAATGGATCGAGACCACCTTCAAATATGCCCGGCAATTTCTAACACCCCATCCATCAGTGAAAAATACTGGAGAGCAAGAGGATTAATGACTTCATTGTCAGAAATCCAGCATTAACTAACAATATTTTATAAGGGACTCACCTGTAACTATAACCTTAGCAATATTCATTATTTCTTTACACAGTTCCATATCGTTTTCTATTTTGGCATGCTGCACTGCCTTCCAGAAAGCTTTTGTTACAGTTGACAAGGTCCTCTCCACCGCTTCAAATGACTCATCTTCATTACTCAGCTTAAGTTTTGCATACAACAACCACAGCTTTGAATTGCCCACCTCCTGTAAAAAAAGGACAAGGTTTGTTTATTTACAATGCATGGATCATGCGGTCACTTCTTAAAAGCTATTGCCAGCAGAGACTTTGTTAGCTTTCAGTATGACAGAGCTCTGTAAAAATGTTCATTGAGGATCTATGGAACAGAAATAAAGAAGAGAATTCTTGACAGAGATAATGTCCAGTTCTCACTCTCAATTCATCAGGTTTTCTGTTACTTCAGTAATGTGATCTAGTTCAATTTTCCCCATCACTTCACGTTTCTTCATGACACAGATATGTAATGAAATACATGCAAAGCAGCCTCTTCTCTGATCCAGTTCATTTGCCCAGCAAACACTGGTTTGATGCTAGGATCAATGTTGCTGCAGGTTAGTCAATTTAAACTAACATTTTTTTGTTCTCAGTCTCCTGTTTTTGCGTTGTGTGATGTCACAGAAGGTCTGCACTACTTGTATATCAGTGTCCACATATGACATAATTGTCAAATTGAGTGTGCTGCACAATAACAAATAAATGGTCATTAATCTTTCTGGTAACAAAGAAAAATTATGAAGCAACAGAATCTAAAATAAGAACAGACTAAAAGCTTCACTTATCTTAGTAATTGCGCAAATTCTTCAAATGCTGCTGACCAGTTTCAAGGTGCTTGCTTCACATTTTCAAAGCACAATTACTAAGATAAGTGAAACTTTTCGTTTCTAATTTGTTCTTATTTTAGATACCTCTGGTATGTCGCAATTCCAATACCTATATAGGGGTTGGGCTAGCTTTGACTATGATTTTGGTAGGGAAAGCAGAGTACTTAAGTAAATTAGAGAGCTGAAGCTACTGAAATTCACCAAAAGTCATGACATATTTCAGGTATAGTGCTTTATGGTTATATTTGGTGACATTCCATCTGTTCAGTTGGATCATTACTAGCAACTGTTGCTAAAATTCTCCCCATGATACTAATTACAGCTGTTAGGTTGACAACATGTTCATTATCTTGCAGGTACATAAACCATTGAAGTTAAAGCACACTATCCTTGGTTGCATATACAATACTGTGTTCACCCTGGAACGAATAGTGTTAGTGCTTACATAAGTGTTCCATATTTTGTAACCGTTGTTTGTATAACAAAATTTCAGAGCAAATATACATATTCGGCTCTGGGAAATTATTGAATCCAGAGGGGTTGTTTCAAAACAACACTATTTTGTAAACTTGCTTATGAAACACATTATCCATGGGCATTCTTATATACGAGAGCAACAACACATGAACTCCTAAAACTTCTGGATTAAATGACCTCCCAGCACTAAATATTGCAAAACAGTATTTACTGACTGATTTGAAACTAGTAATTCCCACTGTAAAGTTGGCAGTACTTTGGTTTAGTGTAACATTATCCATTTTGAATCCTTGTAAGAATTGCCATTAAATTGTTTCCCCTATAGAAACCACACAGTTATCACTTTGTAGACCTGCAAATATGTGGAACAATGACTTAAACAATAATTACCTTATCTAGATAGTAAAGTGAATTGGATATACTGACACATCACTTATTAAAAATGGGACATGTTTCAACAGCTCATTTGCTCTCATTCTCAACCTGATGCCAACTGTTGGAACGTGGTGTCATTGTGTTGGAGATTACAATGCTGTCACCCTATGGTGTTTTTTTCCAGAAATTTCTTGGTGAGGTTGTTGTCACTTAGGGGCAACTTAAAGTTGAAGACTCGATCTTTATTTTTCAGAATGAATATACTCTCCCAGGCTCTTAGTTGTTTCATGTTAGAGATGCTTTTTAATAACGTAGGATCAGGATCGATTTCATAGTTTTCTAGCCAAAAATACGCTGCTATGGTAGCCACAAAATTTAAAGGCGGCTGATAGTTGACTATTACTATTCATTTTACTGTTGTACATATACATTCTTTGGGTGAAAATGATATTTATATCACCGGCTGTACAGCCTGATCTCACAGCGTGTTTAACTATACAATACTGCAAGGAATGGCGAGGTTGTGATTGAACTTTGCGTTGAGCCAGCCGCCTTCAAATTTTGCGACAGCTATAGTCCAACATGACAACACCACATTACAGCAGTCAGTATTAGGTTGAGAATGAGAGTAATTGAGCTATTGAAACAGTCCCATTATTAATAAGTAAGTGATGTAGTGTCAATAAATCTGATTCACTTTACTATCTAGACATTGTTACAGATCACTGAATGTAAAATCTTCCAATAAAATAGTTTATAATAATTACCTTACCTTTTGGGTCAATCTTGCAAGCAGCTGCTCTGCATTCTTTTTCACACTGGGTTTTGCATCTGGAGCACAAAGTGCATTCACAAGAATAGTTAAGACTTCTACATCAACATGTTTGTCCTTCAGATTCAAAATTCTATCATAAGCAAGTATCACCTATTAAAGAAAATAAAACATAAGAAGTCATTCTTAATCACATTGCACAAAACAAGACAAGAGTTAGACAATTACAATCCTTCTGGGTTTAATCTGTTGCATGAATTTGATTGTAAAGCACCATTCACAATGAAAAGTAAGTACAGATGCAGCATAAGTGCAAAACTTTGTGTCCATGCTATTTAACTCTTTCACTGTGTTTGCCGTCACACAGATGATGGGGCATTTAAGCCTTTCACTGTTGAGATATTTTCCACTTTCTTGTTAAATAAATTGAATCCAAGTATTTGCAGCCACTTCCTATTGTAAAAATATTAAATTAAAATATTAAATTTTTACAATAAAACTGCAGTTTTATTTGAGAAAAAAGCAAAATCCATGCAACTGCAGTCAAATGTAACTCCGTCAAGTTGCAAGCATGCCATTACACCAATTATTTTACTTGGGCCCTCCCCCTCCTTTACCACAGGACCATTTGACTGCAGATTCAAACGTGCAACGTTTGGCTTTGAATAAATGGCCAGTTCATTGATATTGCCTTAACCATCATGGCTATCCAAATCACTTTGGCCGAGGTGCCTCAGAAAGGAATATGAAAACCGGTTTAGGAATTTAAGAAACAATGGCATATAGAGCAAAATATCTCAGCAGTGAAAAGTTAATGGAAGTATTCACATAGTCACATGACACACTATGTAATGCACGAGAAAGGCATAAGGATTCAGACAAGAGTGAATGAAATACAATAGGAAAAACAAAGAATTGGAAACAAAACGGGAAATTCAAAACTTAAAAAGAACCTGGAAAGAATGAAAGACAAAATCATAAAAAATAATCTAGTGATTTCAGCAGTTGAAGAAAAACATGGAGAGGGAGTATATCAGGATTTAAAAGATCTACTAGTGAACAAATTAGAAATACATCTGAGAGGCAACAAAATTTGCAACGCATTCAGAATCTGCAAAATACCAGGGAAAAGGAATATTCTTGTGAAGTTTGCAAACACGCAAATGGCTATAGAAGTACTAAAACAAGCAAAAAACTTAATGTATGCACAAAGGGTGCAAATGAAGGAGTTAATTGATCAGTGAAGACAATCAAGAAATGATGGCACAAAGGTATACATTAAAAACTTCAAGCTGTACACAGCTGACCAGGCAGCAGAGAGGAAAAACAGACCAAGTGACAAGCAATAACAGGAACAGCAGTCATTGAACCAAGAACAATGGAGAAATTATCCAGCACCAGCAGGAAGTTTGTCACACAGAAGTGAAGAGACAACTTTCAGTTGCAGCACGTGTGGATCCAGTAACAATGGTAACTTCAAGGTCACGTGTAAGCAAAATGCAAGGTAGGGATAGGGTGGGATGTAAAGCGTGAAAGAAATAGGAGAAAGAGCCAAGGTAGGAGATAACAGTGGATAGTAGGGAGGAAGTGAAAAAAAGTGTGTACTGAAGAATAGATACAGAAAATGATGGATGAAATACCTAGTGGATCAAAGAGAATGAGGGAGAAAGGGAGCACTGAGCAGGAGAGAGGGAGGGAGGGAAGGAAGGAGGGAGGAAGGAAGGAAGGAAGGAAGAAAGAAAGAAAGAAAGAAAGAAAGGGATATTTTGCCAAGAGTAACAAGGTTAAGAAAATGGTTGGGTAATCCATAAATGAGGGAGTAGAGGATTGTTTATATACAGTGAAGTGAGGTTATAGTGAAGTAGGGATAGTGAAGATTAGTGAAGAGTATAATGTAAATCATTTCATAAGAGTTACAAGAGTGAAGCTGATAAGAAAAGTTGAGAAAGAAGGAAAGTAAATAAGGATGAGAGATGAAATAATTAATCAGGAAATAGAAATTAAAGGGGAGGTGGGGGGATAAGATTAGTGAAAAAGTAGAGAGCAACTGTTCACAAATTGTTGTTGTTAGCTAATGCTGGATTTCTAACAATGAAGTCATTAATCCTCTTGCTCTCCAATATAAAGAGAGCAATAGCAGTAATAGTAACCGCTTTTTAGAGAGCACCATGTTTTTATGTTTTGGCGGTCACATCGCTCTCTCACAACTCCCAGAATGTTTGGAGGACCACACCTGTCGTTGGTTTATGGGTCTCACTGACCTGACCGGGAGAATTATCAAAATAAATTCACCAACCATATCCTCTGATTATTACCAATCAGAGGGCTTATTACATGCCATGACTGGTCAGAATGTTAGGGGTTAAGACTTTATAGAGAAATGGAGAGGTTGGAAAAATAAAGACTCCCTAGCCCTCAGGAACCCTAATAGCATCGGGGTCGGAAGAGAACAAGAGATGACCAAAGTAAGGTCAGATAGAAAAGTTACAGTGAGGAGCAAAACACCAGTAAGTGGAAGCAATGTTCTGCTCAGCTTGGGTACCTTGTGGTCGCTATTCACATATCCCCTAGACGGAGACCCCTGAGTCACTGTTCACAAATTAAACATGTGTAATGTGCATGTAAATGGGGCTGCCCTAATAGCAAAAGGGCCAGGTTTCAGCTCAGGGGTAGCTCAAGGTGTGTAAGATTTAGTACTCAATAAATCATTAAAACATATCTTCCTCCCTGTATTGCCAGCTTCTAAACACACAATTGCAATTCCAGATTTTACGCCATCTTAACTCCAAATCATGGTGCTCTTTCATTTGGCAGTCTTGCCACTTTAAATACTGATGGAGATACTGATATGTTGCTTGCTTAACTCGACTTATTTTATATATAATTTATTTCTAAAGATAGGATGAATTTTCATTTTGGATATTATTGGTTATGTTATTCAATTTGAAACTTATGGCATGCTTGGGGGATTTCCACATGCAATTTACAGATCTAGAAACCTGTGACAGGTTCTTGTGTTACACCTACGACTACATTGTGAATAATCTTGCCTCATGCCTGTGCTTGTGCTGCATTGTGTTAGTGCTATGTCTTCATTGTGAATGGAACCTAAGACTATAGGCAATTTTCAATGTAGAAATTCACATATAATCACTCCACCCTTAGATCCACACCAGATGTAAACACAAGGCATCAACAACTAACCTGCGATGCGCTGAAACCGAAGCACACCACAAAATATTGTGACTTTTGGTTGTGGGTGTGAAGTAAAGTAGACAGATGTAGTCGAGATAAAGAAACACTTTTATTTCCGTAAACAGTAACTTTGTACACTCGTTGCAACAACTAGAAAGTCTTTTCCGATTCTCCAACAGCACGGCTCCGAGCTCGTAACACAAAGAACTAACTCTTCTCCGTCGGCACAACGCTTCACATCGTCTGTCCGTCTCCGTCGGCACGACTACTCAACGCTCACATACGTCTGACTGCCTCTTCTCACACTTTACCGCTATTTATATCTCCCAGGCACTATTCTGGAAGCTTCAGGAATGTTCACTTATTGCGCTGGAGTACAAAGTAGAAGATTCCAGTAGCCTCTATCCTTTTCTCTCTTTCGGCAAGCGCCCCAACAATGCGGTCATTCTCTGTCTCTTTCCTTCGGCTCCTTTGCGGTAGTGCCGACAATAATGCGATGGGTGACACTGCTGCTGTCGGCAATTAGATGCGGCGGGCGCGGTGACCTTAAATATTGGTGATTATCTGTGAGTTTTCAAGATGTACAATGAACCTGGTAAATACTACTTGAATGTAGGGCGATAACAGGGCTATCCCTAAAACTCCAGAGTAAATATCGCTCTATAGCATCATAAACACGAGGCATGAGTCCATGTGGCATTTGTGTTTGTCGCAGATGATATGAACCTCAGGTTATCGTGGACGGATACAAGGGGTGGATGTAAGGCTGGATGGAGTATACTTTTACTAACCACTGCCTTGTTAATAATTTTTTCTTTAGGTAGTTGCTTGTACCATATTTAAATTTAGGCAAGATGGAGGATTTTGCTTTCAGATACAGTTTGGGCAACATAGTTCTTTTCTATGAAGTCGTAACTTAACAATTTTTCATTATATTTTGCTTTGTTGAGGTATGCTTTTGTAAATCATCTGGTGTGAATACTTTGAAGTATTATACTGTTACAAGCTCCTATTTACCTTTTGATTAAAGTTAATTTTAGTGATGAACTGCTACTACCTGAGGTCTATTGGGGTACTAACCTGGAGATAGTCATACAAAAATAGCATATTTCTGGCTTCAATTGATAGCTGATAGTGATTGATAGATGAAATATTGGATCAATCTGTAAATAACAGGAGGGAAGCCAAATAACAGACCTCCAAAGAATAATTTCCAAGAAGAAATTTCAAAAACAGTATAAGATTGGTGTATTTTCTATTACATTCACAAACTCCAGCATTATTTTCAAGCAGTTTACTGATTTTTTTAAAATATACATGTCAGTAATATTTACTTAAAAATAATTAAAGCACTATTAACCCAATATTTGAAAATGCATATCACTCTTAATTTTGCAAGTAATGCTTAGAAAACGTATTCAGTTTGACATAAACTAAATATCACTTACCTCTTGAAACTTGCCAATGTCAGTGCTGACAACCATAAAATTATCCCAAACACGCCAATTTTCATAGTTCCATTTTAGTGCTTCTTGAAGAGTGGTCCAAGCTCGAACCTTCTGATTTAGTTTCACATATGCCTTGGAGAGATTGTTCCAAGCTTCAAAGCTCTGTGAACACACAGGTACAAAATTTCTTTAGGTAATTTTGTTTTTAGTATTCTTCAATGACTGCTCCTACACATATGGCGCCACAGTCTGTAACACTGATGATGCATGAAATGAAATAATTAGGAAAGGAAGCATTCCAAGGATAAGTTTAGTGTACCTCCCTGACATTTGCTAGTTACGAGGACTGAGAAAAATCTCAGTCAGGAAGGACAATCCTATCAGGATTTTCTTTAAATACAATACCTTCTTTTGTTATGGATATGAAGTAGTCCTGTAATCTTAAAGGGTACAAACTGGAGCCTGACAGGATTATCAGATTTTAACAGCAGTGGTAAAGTGTAATGCATTTGTTACATTCTATTATAAACAAATGGGAAGGACGTGAGGTAAAATCAAGATTGAAAAATTCAATGCCACAGCACGGTTTGAACCACGGATCTTCCACTTCACATGCATCTGCTTTGACCACTGAGCTACCATGGCAACTTGCCAGTATAACACACAAGTGGTTAGAGCAGCTATGGCATTGAATTTTTCAGTCCTGATTCTACCTCACAAACATTGCCCACAAAATGTTGCATGGGCGTCGCGAAGCAGGGGCAAGGAGGGGCCGCGGCCCCCCCTTGGAAGTTGGTGGACTTAATGTGCAGTCAATTACTGACTATTAAACTATTATTTTAATTTTGATGTAAAAAACAATTTTTATTTAGCACAAATTAATATGGTTATTTGCAACAAATACTATTAATTTTGACTATAAAATAATGATTTAATATTATCTGATTGCAAACTTCCAACATGTGGCCCCCCTGGAAAAAAGTCTACCGACACTCATGAAATGTTGTGTTTAAAAACCATCAGTAAGTTGGTTGGCATAAAATAACAATTACCATCTAAATGGGAAGGATATGCACAACACATGCACTACGGGAGTTCTACAATGCAAAATTAATTCTACAGTATACATGCTTAGCACACATTATTGGACCAAATTCACTGTCATGTTAACAAATATTAATAAACATTAGTGACTGAACCTTCATTTACTTTTTATAATTACAGTAGAATCCTATTAATCCGAATTAATTGGGGGTGTGGTTATATTATATTATGTTTAGATTAACCGAAAAACAAAATAAAATGTATATAAATTCAGCTAAAAGATTAGCAGCTACAAGGTAATGTAACGTAGCAGTGTAAGGAAGTGACAACATTAAGATTACCATGCACAAAATAATGACAACTGTGGTGCATTTTTAACAATGGCGAGTTGCCAATGGGACTCTTATCTCTAAGGTCATAGATGGGTTTGCGGATAAAAGAAGACAAGGGCTTATATATTATCAATGAATATTCAAATTTCTGCTGAGATTAACTTTATCACAATGAAGTAACAATATCGCTACAAATCGTTTCACTCTTCACAAATAATGGTAAATTTCCAAAGCCATTCGGTTCAGTTAGATATTCTTTGTAATTCTTGCATATGCTAAAGTCAATACAGCATCTCTCAAGCTTTCTCACCTTTTCTCACAAAATATTAGTCAACATTTTACATAAAATCGTGTGTAGTAAATACTCTTGCGTGATGTTTCACAGAATATCTCTCGGCAACGCAAACCACAAATGTGGATTGCCAATATGCGTGATTGCTTCAATACATATCTATACTGCACATTTTCATTAGTAGTGTATAGGCTTTTGTATTTAATCTTCCTATTTACATGACTAACAACTATTGTTCCACTTTTGTTATTGATCGTAACTTTTTCTTATGATCGATGATGGCCATGTTTTCTTCCAATGAATAACTTCAGATTAGATACTGTCATTTACAAAATAGATATAAAATTCATATAGCAAGGAATTAAACACATTAAATGGATATAATGACATGTGAAATACTAGCATGAATTTTCTATCAATGCACTCGGATAAATAATTCCTGCTACACCACGTATTCAACATAACGACAATGTACTCTTCTGACCTGTGGACATAGCCAATCACATGAGATAGTGGCAGTATGTAGGTAGTTCAGTTTGTTTAGCAATTATTAGTGGTTATTCTACAGTAATATGCGCTTTTTACTCATAAATGCAGAACAGATACTTGTTTGCATTATACTGTGCACTATGACGTCAACCAAATGAAAACATAGTTCCTGTATGTTAAAACAAAAACTGGTAATGCTTAAGCAACTTGACAAGGGGAAAGTGCTACAAAATTGGGTACTGAATTTGGTGTTGTGAAAGCCATTATCAGTAACTGGAAATGAGTTTATCAGTTATATAATAAAAATGCTTTTCTACACTACCAATAAGTTTTTTATTGTTTATTATTTATTTATGCCAACAAACTTACTGTTGGTGTTTTTAAACACACAAGCCGTGTGTGGGCAAAGTTTAAGAGGTAGAACTGGAACTTAAAAATTCAATGCCACAACTGGGATTTGAACCACAGACCTTCCGCTTGCCGGGCGGACGCTCTACCACTGAGCTATTGTGACAAACTGCCAGAATGACATTAAATTCTCAAGCCAGTTCGTATTTATTGTTTTTTTATATTATGGATTTTGTGTACAAATCCAGAATTTGGATTTGAGGGTTCTGCTATATAATAAGAAAGAATGCATCACCTATGGGCAGTAACAGTACCATCAAAACAAATATTCAACATGCTGAAGATTTAAAATAATTGACATGCAAAACTAACGCCGTTGGAAAATATATAATTGTGAAATATAAATGAAGTTTTAGTTGCTAATATTTATTAATGCTTCACAGTCAATATCTTCAGTTTTTTCGTTTTACTGTCATGTATTAAAAAAGTATGAGGCTTACAGTATTGAAATATGCCATCAAAAAGAGAAACTTCGGTTCCGACTCAAATAACCAAACCAACATGGATTCCACCACACAACAAGCTCAATCAACTATCAGTGCAACTAATAGAAAGTCATCAATTAGTTATGCTCAAGCATCACAGAGTACATTGTTCCTTAAAAAGGAAAATGCCATTGTGATTGACTCAGTCGATTATGCTCCCATCATTAAGTTTGTGCAACAGTTAGCCATAAAAGTTGATCCCTGTCATATTAGATTTGCTTCTAAAATATCAAACAAAAGACTGTGTGTTTATCTTAGCAACATGGAAATCGCTGATGAGCTTCTAAACAAACACAAGGTAATTACTATAGCCCAAAATTGTATGTAATGAAATATGTAATATCAACAAAATATGTAAAATTATATAATGATCTAAATGCTAAGATTACCACCTCAAATCTAAACGTAGGTTACAAATTACCCAGAATTTTGTAATTTGATGGGTCTGTAAATACGTAAATTAATTACAATGAGTTAAAATGTATTAAATACACAGATGTCCAATTTGAATCGTCCTATTTTCATTTGTGGTGGTAAATTAATGTATGTGTAATTATTATTTATTTATGCCAACAAACTTACTGTTGGTGTTTTTAAACACACAAGCCGTGTGTGGGCAAAGTTTGAGAGGTAGAACTGGAACTTAAAAATTCAATGCCACAACTGGAATTTGAACCACAGACCTTCCGCTTACCGGGCGGCTGCTCTACCACTGAGCTATTGTGACAAACTGCCAGAATGGCATTAAATTCTCAAACCAGTTCGTATTTCTCCTGGTAAACCACAAAGGCAGTCTCACATCAGAGACAAATTACCCCAATAGTGACTTACTATTGTAACTACATTATATCCCAGGATTAAATAACCTTCAGATGGTAATTATTATTTATTTATGCCAACAAACTTACTGTTGGTGTTTTTAAACACACAAGCCATGTGTGGGCAAAGTTTGAGAGGCAGAACTGGAACTTAAAAATTCAATGCCACAACTGGGATTTGAACCACAGACCTTCCGCTTACCGGGCGGCTGCTCTACCAGTGAGCTATTGTGACAAACTGCCAGAATGGTTATTTAATCCTGGGATATAAAGTACTTACAATAGTAAGTCACCATTGGGGTAATTTGTCTCTGATGTGAGACTGCCTTTGTGGTTTACCAGGAGAAATACGAGCTGGTTTGAGAATTTAATGCCATTCTGGCAGTTTGTCACAATAGCTCAGTGGTAGAGCAGCCGCCCGGTAAGTGGAAGGTCTGTGGTTCAAATCCCACTTGTGGCATTGAATTTTTAAGTTCCAGTTCTACCTCTCTAATGTATGTGTATTTTTTACTTTTCCAGATGTCATATTGTAGATGAAACAGAGGAGTTCTTTTAGAAATTTTTTGATTTAAAAAATCTTGTCAGGTGTGGTGGTGGCAGCAGGAACAGTGAAATGGTGACCAACGCAGAAAAGACGCAGGTAGTGAGGTGGTATGTGGAACTTGGTTCCATTATCGCATGCAACGATGATTCCGCCAGGAATACAAGAGAGATCCTCCTAATGCGAAGACAATTCAAGTGTGGAAACAGCATTTTCTGGAGACTGGATCAGTGGCTAAAAAGCACAGTGGTGGTCGGCAACATGTGCCAGAAGACAATGTGCAGCGAATTGCTGAAACATTTCAAAGAAGTCCACGTAAGTCCATTCGCAGAGCCGCGCAGGAACTGGCAGTACCAAAATCAACTGTCCATTGAGTTGTGCGACAATGTCTGCAGTTATACGTGTACAAATTGTAAATCCTGCAAGCACTGAAGCCCACAGATAAACCACAAAGAGCGGCATTTGCTACAGATATGTTGGAACACGTTGACAGTGATCTCAACTTTCTGACAAAGATTATGTTTTGTAATGAGGCCACATTTCACGTGTCAGTTCACGTCAATAGACATAATGTAAGAATCTGGGGGTCAGAACCTCCTTGCGTGGTCATCAAATTCTAGAGAGACAGCCCTAAAGTTAATATGTGGTGTGGACTCATGCAAGATGGTACAATTGTAGAACCGTGCTTCTTTGCTGAAGGTACCGTAACGGGTATTACATATCTGGATATTGTCACCGCGTCCGCCGCATCTGATTGCCGCACTGGGGAGGGGGGACCCAGCCAGTCGCCTACCTGGCCTAACGACCAGCCTTGAGGAGAGAGCAGTGTCGCCCATCGCATTATTGTCGGCACTACTGCAAAAGAGAGAAAGGGATAGAGACTTCTGGAATTCTCTGCTTTGTATTTCACCGCAATAATAGCTGAACTTTCCTGAAGATTCCAGAATAGTGCCTGGGAGATATAAATAGTGGTAAAGTGTGAGAAGGAGTAGTTCTTTGTGTTACGAATTCGGAGCCGTGCTGTTGGTGAATCGGAAGACTTTCTTGCCGTTGCAACGAGTGTACAAAGTGACTGTTTACGGAAATAAAAGTGTTTCTTTATCTCGACTACATCTGTCTTCTTTACTTTACACCCATCAAAGTCACAATATATTGGAGCAGCTTGTCTTCCCACAAATTCGGCATAGACATCCTCATATCCTTTTTCAAGAAGATGGTGCACCTCCTCACTGGTTTAGAGAGGTGAGGGACACACTGGATCTTGAGTTTCCTGGTAGATGGATGGAAGAGGTGCACCAATTGCATGGCCACCGAGATCACCTGACATAACATCTCTGGACTTCTTTTTGTGGGGGTATGTCAAGGACAGGGTGTATGCGACAAAAGTAGCGACTATTTGCCAACTGCGTGAGCGCATTCGGAATGCTGTTGCAACCGTCACTCCTGAAATGCTTCAACGCACGTGGGTGGAGTTTGAATATTGTCTGGATATCCTTCGTGTGACTGGTGGGGCACATGTGGAAGTGATATGACTTTCTTGATTTTTTTATACAAACTTGATGAGTCATAATACGTATTAGTAAAGTTTAATTCATTTCGATATCTCAAATAGTTTGGCAGAAGTACTGAAGTAAAAATAGGGCAATTCAATTGGGAAACCCTGTAGAATTAATTATAGGGAAAATGTTTTGTTTTATGCAGAATCTACCTAAAATTTATTTTCAAGTAGGTAATTACGAAAAAAAAAATGTTTTGGATTATATTTATTAAAATTACTCATTTTACATACTTATTTTACTTAAATGTTAGACGGTAAAGCAATGTTGAAATACTGAACCAATTTATCAATGAGTGAAATAATCAATTCAAAATAATTAAATTTTATAATGAGGATGCATTTTCAGTTATCTATCTCTTGACATACAATGAACAACCAGGGATTTTCATTTTGAGTCTTTTGCTTCTTTCAACATACAGTGAATAACCATATACTTTTCCATATTTTCAGGGATCTATTTGTCTCCTATCGGATAAAATGTTAGAAGCTTCTCTCCACATCACACGAAGTAACAGGAGCAAATTTTAGCATAGGAATCTGATTTGCAGAGAAATGTTTTGGCAAATCGACAGTCACCATCTAGCACTTTAGACACAGACACAAGTGTAGAGTACCCTGGGTTCCTGTTTAGCACAGCTTTGAATTTGTTACCTATCTTCTCAAATACATGCAATACAGAGGAGAGTGACAACACTTCTAAATTCTTCAGTCTCTCCGTCCTTTAACCCTATCAGAGGGTACTTCAGCGGGAGAGAATGATACAAAAGTTGGAACCTAGCTGAGAATGAGATAATTACCCCATATACTTACAAAGGTAAATATGTAGTTTCAGTGAAGTTTAAGAATTTAAACTGAAATAAATGTATTATGCAATGTACAGGGAGAGCGAAAAAACCTCTAAATGGGCTGTGTGATGTTTTGCCTTTCTGCATCCTCCACGCTCTTTCCCATCTACCAATATCATAAAAAGGTGCAGATGAAACCATACAACATTTTTAAAACTGTATTTGAAAGCACGAATGCTAATGGCTTCATTGCCAGATGCAAGGCACTAGAAAACAACAACATTTTTAAAACTACTTTTAAAGGCTTTACTTACCAATGTTATTAAAGAGATACTGAAACTGGCTACCATCATTGTCAATACATTTTTGGCACCTCTTTAGATAACTATCCATCACTCGCCATAGTCCACGTTGAGAAATGCTGGCAATTTCCTGGCAAATATTTTGTTTTAATTCTTCCAGGATGTGTGGGATTCTCTAGTGCACTTTATGTTTTAAGTTACCCCAGAGATAGAAATTGCAAGGAATTAGGTCAGGAGACTAAGGGGGCCACAAATCTCACTAACAATTCTGTTCTGAAACATGCTGGAAATCTTCCTGCAAATTGCACTTTCACTTGGCGAGCTGACATATGAATCATAAATAAATACATTCTGTGCAGTAGAAACATACGCTGAGCCATAATACACTTTATAACTAAGTACAGGACAAAATAATAAGCCGCTCTTAATAACTGAACCACATCACATCACTGTCAATTCAATAATGCAGAACAAAACCACATCAGCAGTGTGACCTTGTTTATGCAGCAGTCTGCTATCATATTTCCACACATCCAGTGGAAAAACACCATACAGCCTATTTGAAGGTATTTTGCTCTTCTGTTATTATTACAATGTAGTTTATTTCAGTAAATATAGAAGTCGCTGTTCTGTGCCAGCCCCAGCCTCTTGCTCCTTCCCCTTTACACTTAATGGAAATACACAATGAAGTAATATGATTAACTTAAAAAAAAAGTGAAACTATGGCAGACACAAAATTTAATGGTGGTTGATACCTGATCACTGGTATCTCTTCCTGTTGCACTAATAAATTTTGTGAGCACAAATGATATTTATATCTTTGGCTTTACAACATGATTTCACAGTGTGTTTAATGATATAACAACACAAGGATGGCAAGCTTCTGATTTGATTTTTTGTTGACCTCTTGCCACCCACCATTAAATTTTGTATCGGCCATAACACTAAATTTCTCTACTTGGGACCATAACATAAAGTAGTGAAATTTAGGGTGTTAGAATATGCTTTTCATTTAATGGTTGACAAAAGTTTGAAGATACTCACTTCAGGATCCAAGGCACAGTAACGTTGATATGCAGAAGCACACAAAGTCCAGTTCTGTTCCATTAATGCTGCATAGCCAAGCCTTAGCCAAAGAGATAACTGCAGGCTGTTGATAGATAGTGACTCCTGGAAGTGTGGAATACTCTCTGCATACTGAAAAAGGTTCATAAAACAGTGTTCTTGATAAACAAATTCGGATATACAACTAAAATGCTATACTGTGACAGAAATATTCACTTTCTCTATATATTCAGAAATATGGTTGATTGCAGCAAAAAGAAAATTAATGCAATAGCAGGTGGAGGAAAAGATTCTTGAGAAGTGCAGAAGAGGTAAGTAAAAAATAATGAAAATTATTTTGGAGTGATTCCCAAATGGGATCTTTGCAAAAAAAAAAAAAAAAAAAAAAAAAAAACAATCATAAGCACAGAAAACAGTTATAAATAGTGATCACAAAATTTCCAATTTATGAAAAAGAGGGGAAAAAAGAATAGAAAAGTGCTATAAACATTAGATTTTGCATTTTATTGCCAATTAATTGTAAGATCATTGCAGTACTTTTGTGTAAATTTGGAAGAGATTCTAGCAAAAAAGGGAAAAAAATACTATATTATATTTACATAAGCTGGTCACTTTTAAGCACACTTAAACAGCATCAATCTGACCAGTTTGAACCTGCGACTTTAGCATGAGGAGAGAATGCCCTTAACATTTGCATCGAACATTTGGAAATCTTTGCTCCTCTCAATCCACAGTTTAGTAGTGGTTAGAGGAAGGGATTCCTTCAACACTGAAGACTATGCAGGATGGCTAGTTATAGCAATAATGGATGAAAATGTGATGAAAGCAGAGCACATTGTTGGAAGATCATCATTGCACACAATAGCAGATTCAAGAAGCCCTAAATATTAGATCATCAACAGTTAACTCCTGTACCTGTTTTTTGCTGAAGAAGTATAGAGCCCAGTGTCTCTGTGCTCTTCCACTTTTGTGTTCAGAAAGTTCCCAAGCCTTTTCATAACACTGAGGGTCATCTGTGGCATCCCCTAGTAAGCACCACAACTTCACGCTGTCTTTTTTATTCAGCTCTTGCTGAATTATTTCTGCTGCCTGCAAAATTCAACATGACCATGGTTAAAATAAAGAGAATTAACACTTTCTACATGTCCAAAATAATGAATGAAAAAAAGAATTTCTAAGACTCTGAAAATGTCCTATGTTAGGTAATCAATCACACATATTTAGCATTATAATTCACTGTAAGCATGGCAGAAAATTTTATCTCTTGTTTACATATATTTTCTTTATTTGCTATTACAATAAACCTCCCGTAATGTAACAGAATATTTAAATAGAAATTAACGATATGGATTAAATGAGCAGCACAAATCAACCACAATGCACACAGTATGAGCGAAAACTGCTGAAAAATGTTATCCCATAATAAGCAAAACTTGAGCTAGTAACATTGAAGCAAATACATAAATAACTTATTTATATATTATGATAAAGCTTCCCTTTTAAAGTTTTAACAATTCTTAGAGACTATAAGATACATTTGAATTTAATGTGAAACTGCAGTTTGCATTAGAATTCAAGAACTTTCACCAGATATTAAGATAAGTGAAGCTTATAGTCTCTAAGAATTGTTAAAACTTTAGATTTGTATTGCTTCACGTTAATAGCTTCAGTTTTTTCGCAATGCTTCACTTACCTGTTTTAAATAGAATTCAGAAGAATCACTAGACTTTCTTTTTTAATAGTTTGTGTTCTTAAGATTACTATCATTAGGTGATGTATTGTTTGCTACCGTAATACCATCAGCTGGAAGTAAAACAAATTTGTTGACAGAATCAATTATTAAATCATTTAAATCCACCTAGAAATTTAATGGTTTGGGAGAAAATATTTATTTTAAAGAATAGGGATCATTTAATCACTTGAAATACTGCCAATTGATTCTGCCAATCAATATTTTACTTCCATAAATGGCAATACAATAGTTCCTCATGTAGCAGCAGGAACATTAATGATGCTAATTTAATGAGTAAACAAGGAAAAGGACGCTGATGACAATTCCAGTGATTGCAAAACACATTCTTCTGAGTTCTGTTTTACAAAAGATAAGTGGCACATTGTCACAAAAATAAGTATATGAGTAATTTAGTAGAACTTGATCCAAGGTTTTTGAGATATTTATTCATCCATAATTAAGTAAAATTAATTTACTACAATTAATTAATTAATTTGTGAAATATTATTGACAGCAGCCAAAACACATATCCCCAAAGGAAAGTTAAAGAAATATAGCTACTTTTGATCTCCATCTTTATCTAAGTTAAAACACGAAAGAAATATAGCAAGAGTCAAAGACGAAAGAACAAAGTGTCCAGAAGATGTACAAAACTGGAGAAGAAAAGCCGCCATTTTTAAGAAAGAATTAATTACAGCAAAGGTCAGTTTCACAAATTTTGTAGAACATATGGACTGTATGAAAGATGAAAATAAAATATACAAATTCCTTAATAAAACAAAATTATCAAAAAATACAACTGAACCATTAAAACATAATAGCAAAATCTTAACTACAGATAGAGAAATAGCAGAATCCCTTAACAAGTTTTATGCTCAGTCACAAAGAATACCCCAAGCGTATAAAAAACATGATAAAACTATCCAAAAAACTATCAGAGAAACTAATAAGCCAAAAGATATACGAAATGATCTTTTTATTCAGGATTTTAACGAAACAGAACTAGATTTAGCAATAGAACAATTACAGAACAAAAAATCTCTAGGACCTGACAAGATCCACCGAGAGTTTATTAAACACCTTATACTTAAACTGTATAACACGTTGTTCAGTGTTATTAATTAACTCACCTTTTAAATTAAATTGTATAACACGTGTTGGAGAATGACTGTACCTTCCGACTGGAAAAAAGCTATTATCATCCCGATTTTAAAGAAAAACAAACCCTCAAACAATATTAATAGTTTCAGGCCAATATCTTTGCCCAGAGTTATTGCAAAAGTGATGGAAAGAATGGTGGCATCTACACTTAACTGGTTCCTAGAATATTACAACTTAATAGATCACAGACCGGCTTCAGACAGAATCATAGTACAAGTGAAAATGTACTCCTACTAAGCCAAGACATCAAGGAAGCTTTCAATAGAAAGGAGGATACCTTGGCAGTATTCATTGATTTTAAATCAGCATATGACTCAGTCTGGAGAAACAAATTAATTGAGAAGTTGCAATCAATAGGTGTGAAAAGTAATATGCTTAAATGGATAACTCGGTTTATTTCACAAAGATTTTGTGCCACAAAATATAATACATACATTTCCAAATATAAACAAACACACCGAGGACTTCCACAAGGTACTGTTCTGAGTACAACACTCTTTAACATATATATAAATGACCTTCCATCAATAATAAAAACTTTAGAAACCAAAATTGCTTTATTTGCTGACGATGTAGTCATTTGGACTCCAGGCTCTCCAAAAAAACCTGAATTAATTAAAGACAGAATAGAAACAGCCCTAAACAAAGTACATGAATGAAGCTCCAAAAACCTCATGACTATCAATGTGGAAAAAACAAATTATGAATTATTTACACTAAAATACAAACCAGTTAATATTAACATAAATTATAATGGTAAACCACTCAAAGCAGTTGATGATGCCAAATACTTAGGCATCACTTTCGACAGAAAGCTAAGTTGGAAAAAACATACAACAAACATCTCAGAAAAGGTTGAAAAGAAACTGCAAATCCTGAAAAGGTTAGCTGGTGCTAAATGGGGCTGCTCAAGGAGAGTCCTTAACACAATATACAAAATGTACGTTAAACCAAACCTCTTGTATGTTCTGAAGCTTTAATAACAGCAGCAAATGCTAACATCAATAAACTTGAACAAATACAAAATCAGGCTCTTTGCCTAATCACTGGAGCAGTTAAATCCACACCTATTGATGCCATGCTTGCCTTAACACGGACCCCATCAATAACAACAAAAATAGAAGAACAAGCATTGCTCCAACACGAGAAAATGTTACGACTGCCAAACTCTAAATGGACAGAAGAGAACCTCCCCCCTTCAATCCTTAAAACTCATAGTAGTTTCCTAGAAAAGGTAACACAGATTAAATCCAAATTGAACATTCCTAACACCAGAGAAAATCTACTTATAAGAGAAAATCCATTGGAATTATTGCAACCTACCTTCAGTTTGGAATTAATAGAGGAAATAAGTAAATCAGGCACACCAAAAGAAATACAAAAACTTCTAGCTCTGGAAACAATCAATACTAGATATCCCACAGAAGAATGGCTGCACATATATACTGATGGATCCTCCACGGTAAACCTTACTGGAGCTGGAGTTACGTGTTCACATTTTTCCTTTTATCATTCTGTTGGCAGAGACACAACAAATTATGATGGAGAAATAGAGGCTATATACATTGCTCTCCGACAATTATTAAATCTTCCCTTAAATAAATTTAACAAGGCAGTAATTCTTTCAGATTCTAAAGCTGCAATTCGGGGAATATGTTCAAATACTACAAAGAAGTCAACAAAAATTAGAGAATGCTACAAAATGTTAACACAACTCCAAAAAGTTAATAAGACTGTTCATCTCCAATGGATTCCAGCACACTGTGGAGTCATGGGGAACGAAGCTGCAGACTCATTTGCAAAGAAAGGACAACAATAAAACAAAATTCTAAATTCAATTTCTCATATTCCTCAATAAAACGCTTGATCATTAAAAAATTTTCTCATTCATACCTACAAGAAATAGAAACAAATGTCAAAGATAAAAAATGGATTACACTACTTTCCAACCCAGATATAATCCCCCAGAGACCAAGGAAAACAGCGGTTGCAGCCTTCCGACTACTGACAAATCACGACTGCTTAGCAAGTCATCTCTACAGAATAGGTATCTCAGCCTCACCAATATGTGTCCTGTGTAACGATCCAGCAGAAATGAACGAAGACCACTTGAAGACCTGTGAAGCATTAAGATCCGAAGAAACTACAGTTCAAAAGTATTGGAAAGCACGAATGCTAATGGCTTCATTGCCAGATGCAAGGCACTAGAAAACAACAATTTACTGCAGTACCCATCCATCACTTTTCTTGCTGAAGAAACACACTTCGTCTTCTCTAGTACCTTCACCTCTTGTACTCATTGTTTGAAATACTGCTTCATTTCGTGTAGTGCTAAATCCAAGTTTTGTCAACAATAATGTTATGTCACAATGTCAGTTGAGCTGCATTTAAACATCTCCAACACTCCAATGAGATGTTTGTTAGCATATGCTTCTGATTGGAGGTTAAAAAGCACATCATGCATTGCACATTTGATTTTATCTCTTTTCAGAAAAAACACCAACTTTTGTTTTTGCTACATTATAACTACTAAGCAAATGAAAGCACTTGTATGAAATCACATGTTGAGCAATCTAAAACACCATACTTAAGAACTATCCTAGCTATTTGATACTCCAATACCATCCGTCAGGGCAAGAACTTTCTGAATCACCATATAAACATGGTACACATGGTGTTACACCATAGATTTAACATAAGTGAAGCCTGTGGTCTGTACATTATTTGTGATATTGGTGGATTATATTTGCTTCACTGTTAATAGCTTCAGGTGTGTATATTAAATGGTATATGTTTTCAAGAGTACAGCAGTGACCATGAAAAGCTTTGCTTTTTATACTGTAATTACAGTACTCAAAATTTAAGTCAAAGACGAATTAATTGTAACTAAACATTAAAAGTTCTATCAGATCCAAAAACATGAAGGTAAGGTACAGTTTCATGATACAAAGCTGAATCGTAAATAAATGACTCTGACCTTATGCCTTAGTTGTAAGATGTTATAGCAGGAGATCACTTCCTCCCAAAGTTGCAGTCTCAAGTAAATATCCAGTGCACTTTTTATCACACCCATTGTCACCAACAAGTTTGCTAGTTCAGTTTCCAGCTTCCAAACAGGTGGAACATTTGAATAGTAGAAGCATTTATGTCTTGCTGATACAGGTGGTTTCTCGTTCCTTACACAGTTGATTAGTTCCTGAAAACATCAAGAACCATGAACTCCATGATAAAGCTAAATAAAAGTCATTATATAACTGCTCATAATGACTAGGTTTAAACAATTACATTTTAATTCACTGGTTGCAAAGCTTACATACAAATTAGCTGTTCTAAAAATACATCATTTGTAGGGACACAATATTTTGGTGGATCATGATGACCCAGAATCTGTTAATGTGCAATAAAAAGGTTTCAGAATCAATTCTATTGCAATCGTCGGCATAATTACCAAAATTTACTCTCATGGTTAAATGCAAATTTTAATGAAACTCTCGAAACGAGTGTTTATTTACGATTTACCACAAAATTAGTAATTTATTGAGATATTTACTTGCAAAATGAACATTTATTTAGCATTTAACGTGAAATTAACATTTCATTGTGATGTTTCTGTGAAACTGACGTTAAAAGATTTATTTCAGGAATAAAACAAGATCTGTTTTACTTTTGCAACATAGAAAGCCAGATGTGAGGTCAAGGTCAAGAGTCCAAGCTCTGTGTGGCTAGAATAAATGCAACTATTCTAAAGTAAGAACAAATTAGAAACTAAAAACTTCACTTATCTTAGTAATGTTGCACGTTCTTTTTGCACAAACTGACTCAAGTTTCAAGTTGTCTCCAACTCATTCTCCAACTTGAAACTCGATTCAGTTTGTGCAAAAAGAACGTGCAACATTACTAAGATAAGTGAAGTTTTTAGTTTCTAATTTGTTCTTACTTTAGAATCTTGTTGCTTCACTGTTAATAGCTTCAATTTTCCTTATTTAAATGCAACTATATTTACAATTAGCAGCAAATGTATATGAGAGCGGCAGGAAAGCTAGCTTGAGAGATAACCAGTGGCACACGTGAGCATTCAATGAACACCTAGAATAATATATGCTACAGCACCACCACTAGAGCAAAATGCCAGAGGCAACATCCCCCTCAAAAAAATGGATTACACTACTTTCCAACCAGATATAATCCCCCAGAGACCAAGGAAAACAGCAGTTGCAGCCTTCCGACTACTGACAAATCACGACTGCTTAGCATGTCATCTCTACAGAATTGGTATCTCAGCCTCACCAATGTGTCCTGTGTAACGATCCAGCAGAAATGAACGAAGACCACTTGAAGACCTGTGAAGCATTAAGATCAGAAGAAACTACAGTTCAAAAGTATTGGAAAGCACGAATGCTAATGGCTTCATTGCCAGATGCAAGGCACTAGAAAACAACAACAACATCCCCCTCAACCCAACTGGTTTTCCTACACTCCACAAACACACATAGCTTAGACTCAAACGTTAAGTTCACACGTATTTTGCAGAAAGCTGCAATAGACAGCAGGAGCGCAAATTTAATGCCAAAAATGGGGGGAGTTTAACACTGAGTTTGTTTCATGTATTAATGCACTGTAGACCCAAGGCGCATGATTGTACAGTTACATTAAAACAAGTCCATTCTGAACAGCTAGGTGCACACGTGCACTTGTGAGAGTTTCCATGGCAACGAACATCATCCTCCATGGTCTAGAGGTAACTGTCAGATAAAAGAACCAATACTACAACAGGGAACTTAGAAACCATGCTTACTTGTTATTTCAATGGACATGCTACACATAACATTTGAAACGTAAATTATAACAGTAATATTTGATATTTTATTTCACAGCTTTTATCCCACTTTGAGTCCTCTTTTTATATCAACATTCACAATTTTTATTCACCATAAAATTGTATCCCTAATCATTTGACATAATTCCCAGAAACCAACCACACAATTTTCAGAACTACCATGAGAGAAAAAAACATATTTAATCTGCAGAATCTAACAAGTTCAAAGGAAAACTATGTGTTAAGTGCTTTTTAGGACTTTATTAGCATTCACAGTCAATCTTTTTTTATAAATCAACTCTAATTACAAAGAACTAACTCCTCTGTCCTAATAAAGACAATTAGTTTGTTTCTTCATATAGATTCTTGCATTTATTTTGTAAAATGTTCTCTTTCAATAAAATTTCTTCCCATGTTTTTTGTTGAGTCTAAATCTAAATGTAGCTTGTTTATTACAATAGTTTGAGTTTGAATGAAAACATGACAAATTTTAAAAGAAAAACATGTATTTGAAATCTACAAAAAATAAATGACTTTCACACTACAATACACGCACAGAAAGGAAAGGAAAGATATAAAAGAGTTTATCACTGATAGATTCTTATGTTATACTATGTGTTGCACCGGCCGTCAGCCTGGATGTGGCTGGTAGGAAATACTGGTCCTACCTGATCTCCACTCAGCAACAAGAACGGGCAGGAGGCGTTTACCTGCCCAAAATACCCAGCCACCAGCGAGACAATAGAGCCCCGGAAACAATAGCTATTATGTAGCAGTGCAGTATCTGGACTGTTCTCTCACAGCCATTCCCAATCATTCTCCTTCCAGAACCTTTCTATTGTCTAAAGAACTATATAAGGGACCTGCTCGTGCCCAGCAGTAGAAAAGAGAGAGTAGAGAAGGAGTAAAAGTTGTTGTTCCAGTCATTCTTGTAGTGAAGTGTTGGAGTGAGGAAAAACATATACGAGGCGTCAGTGGACAGCCCCTGTGTAGCAGTTCAACGCGAGTGCGATCTGACAGTTCTTATTTATGGTTCAATTCAACAGTTGTTCTGTTGCTTTGAGTTTGTACCAAAGTGATTTAAGTGCAATGTTAGCACTATGCTAACTAGAAGGCAATGAAGTGTGATTAGCAGTTACTGGTGTTTTCTTATTTGTTACCAAGGTGTCAGAAGTGGGATTTGTAGTACTGCCGTTTCGTTACATTGTTGTCAGAAGGTGCAACGTAAGAACCACAATGGAGGGAGATTCGGAAACCCGGATGATAGCAATAATGAAAGAATTCTAAAGTAAGAACAAATTAGAAACTAATAACTTCACTTATCTTAGTAATATTGCAAGTTCTTTGGTGCAAGCTCTGTGAAACTGATGTTAAAAGATTTATTTCAGGAATAAAACAAGATCTGTTTTACTTTTGCAACATAGAAAGCCAGATGTGAGGTCAAGGTCAATAGTCCAAGCTCTGTGTGGCTAGAATAAATGCAACTATGTTTACAATAAACAGGAAATGTATAAGAGAGTGGCAGGGAAGCTAGCTTGAGAGATAACCAGTGGCGCACGTGAGCTTTACACCAAAGAACTTACAATGTTACTAAGATTAGTAACTTGCTTCACTGTTAATAGCTTTAATTTTCTTAATTAATGAAAGAATTATTCGGCAATGAATTCCAGAATGGACAAAATGAAGATGGAAATGACATCTAGAATGATGAATTTTGGAAGCAAAATAAAAATATGAAGATCTGAGCTGGAGGAGACGAAAGCCGAGATGTCTGAGATAAAGATGGAGTATCTGGTAAAGGAGGAAGGGAACTGGTCAGCGTGAAGGAAGACGCGGAAGAACTCAGCAGGAAGGTGGGAGACCTCTACCAGCACATGGACATCGTGGAGGACGTCTGGGAACGTCTTGGCACCCTGGAAGGAAGAGCTGGCAGAGCGTCAAAGAACAGGATGTCAGGGGTGCACGGGAGAGCGCGGACCTAGGGAGGGAGCACCTAGGGGCCGAGGCAACAGTTGCACCTGTCTGTGATTACAAAACCACACATCTCGGGAAGACAAAGGGACACTTCTCTCGGGAAGACAAAGGGGCAGTTCAGGGACATTGTCAAGGATCCCCTGGAGGAGTGTGTTGGGAATGTAACCAACCAGGATATACCATGGAGAACTCGACAGTTGTTCTGTTGCTTTGAGTTTGTACAAAAGTGATTTAAGTGTAATGTACACTACACTAAATGACTAGGGGGCAATAAAGTGTGATTAGCAGTAATGGATGTTTTCTCATTTGTTACAATACTATGCATATTAAAAGTGCTTCTATGTTACTCAAGTTATACATATGTTTACCTAGAAATTTGAATAAGCATAAACTGCTTGGTTATAACAAGAAGGAACAACATTCAAACATTGTGGTAACAGACTAACAATGGAAAGAAAAGAAAGTGGGGGAAAAATAGCACAGACTTTCAAGCATATCCATTGGAATATTTCGGCATGGATTATTTCAATGAACCTAGAACCAACATTTTGACATACCTCTGTTTGCATCATTGCACGTTCAACTGTTCTTGAGCCATGGCTTTCAAGACGGCAGCGTTCCAAAAGTGCCGACATTTGCACACACCAGTCTCTTGGGTTTGCAAGTAAACACTGAAAATCACAATTTTTTTCAACTGCTTTAAGATCTTCTTTGTAAAAATAAAGGGGAGAAAGGAACTAAAATATTTTGTTCTAGATTTCCAGGTTAAAGGAAAACACTTATTAAAATAATTCTGATGAAAGTAAACAAATTCAATGTTCACTTCTAAATACACCTAAGACTTAATTGCTTTCAACATTGGACTATAAATGAGACCTTTTCAAATAAATAAACATGTAATTCCTTATTCAAATGCCACTTTTTATTTGTTTAAATATTTGTTATTATTATTAATATTCTTAGAGATAAATTAAATCTATACAGCATTCAACATTTCAGTGAAAGGCAAAACTCTGAACTGAGAGGAGTTAAACCTAGAACCTTTAGACCTGCATTACACATCCTGACCTTATGCACATGAAGCCATTCTTATTCCTTTATAAAATGTAAGCATAATATATAACATTTCTAATCAGAAGTGCATTAATTATAAAAATCAGTACTTAGGCAGTTTTCATCAAACAAGTAACAAGTTAATTTTCAAAGTTAAAATATGGTGTGATTCATTCTAAAGTATGAAACCTACATCAAAACCCTCAAAATTAAATATAAGGTGTATAAATACAATATGCAATTGTTAAGTACTTATAATGCTCTGGCATTAATTATGGAAATATGTAGGGTATATTAAACATTTCCTGTTGTAAAAACTCTAAAATAAATAAAAAGAACACAACTCTTAAGTTAAAGTGATTGAAAAAGAAAAGCTAAAATAAAAATAAATAATACACACACAACACACCCACCCACACACACACAACTACATTGATACTTTACTTTAATAAATACATTGATAAAGTTAAATGCAAATAATACATACTGTTAAATATGGCTTTAGTTCTTCATCTGCCAGTTCATCCTTAGGTTGGCTGATTTTTAGTTTAATGCTGAAACAGAATACAGTAGCATACTTATTAGGCTGGAATGTCATTTTAAATATGCTAGGTTGCATTTACATATGAGGTGCTTAGAATAGCAAGGGTGTATGCGCCAAAATACGAAGTTTTTGTTTTTCTTGCAACATATAGTATTAAGCCTACTCTTTAATACCTGTTAAGTGTGAATGGTTGATACGCCCTGGATATGAATGAATTCTCCATTTGAATACAGCATAGTGTTAGACCTAACGCATTTCAGCCGGATCTCGAGAATAGCAAAGGCACAAGCCAACCTGACGGCCGCTACGCTGTGACAGTCGCTCTTGAAGAGAATGTAGCAATAAATCACTTAAGAGAGGATTTTCAGGCTTTTATCCCTCATAAATGGTTATTCCTTAACCTTTCAAACATGTTTACGGTTTTGTAAATATTTTTTGCCTAGATGTATGGGGTATTTCTTTAGTTCAGTCTGTTGCTTTTAAAGAAACCTGTGTTTAGTGGCTTGCAGCTCTCAGTTTAACTTCTGTTTAGCAATGTTTTAAGAGTAGTTGTGTTGGTTACTAACAATACCATTGAAAAAATCTTTAGTGCATTTAGGGTAGTAATTTACTTTTATTAAGCACTATGAGTGACACAGACTCGTCAAGTAAGTCGTCCCAGAAAACGCTGCATGCAGAACAACCAACGGAAAATGCATATGGTTAAGAAGAAGAGAAATACAGGTGAAGAACACGTAAGTTTAAAAACCAAACATGTAGTAAAAACACGTACCAGAGCTAGAAGAAGAGATAGTGGCGGATGACGATATTTCACATTACTAACATACTCTGATTCCTCACGGCACAGCACAGCAGTTAAACATCTTTGGTGACTTAACCATACTTTTTGTTAACTTACTTCTTTATATTCACTTTAGAAGTACTGTTTGTTAGCATTAGAACAAATATTTACCAATATTAGTTAAAGTATTGCTTGCAAAATGCTAACTTTAGATGTAAACGTTTTGGTTATAATGTGCATGAAAGCATATGTTATCTAAATTATACTGTTGATGAAATTAATCTTCTGAAATCTTAAATATCTGCCAAATAACATTTTACATTCCTAATTAACAGTATTAATGCATTAGATTCACATCTGAGCAATTTTTCATCTCTCTATACATGATTTTAATATATACTGCATAGTAAAACTTTAATCGCATTTTTCTCAAAACTAGCTTTTGGCACATACGCCCTTGCTATTCTAAGGGCCTCATATGTGATCTGCAGAACCTAATGGGATCAAGTCCGAAAGCCCTTATGATTCCTCAACAGTTCAGTAACAAAATGTCATTCTTATACAATTCTCCCATGCAATTCTACAGCGCTCCCATGCTCTTTTTATTAAAAAATTCTGTTAGCATTAAAATTATATCGCTACAAGACAATTTCTCAACCATAGTTTAACCTCAGAGGTATGTATGGGCTTAAACCAAGCCCCAGTATGTGACCACCAGGCTGGGGTCAGTCTAAATGCAAAATGTATGTTGGGCTCTGGTTTTATTTGAACTAGAAAATAAAGATTAAAGATGTACAAATCACAAAAAGTGTTGTGTACCGTGGAGAGACATTAAACAACATAATATAATTGTCTGTCATGCGGTCAACTGATGATGGGGAAAACATTCTCAGAAACTAGTCTTGAATAAATAGACAAAAGTGGAGAGAAAAGTGTTCAAATAAGTTGTTAATCTATCCCAATATTAATGAAAAAATGTGTTTGTCATATGTAAAATATTAATTTTATTTACCATATACGTAAAAAACAATTGACACATTTTTAGACAAGAATAACAATTTTTCCACATAAAGAGAAGGAAAAAAAGGATGAAAAAATTAATGTATCATATTTTTTGGTCAAGGATATTAAGATACCTGAAATACTGTAACAAAAATGACAAAAGTCCAGTTCAGTTACTTTTTTCTCACTTTATTTTCTTCCAGAACTTTTGCATAAACCACAGTTCTCTTTTGCTGACATTAGCACAGTCTACAGTCTTTTGTGATGTTACAACTCACAACTGTTTTCTTCTTGTAATCTTGACTCACTTCTTTCTGTCTTTCTTCACTTTGTCTCTCAAACACCTGACTTTAATGATATCATCACTCAACCCTCATTAACTACTTTGCTATCTTCCTTTTGACGTGACCGTATACTCGCAGCTGACACACACACTAAAACTAAAACCTGACTCCACATTGACTCACATCTGTAACTAAAGTTGGTGAGAGCTAACCTGTACTTGACAGCTGGCTGATTCACTTACCTGCAAATGAGACCAACCCTATCTCATCCAATGGACTAATTGTTGCATGATGTGTTTATAACACAATTGGATGAGATAGGGCAATCGTATTATAAACACATCATGCAATGATTAATCAATTGGACTAGATAGGGCTAATCTCATTCACAGGTAAGTGAATTGCCAAGCTCTCAAGTGCCAGGTTAACTCTCGCTGACTTTAACTACTGCTGCTCATTACCTCGCCCCCTTATACAGGGCGTTTCAAAAATACGGGGCATAATTTCAGGTATGTATTTCCCACATGTAGACAATCAAATTATTTCATTATAACATGTGTCCGGAAATGCTTCATTTCCGAGTTATGGCCTTCACAACATTGAAATTCACTGGAACGTTTTTCTTTCCGCAGGTTGTTGTCATTACAGAAGATGTTCAAAATGTCCACCTCCTGCTTGAATACAGACCTCACATCGATGTCTCATTGACCTGCGAACACAATCCCAAACTCCAGGAGTATTGCGTATGTCCTCACAACTTGCCACAATTCGATTCCGAAGGGATTCCAAATCTGGCACCGGAGACGAATAAACCAATGATTTTAAATGGCCCCACAAGTAGAAATCGAGAGGGTTCAGATCAGGTGAGCGTGGAGGCCAAGCAATTGGGCCACCTCTACCTATCCATCGATTAGGAAACCTTCGATCCAAGTACCGGCGAGCCGTAAGACTGAAGTGTGCAGGAGCGCCATCATGCAAGAAGTGAATGTGTTGATGATTGATCAGTGGAGTGTCTTCGAAAACGTCAGGTATGGTGTTTTCCAGGAAGTTTGTGTACGCCTGCCCCGTAAGTCTGTTTACAAGTACATGGGGTCCAACTAATTGATCACCAATGATACCGGCCCACATGTTGAGGGAGAACCGCACCTGTTGATGAGATACAACAGTTGCACGTGGGTTTTCATGCGACCATACATGCTGATTGTGGAAATTTGTTATGCCATCTCTTGTGAACTGTGTTTCATCTGTAAATAATACGACGGCAGAAAACTTCGGATTTACACCACACTGCTGCAAGAACCACTGACAGAACCTAACTCGTGCAGGGTAATCTGCTGGTGACAGGGCCTGTACACGTTGCAAATGATAAGGATACAATTGATACTCGTTCAACAGTCTCCAGACAGTCGTATGAGGAACATTGACTTGCAACGCTAACCGTCGTGTGCTGATAGAAGGAGTCCACAGCCTCCAGAATCTCCTCCTGCACTTCAGGAGTTGTAGATCTTGGTCGTCCCCTTCCCAAACCAGGAGAGTTGAATGTTCCATACTCGCAAAGACGGGAATGGAGATGTACAAATGTCTTCCGATCTGGACATTGTCGCTGTGGGTACCTCTCCTGGTACTCTCCTGCACACTTCAGTCTTACGGCTCGCCGGTACTTGGATCGAAGGTTTCCTGATCTATGGATAGGTAGAGGTGGCCCAATTGCTTGGCCTCCACGCTCACCTGATCTGAACCCTCTCGATTTCTACTTGTGGGGCCATTTAAAATCATTGGTTTATTCGTCTCCGGTGCCGGATTTGGAATCCCTTCGGAATCGAATTGTGGCAAGTTGTGAGGACATACGCAAAACTCTTGGAGTTTGGGATCGTGTTCGCAGGTCAATGAGACATCGATGTGAGGTCTGTATTCAAGCAGGAGGTGGACATTTTAAACATCTTCTGTAATGACAACAACCTGCGGAAAGAAAAACGTTCCAGTGAATTTCAATGTTGTGAAGGCCATAACTCGGAAATGAAGCATTTCCGGACACATGTTATAATGAAGTAATTTGATTGTCTACATGTGGGAAATACATACCTGAAATTATGCCCCGTATTTTGAAACACCCTGTATAGTGAGGATGATATGACAGAACCTTTCTCAAGCTTCTAGAAATATCCGGCCACCAGACACTTCTCGAATAAACTCAAAAACCCCTTTTGGCTCTGCTGCTCTGATTTCACGTATTTGCTTGCATGAGTTGAGTGGTGTGGGGACAGCTTGACCATGAGCACCTCTGATACATGCCATGCCTAATATGTGGCGTGGTAGCTTGCCCTGGCCATCCTTTGTTGCATGCTGCATCCAGCGTCACAATACCTTAGTTCTCAGCGTACAGTTCTATATTAGGCATGAAATGCCACTTACATTTGTTAGAGGCCTTTTTATTAGGCTTGAGGTTCTTTGTGCCATAAATCTACAACATGGGACCACCTGCTTTACTTCCCTTCCAAAGGAAGCCATGCTAAGAAGTTTTACATTCGAAAAAATCCATTGCCCTCTGCCGGGTATGAACCTGTAGTCTCAGGAACTAAAGGCTCACATGATACCCTTAGACCACAGAAAATGACACAATGGGTATAGGAGAATACACTAGACTTACGCAATAGTCAAATCTTTTTTGAGCAGGTTGTTATGTGAATATTTAAAATTCCGTTCTCTCTGATGAACAAGAAAAAAAAAAAGAGCAATGACTTTCCATTTGGCAAAAGTTAAGTATTGGGAAATTCACATCAATAACAAGGAATGTTTCAGAAATGGTTAACTCCAGAAAAATTTATTACACAAATTGTGTGCTTTAACAAACTCTTAATTTTGTGAGTAGTTAGATTTTGTTGATCCCTTATGATTAACCAGTTATGCAGAATGAAGAGAACTTCAGAAACTATTCAAGGCATACAGTTCACAAACATGCATGCCCACATACAAAGACATAAGGGTCTTTTTCTGAAAAGCTTTTTTTTTTAGATTGAAGGTGTCCCAAAATATGTATTTTCAATGAAATACTTTTACAGAATTTTTGGATGGAAGCCAATGGAAAAGTGTTATTATTCAACTGATGAGTTTTTGCATTGTTGAGTTAAATGCAGATCTAAGGATGTAAGCGGTGAAACAGTATCTGGTACAAGGTGTCCTTTGTAGTCTGGAGGATTTTGATCTTGAGTTTTAGATGAGGGTTTGTAGATAAATTGTGCCTGTGAATATTATGTATGTAAGTACTATATTTGTAAGTAGTTTTTTTAGTGACACAACCACAACATGTGTATGTTTTTATGGTTGAAAAATAAAATAAAATAAATAAATAAATACTTCCCCTACTTACTATATATATGTAGAAGAGAAAGAAAAATTGCTATGGTATATGTATATGGTATGCCTGCAAATTTATAATGGATAAAATAAGTTATGCAAATATATATAGTTGCTTTACTGGTAGTAGCTTCAATTTTTCCTTAGTATAGTTTTTTTTTTTTTTTTTTTTTTTTTTTTTGCAGGGGTGGGGGGGTGTTGTTGAGGGGAGTACATTAAATGCCTGTTCATTGCCTTAAGAACATAATGAAATACAATATATTAATAGCAATAAATAGGCAAGTACAGGATTTTTAAATACTTATCACTTTATATATTATAAAATATGCACATCAAGAGATGTACAAAGTTGCTTATCTGCTCAACTTACAATATTGCCAGAAGTACAGACTGTTGAAGTGGTGACAACTCCTTAAAAATTCCATCTGATGGATTGACAAACTTTATATGGTTCAACCTTACTTCATCATTAAGTTTTAAATCCTGTAACATAAACAAACACATTTTAAAACACTTATCTAAAGCAACAAAGCAACAACTGTTCCTGTTAACGAATTGACATTTTTGTTATTTTTCATCAGACTTTCCTCCCAAACTATTAAATCTGATGTTCCTCAGCAATTCTTAAACAATAAATTAATCTTTAGTTATACTGGTATTTCACATTATTTACAAAATATTCTGTATTATTCTAAAATAACTTCTATTATAGGTTGAATACTTTGTGCTTTTAAAGAAACTGTCAGTACAAAACCACATCACCTTGAACTACAATCCATTTATGCTCCTTAACAACAAAATTTTAAACTTTTATTCAGTAAAGAAATAATAAATTGCTCATTACAAACCAAAATGTGTTCTGTAGCTGAACCTTTTCTGAACATTTTGAAGTTCAAATAATAACAATGGAAAAAAAATCTGAATGGAAATTATCTATAAAATGATTAGGTTTTAGTTCTGTACCAGCAAGATAAAACTTACTAAATCTGCACTATTTTCTGTTTGAAGCATTATTCAACATATTTAAAAGTGCAATAGCTTACTTTTGGCAAATGCTCTGGTTGGAGATGAGGTAAATCATCTTGCTCATCTGCAGCAGGAACATCAACTTTAATTGTCAACTGAGCCAGATCTTTGACCTGAAATTGTGTTCTTTTACCAAGTGCTCCTGTGAAATAAATGTAATAGTATTCAAGTAAACTGTAAAATAACAAATTTCAGTAAAACTTCTGTCACAAAGGTTTTACGTGTTAAAATATTAGCAAATATATTCATGCATCACAGTGAATAGACAAATATCTCATAGAATGTACAGTTATGTGTCTTCCAGATCGAGTGCCATAGAACTTCTTATTTTCTCTATTGCTTATCTGTAGTAAATAGGGGAAGCGTTGCATACAAATAAAATAATGAAGCATTTTCAGCAACTCTGTCCGTCCGTCCGTCCGTCCACACAGGGTCACGCAGATGACTTGTTTTCCTCTCCTCTGAAAATGCAGTATAGAGCTGACAGTGATATCGTGTAGTTAAATTATTATGTGTGCTTTATTATTTTGTCCTGTACTTTGTCACAAAGTGTATTATGGTTGACCATTTGTTTTCTACTGCACAGCGTGTATTTATTTATGATCTGTTTGTGCTAATTCAGCTCGCCAAGTGAGAGTGCAATTTGCAGAAAGATTTCCAGCTGTAAAAGTTCCAGACTGTGCAACCTAATATTGTTCACGAAATACCCCTTCAAGACGAAAAAATTGGTGTATGATGTGCCATTAGCAGAGAAAGAGTTATAGGCCCAATTTTTTCGAGTCAACAGTTAACGCCCATACATATGTGAATACAATTTCAATTTTGCCCCCCCCCCCCCCCCCTTTTGAGAGAATTAAGCGACAGGGAGAGTGATTTTGCCTTAAGACTCTGCAACAGCTCATACAGCCAATCTTTCAATGAGAACAATTGAAAATGTGTTTCAGGACAAACTTATTAGTAGAGATTTGTGAACCCATTCAGTCTCCCGACCTATTCCCCTGCAATTTCTACATCCAGGGTATCTTAAAACATAAAGCGTACAAGACAAACACACACACCCTGGAAGAATCAAAACAAAGTATCTGCCAGGAAATTACCAGCATTTCTCAATATGAACTATGGCGAGAGATAGTTTTCTAAAGACGTGCCAAAAATGTGTGGACAATGTCAGTGACCAGTTTCCATCTTCTTTAATAACATTGGTGAGTAAAGCCTTTAAAAGTAGTTTTAAAAATGTATGG
This sequence comes from Tenodera sinensis, assembly GCA_030765045.1. Lineage (NCBI taxonomy): Eukaryota > Metazoa > Arthropoda > Insecta > Mantodea > Mantidae > Tenodera > Tenodera sinensis. The sequence goes on along the minus strand of CM060965.1, from coordinate 29,613,698 downwards.
TTTTATCCGCGCTATTCTAAGACAGCAGCATTCGGCGCTGAGCGCCGAGGACGCATACAGGCTAAACACAGCGGAGCGGGTTGGAGTCTTTTGGATCACCTGTTACGTGTTGAGTGATTCATGTATCATTACCAAAATGCAGAAGGTAAAAGGTAGTGAAAGTTTTCCGTTGCAGCAGTATGTTAAAGAATTCTCAGATACATTCAGTACAGATGGAAAAAATTCTATGTTGTCAGCCTTGTAGAAAGTCAATCAATGCTCCCAAGTAATGCAGCATTTATCCAGCAACAAACAATATCTTGGTGGCTTCACATTCTTCTATGAAGCAGGTGCTTTTAAGTGAAGTAGGACTCTCCAGCTCATATTCCAGACCTTCCAAGTTTCGTGAATGATTCATGTCAAACTTTTGTTTCAGTGGATATTCCTCTACATAAAGTGAACAATCCAGAGATTAAAGCTTTTCTTGTGAAGTACATGAAATTTGACCCTTCACATGAATCTACTTTAAGGAAACAGGTGCTATTAAAACCACACCAATACCAGCTATGGAAATACTAACCAACCAATACCCCGTTAAATATGAAATAGAAAAAGCAGCTCTTATTCAACACAAAAAGTTAATCAGACTCCCATTCAATAGTGGAACAAGAGAAATTTTACACATACACTAAACACTCAGGAGAGCTTTCTCTCCAAAATTCAACACATCAAGAAGAATGTAGACCTTCATAATTCAAAGGAAAACTTCATATCTAAAGTCAATCCGACACAAACATTAGACATCACATATTATTTACACCTGACAGAAGAAGTTAAGAAAAGTGATACTCCAACTAGTGTTCTAAAATTATTGGCATTAGAGACAATCCATACTAGATTTCCAGAACATGAATGGCTCCATATTTATACTGATGGATCACTGATATCAAACCAAGATGGAGCAAGGGCTGGAGTCATGTGTCACCGCTTTTCCTATTACAAATCTTTAAGTTATGGAACTACAAACTTGTTGGAGAAATTAAAGCAATTTGAATGGCCCTACAAAATCTTTTGGATAGAATTTCACATTTTCATCAAGCAGTTATTCTCTCAGATTCCAGGGCAGCAATTATAGCAATTACTTCCAAGTTGTCACCAAGAAACCAAACAATTATAGAATGTTGGAAAATCCTTACCCATCTAACAGCACTTCAAAAACATCTAGAGTCTTCCAATGGACACCAGCTCACTGTGGACTGAGTGGTAATGACATAGTTGATTTTCTTGCAAAAAAGATTACCAGCAGTGTACAGAAATCTATAGTTAAGCTACCATTTTATGCAGCTAAAAGATTAGTCAACTCTGAATTCAAAAAAAATTATTGCAAAATATTACTATGAAAAATCAAAAACATAATAGATGGGAGCTACCAAACATTCAAGCAGTAATTCCCGAGTATCCTCGAAAAATGGCAGTTACAGGACATGATTGTCTGGCAAAACATTTAAACAGAATTGGGATATATTCTTCACCACTCTGTCCTCTATGTGATCTGCAAGAGGAAATGGACCAAGACCACCTGCAAATATGCCTGGCCACTTCTAGCACCCCATCCATCAGTGAAAAATATTGGAGAGCAAGAGGATTAATGACTTCATTGTCAGAAATCCAGCATTAGCTAACAACAACAACTTTAAGGAAACACTGTCTTCCAAATTACCATGAAGAAACATTACGAAAAAACAGGGCTGGGTGTGAAAATATGAGTGTGTATTGATGAAACTCAAGACTCAGCAGGAAGAAAAGTGGGAAATGTAGTGGTCTGGGTTCTTAAAAATGAAGAGACGTTTTCAATCCTGACTCTACCTCTCAAACATTGCCCACACAACGGCTTGTGTGTTTAAAAACACCAGTAATAAATTAGTTGGCATAAAAAAAAGAACAATCTCGTTATTAATTAGCACTTCTTGGGTTACCAGCTGTGTAATATCTATAAAATTTTTCAAGCTTTCAGTCATACTAAGCTCCATGGCCACAATCAGGAAATGAATAATTAATAAATAAATGGCCATTTGGACTCATGACCATTGGGAATTGCATGAGAAATAAACAGCCACCTCAAAATCATGACCTTTTTAAAGTATTTCTGTCCAAGCTGTGGTCAGTCGTAGGCCGTTGTCCCTACTTAAATTATTTGGCTCTAATTTAATTTCAATAGGACAACAACCCACGACTGACCACAGCTTGGACAGGAATGCTTAAAAGAAGGCCACAATTTTGAGATGGCCATTTATTTATTAATTATTCATTTCCTGCTCATGGCCATGGAGTTTAGTATAGTCAAAAGCTTGAAAAACATTATAGATGTTACATGGTTGGTAACCCGAGAAGTGCTAATTAATAATTATCGCCGTGAAAGCTTCAAATCTTACAATACCTAGATAGTAAAGTGAGTCGGTTTATTGATACTACATCACTTATTAAAAAACAGGATATGTTTCAATAGCTCACTTGCTCCCATTGTTTAATAAGTGATGTAGTGTCAATAAATCAACTCACTTTACTATCTAGATAAAATCCTCACATTCAAAACCATCTTTTAAATGGAAGATTTTTCGAAATGTTCAGTTTTCTCAAAATGGTTTTAATATTTTGATTAAAATACCATAGGTCACAGTAATTTTCATGAAAACTAAAATGTGTATCTTGAATTTTTTGGGAATAGCTGTGACGTGCTCTTAATTCTGAAGGAATTTTGTACAATATTGTATAAACAGTAAGTGTTAAAATACATACCAGTAACTTCAATGTTTACATTTGCAGTCTCCAGGGCTGTTTTGCAATGCTCGTGAGACTTTACTACATGCCTATAGAAAAGGAACATCCGAGCAGCTTCCAGATGAAAGCTAATTTTAATCTTTGGGTTTTTCATTAAAGCTTCACAAGCTTGTAACTCATCCACAAGTTTGGAAATGTTGTTATATAGTGTAGACGAAAATTCATCCAAAATCTGCTGGTGTATAAACTGGCATCTCAAAAACCACCAACAGCAGATCTGAAAATACACACAATACTACTATAGGTAGTTGTATCTCAAAAAGAGTAGTATTTGTTCTGCAAATACACCTACACATGAAAGTTTATTTTCCAACTACTTATGATCCACTTTGTCACATGCTAGTTAATTCTTGTGAGATTTGTGCTAGCACAGAGCGGTTTCCATTGCTTCTGGTGCTTTACAGACTATTCGATTCTTTTCGGCAACCAGGTGGGATAAGGGGAGTACAGGTCTGTGCAGAAAGCGGCATGTGGTGACACAGCGTGTATGTAAACAACGTAGGTGATGTTGAATGTTCTACTCTCCATTACAACTGAATTATAAAAGATACTGACAGTATCACCGCTGCAAAATGTATAATAAACACAAAATGCACACTGCTGATAAATTAGCTAAGCACAGTTAGTTATTAGACTGCTCCCTTATCATTGTACTTTGAATCCCATAGAATATGTATGGTCAGCACTAAGAAGAAACATTGCAGCCAATGTCTTTGGAAAAAATAAAGTTACTGAAATTCGAGCCTTAGTTCAAAATACTATAAAGGACATAAAAAAGAAAAATCATTGGTCTAACCACATATGCCATGTTGAACTAGAAAACAAATATTGAACCTTTTAAGGTATAATAGAAAACATCCAGCCCCTGGAAATTGATCTATAAGATGACGATACATTTTCAGAGGATGACTATTAATGTTTCTTCATTTAATGATGTAACTAGTACAATAAAATATTGTATATATTTTACTATTTTATTTATTAATGTTTACAGATTATTGCACTTCCCTGATACCTTCTCCAGCCTATATATTCAGGTTTCTTATTTACAATCACAGCAAAGCAATTTTCGGCAAATAGTTCCCAGTCATGTTACTTAATAAGGACAATATTGCAATGCCGATATTTCAACTGCTCATGCCTGGCACACGACCAACCTGATGCAGAAGAAAGGTCAGGGTAGCCTACACTTTCCCTCTCCTTCAAGCCCTGGCCAAAAAAAAAAAAAATACGAATGGACTGTAATTGCTCAGAGTAGTTCATTCAGACACATAGGAGGGTTGTTTAATATATAATGCCCCACATTTTTTTCTCTGAATATATTTATTGTTAAGAGCAAGAATTTGGTGACAATATACCTCAATATGTTTTGTCCAAGTCCTATTTTTCTACGTAGTCTCCATCATGTTCTATGGCCTTATGCCAATGTTGTGGGAGAGCATGTGTTCCCTGCTGGTAAAAGTTCTTGTCCTGTAGGTGTAGTCCTGTTGTCACTATGTGAATGATACTCTCGTCATCTTCAAGGTGTGTCACCCGTAGACAATCTTTAAGTGGCTCAAAGAGATGGAAGTCCAAGGGTGCCAGGTCTGGACTGTAGGGTGAATGAGGCAATGATGTCCAACCCAATTTGGCGGTGTTCTCGGGTTCTCAGACTTGTGTGTGGGCATACATTTCCGTCTTGGACTAAGATTTCTGCTGGATTCTTGTCAGATCAAAGACGTCGGAAACGTTTCTTGAGTTTATTTAGTCTTCACGTATGCCTCTGAATTAATGGTTGACCCTCTTGGCATCAAATCCACGTCAATGACGCCATCACAATCCCAGAAGACTGTCACCATGAGTTTTCCAGCAGAGGGGGTTGTCTTGAATTTCTTCTTTTGTGGTGAATGAGGATGACACCACTCCAAGGACCGCCTTTTTTGTTTCCAGCGCAAAGTGATGCACCCAGCTTTCTTCCCCCGTAACAATCTGAGAGAGGAAGTCCTCTCCGTTGGTTTCAAAGCACTCCAACAAGTCAGATGAAATGGCCTTTCTTTGAATCTTATGGACTGCAGTGAATATTTGTGTAACCCACGTGAGCACATCTTTGAATATCCGAGAGCCTTGATCATTGCAGACACACTTCCAATGCTGATCGACAACTGTGGAGCCAATTGTCGAGTTGTGATGTGCCAGGCAGCACGAATAATGGCATCTGCAGGATTCAGCATATGTGGAGCAGGCTGTGACAGGACATCCCGAGTGTGGATCATGGAGCTCTATTTCTGCATTTCCTGAGGCTTTAACTTTCTTTACCCATCACCCAACAGTACTCCTATCAATTACAGCATTGCCATACACTGCACATAAATATTTATGGATGTTCACCACGGTTTCTTTTTCTGTACACAAGAATTCGACAACAGCACGTCAGTTGAAAAGTGAGTCATGTGTAGACACCATTTTGACGCTGTACTGCAGCTCTGCCACCTGCTGGAATGGTTCGAAACTCAACAGGTGCACAGAAGCAACATCAGATGTAAAGCACTTACAAGGATATTTGTCTGTATATATTAATGGATTTTTAAGCAAATGTGCAGCATTATATATTGAACAACCCTCATGTTTTAAGGTCCTATTGTGTTAAACAACATTGGTCACATACCTCAATGTATTTAAATCTCACATTTTTAGTCTCTAAAGCATGATATAGCACCAGAAGTCTGATAAAAAATTTTATCTATGTTTGAAAAGAACCTTTAATTGTGTTTGCCAGTGTAGTGAGAAAAAGTAGTATTAATAGTATTAAATTTAAATTATCACTGTACTTTATCTCGTACAAGAATGACACTGTTATAAACAAGGTGGGGCTGATCCAAACCATCACGTGCTTGATGCTTCATGTGTCCACAAGTTTTGCAATATTAGCTACAGTAGTACTAACTTTTTGACAATAGAGTTTAGTGAGATGCCGTCATCTATGCGTTACAGAATTAATATTATTGTGTAGTAACACAATGGTTACACTTTGAGATTCCTTTCTTTCTTTAACCATTGCAAGCAATAAACAATTATTTGCCTCTCTCCACTTCTTAGGGTTTGCATCGTCTGTTTTATTTCAAGAGGGTACGCCTGCTCCATGATAAGCTGACCATTTCATACAAATGTTCTGGGCTTTAGAGGTATGCAAGATAAGATGTCGGAAATACAGTCTTAAATATAAGAAGTTGATCTGCATGATAAATGTTAAAACCTGAATCAGCGCCTCACTTGACCTCAGTCTGACCTCTAGACATATTAATGAATGACAAGAGCATGATATAGTTTATAAATCGTATAAGCATATAATATTAGTAGTTCAGTAATGAGCTGTGGTTTTATCAGATAAAATCTCAATGTCTGTTTTAAGATAAATGACCATGACTAATCAATATCCATGACATTGTAAACATTATTAATAAAAAAGGTGGAATCAGAAATGAAAAATTCAATGCCACAGCCGGGATTCAAACCATGGATCTTCTGCTCTATGTGAGGTTGCTCTTAACCACTGAGCTACCATGGCATCATGCCGGCACAGCCTTAAATTCTTCATCTGATTCACGTTTTCCTAGTAGACCGCAAGGAAATCTTGTATTCAAGACACCTATCCCAATGGCTACCCACAATCATAAGTACTTAAGTTATGGGCTTTTAGATTTTTAATAAATAGTTTCCATATATCAAGCCAATCAATTAGTTGTTCTAACATACACAAACAGCCTGTAGATAAACTTTAAAAGTGGAATCAGAAATTAAAAATTCAATGCCATAGCCGAGATTTTAAGCACGGATCTTCTGCTTTACATGCAGCTGTTCTTAACCTTTTTGTGTGGTGTTTAATGCCCGCTTTTACTACATATGGCACCGCAGGTGGTGGCAATGATAATGCATGGAATGAAGATGGAGCACCAGTGGAATGAGATGGCAGGGGAAACCAGAGAACCCAGAGGAAATCCACCCCAGTGCCGCTTCGTCCACCACAATCTCACGCTTATGTCTGTTCTTAACTACTAAGCTACTATGCGACATACTGGCACAGCCATTAGTGTAAGTGTTTCCAATACTAGATTCCACACTTTAAGCTAGAAAATAAAAGTCACAAAACTACACAAATCAGAATTTACATTTATAGTAGAAAATGTTATAAATTATACTATTAATGAGGATATGTGTATATTCAATTACAGCCAATAGTAATCTGCTAAATGAAATGTTATTAAGTTTTTTTTTAAAATTAACTTTTGTACATGTAGATAAACACATTCCATATCATATTTATACTACAGGAAACTGTTGATATTGATTTGCATCTTTTGCATTACATTATATACAGTTTCTCTTTGTGTATGTATGTGCATTTTAAGAAGTGATGAATAAATTTGATTTTAGGAAGAAAAGGGAATGAAACCCAGTCCCAGTGAAACTAAAGATGGACGTATTAAAGAAGCAAAACCTAATAATAAAAGGGGCATTACCAAGTAAACAAGTAGTGGAAAGTGTTAGATATATATAAAGAGTGCAATTCGCTGTATTCTGGCGAAACTCGATTATATCTTTGTAGTTTGTACTACAACACAATAAAGAATAGCTTTTTGACATCATCAGGTAAGCTGTACACAAGAACTCAATGGTCTGAAAGTGTTTTAAAACAGCAAAGCAAATGATTACGAAATCATACTTGTAACTCAAATTGAGTTCCCCTGAAAAAATATTCCTGGCTCAAATCATAAATCCAACCTAATTAATTCTTTAATGCAGTTTAAATGATTGAACCACGCAGACTAGATCAGAAATGAGCTCCACCAGCTGAGAGGTAAAGCACCATATTATTTGTTTCTGTGAGTTTGTTGCAGCATTTTTGCAAATGCTGTTTTGAAGTTCACCTTCTTCAACCTCGAGTAACAAAAGCGACTGTATCTTAAACCATGCAAGGTTCCCTTATGATCTGTTGGGAAAATGCAAATCACATGTTGCCTTGATATCACAGTGGTTAAGAGTAGCTGCACATAGAGCAGAAGATCCGTGGTTCAAATCCCAGCTATGGCATTGAATTTTTTATTTCTGGCTCTACCTTTCAAAATTTACCTACACACAATTTGGGTGTGTTAAAATGATCAATTATCATTACTTGGCCTCATATATGAAATTCTTAGTCAATAGCTAATATATGACATATCAATGGAAATGACACTAAAGTAAACTATGGTTAAGTGACTTCTATAGAGCATTCATATTTACTGGTGTTGTTTGAAGCTTCTCACTGCAGGCTTCTAGTACGGCTCGAGCCAGCAGTAAAAATTCTGGATGTGTGACAACTGCACAGCAGCTCTCTCCATCGAGAGTAAGATATTTGATTATTTCTTCTTTGAATTCTGTATCATCTAGTGTAATATCATGGTGCATGGAATGTAGCCATGAGAATACTTCATTTGCTTCTGTTTCAAACGGTGGACCTGTCCAATTGCTCTGCACAAAAGCTTGTAGGCTGGCAATTCCAACATATAACAACTCCAACTGCCTAGAAAAAGTAAAATGTTGTGAACACCTTTGTTAGTAAATATCTTGAACAGCATCAAATTCATACACATTAACATTTAAATAAATACTCACTTCTCCAAATGCGAAGTATGCTCATCCAAATAAGATTCACAGCCATTCTTCAAATTCTCATATAAACCATTCTCACTTTTCAGGAAGTGTTTAAGTACATCTTCATTAGATAATATTTTCAACACATTCAAGTATCTTCCCGTAAGCAGACAGTTTATCCAAGGCACATCTTTACCTAAAACAAAAAATAATCAATTTTCAAATATAAAATATGAGAATTGCATAACGATTAGTAATAATGATCCAAATGCCAAAATGCAAAACAGTGAGATTACCACTTCACTGGTTCTGGAAAACTTATGCCAGTTTAGCAAAAAAGATCCGAACAGCAGCTCCAATGTGCTACCATCTAACAGCAGTTTTAAAGATTGCTATTACACAGATCTTACAATTAGGTTATTAAATATGTAGATGAATATCTCAGTTTGTGATTTTGGACTCTGGATAACTATTGCTAATTACGATCCAATTGTTCTTTTGTCTAAGCAGGAACACCACACAATGAATATGTGGAGCATTCCACCCCTCCAATGTACCCTCTCCCTTTTCCCTGCCACCTGGACCACAAGCTAAAAATGCACATCTCAAATAGTGGCAAGTATGATGACGATGATGACTTATGGTTAGTTGACTGTCACATCAGCATCACTAACCTGCCAGAATTTTTGTCTAGAAAAAGTTCTTTTACGTGTCAACATATCCACCACGAACATGATGCCACACATTTAAACAGTTAGGTAAGGACAAAACCTTGGGCTGAGAAAGCTTGCTTGTTCAAAAGGTCAAATGAACATTGCAACCTAAGTCTTAACAAAAGAGTATGCTTTTATAGAACTGCCAAACAAATATTTGGAAAAGTATTCATTTGGTTCCAATTAAGAAGTTGCAGGGTATTTTTGAGATAGAGTGAAAGCCACAAGTTTCAAGACATTTATTTATGCACAGAGAACGAAGTTTTACCTAACCTGAAAATAGTCTTATTGATATCACCAATTTACACTATACAGCAATGTATTAGTTCCACAAATAGGAGGGCCAAAATTCCGCAGACCAACCCCGTCAAAATTAATAAAATGGCATTGAAACGATATAAAAGTTACTTTAGTGTTCTTCACAGTCAAAAAGCTCCCCAATATTGCATCAGAGAAAGATATTTATTGTCCACTTTGGTCACCTGTAGTAGATGTTTACGTTACGTTACGGCTGGTAATGTTTGGGTGCGTCATGTTGTTTTATTGTCCAGTATATAGCTTATGTACAGTTTGTAGCTTAGCTTTCGTTAGATTAGGTGTTAGCTTAGCTTTGGTTAGGTTAGAGCTTAGCTTTGGTTAGGTTAACACACCGAATGCATATATGGTTGATATACCGAAGAACGAAGAGCATCGTGGGATCGAATTTGCCTTAAGAAAATGTGGAGTATATGAAGAAGGGAGAAGATTAGGGTGAATACAAACAGATAGCATTGTGTGCGAATACGATGATAGGCAAATTTGCGGTTCGGGGATCAAATCAAGAAAGGTGAGGGACAAGGAAGAGAAGAGACGTAGTCTACAGAGACTGCGTTTCAATGTCTTTAGTGAGCGTTATCTCTAAAATTTTTGTTTTTTGCGGAATTTTTTGGCGGTTTGAGGCATTTTTGGAAGCTAGATTCTAGGTTTTTTTTTCAATCGGTTAATTTCATATTCTTTCTGACATGCAGTTATTAGTTAATACTTGCCTGTAACCAATTCACACAATGACATAAGCAGCACATCGTCACATTCATAGTGCGTTTCCATATTTCAACGGTAAGCGTAAACGCTTTCACTGAACTACGTTAAACGGTTATAAATTCACTTTTTGACATTCTCATCACTTGACCCACGTGCTATTCTTCTTCACAAAACAAATGTGCTACACGTTTTTCTGCTGTTTTTCTCATTCGGTGATTACGTCATTTACGTCTATAACTAATTGCAGCCAACCGCACTCGCAAAAACTAAAAAAAAAATGAAAAGTGGTTTTTGTTATTCTCATATGTTCGAAATTAAAGTACAATCTAATATTCTGATCCTGGATATTTTATCTTTAAAATAATAACTGATGACTGGTTTCCTATGTCCTGTGAGTACCGTGGTAAAATCTTTTCGAGTGGTTGGTCATAATGTATGCTTCGTGTTCAACGGAGCGCACTCGTCCGATAGATGGCACTTGTGGGTGGTACTCGTCTGCAAACAACCGGCAATTAGAATTTGATAGTGGGAAGCACTGGGAAGGCAAGCATGAAATAACCAACACTATAAGCAAGAAAATAAAAAAAGCATATTTTACAGTGTTATTGTGCATTGAGTAACTAAAGTACTTACGTATTTTAAGTCGCCATTAGGGTACGTTATGTCATATGAATTTGAGATGTCTGTAGTTTACCGGAAAAAATGCGAGTAAGCTGGAGAATTGTGTTGTTTCGGCATGTTGCCATGGTAGCTCAGTAGTTAGAGCAACCGGATGGAGATCAATGATCCGTGGTTTAAATCCCGGTTATGCCAGTGAATTTTTCTGTCTGATTCTACTCCTCCATACGACTAGTATGAGAGAACAGTTATTGATTTATATAAATAATTAGCATTATGTATAAATTATTTTCGAATTTATATTATGATGTCACACCATAATTCCTATGGCCATCTCGTTAGTCATGCACAGTTCTTTGGTATTTAAACTCATAGTATCCGTTGAGCCGTATACTCGCTATTCTGCAGTTGGACAAATATTTTTCACGCAAATGATTTCGTTGCTATGGTTCCCAGTAACAGCCACATACAGGTGAGGGGGAAAGAAACAGAGACAGAAAAGAAATAAAAAAATGGATGCAACATAAAGTAAAAGAGGTAATACTTTCTGATTGTTGTGGTACAAAAAGTCTAAACTGTCTTAAGTTCGGTATCACATACACAAGATTTTTACGTAAGGTAAAAACATTCCAAAACAGGAATGAACATACGACGGGGCTAGGCATGGCTGGCCTATCGCTAACTAGCCAGTGAGATCCGTGCGGCGTTGTACAGACGGTAGGTAGAGGCTCGCTGTGCCGAACCCTACTGCTAATTTCTTTGCACGCTCAGAAGATACTAAGGACAGAATTATTTTGTTTTTCCTATTTCGCAAAGCGATTTTTTCTGAGGGTAACTGTCCAAACCCCATGTTTGTGGGACATCTTTCGAAGATAAGTAAAGATAAGATACCTGACCATAAGGTGAAGAATCCGTCACTACCTGTGAAGAAAAACAGACAACACCATACAGCTGATACATTTTATAACTTTCATTCATAAAAGCAATCATCTTTTAAGAGTGGAGACATGGTTTTCAAAGTCGGTGAATATGTCGCCTAGCAAGCGTAGTAGTGATTGCGAGACAACTCTTAAGACGTTACCTAAGCAGGTTAGAAATATTGTTTTTCATGCGTATTCGTTTTTCAAACAGCTGAAAATTAAAGAAGTTTTGGAACATACATATTTCGGTCAGAGTCGAGAATTAACGGTACCAGCTTGTCGTGTGAGTGTCCACTCTGTGACAAACATTGTTAAAGAAGGCAAGCAGTTCACTAAATCAGAGAAGTTCGTATATTTAGTTGAAAAAACGTGCTACCAAATTAGACGATTTTCAAAAGTGTGTTTTACGTAGAACAATTGATTTATATGACAAGGGTGAATATCCTACTCGTTATAAGTACAGTATCTCGGAGGGCTTAACTTGTTTACATGCAAGGCGGTTTCAGTGTGACTAAGACATATCTTCAATTGCTAGAATCACATCAGCGTCACCCGTGTGCCGGAATTTTGTCCCACAAGAGTTCTTTTACATGCCAGTAAATCTACAGACATGGATCTGTCGTCTTTAAGCACACTTAAAAACCATCGGTCTGGGCCGGATTCGAACCCGCGACCTTGGCATCAGCAGGCCAGCGTCTAACCAACTGAGTCACCCAAAGCGACTCAGAAGTTGGAGTATCTACTGTTAATTTATAATTTCGTTCAATATAAAATTTGTTACTGATTTCAAACATATTTCCTGTTGTATTCTGTGATCTGAGGTTTCTCTCTTCGAATTATTTCATCTTTCTCAGTACCGAAGCGAGAGTCAGCCATATTTGACATTTGAATAGCGGTTCTGTTGCGTCAAATTACGTCATCTATAGCACAGTGTAGCTAGATAATCTTAACCTGATCATAACATAAGAAAAGCAGAGGAGGTGATAATGAAATCTGATCAATTTTTCGCGTCATTCTGGGTCATCTGTAACTGTCATCTGGGTCGCGTCATCTGGAACTGTTAGGAACTATATGCATCTCTGGGTTTCGCTGGCTCCTTTCTGTAACCAGCCTACGGTCACACATACACACACCTATTTAGCACGCGCGTTGTAGAAAATCGGTAAAGAAGAAACACAGAAAGAGAAGGGGAATTTTCTGCCTCGTAGCGAGTATGTTATCAACCCGTTCTTGGGAACGCCTGCAAAACGAGGTGATACTGCCCACATGTCAACGAAGTCATTTGAATTGCCTATGTTACATGCGTTGAATTTCTCCATAATAATAAGTTGACGTTACAATAATGAGTGAAATGCTCATTGACAAGCATCTACTTGTTTATTTATTTAGCCGTTTTTCCCGTGTTCTTTCAGTGAGCCGAAGCTGGTTCTTTTAATCGTTGGTTTTCTTACCTGTTTCACTATTTACTCGCTTAGAGTGTTAGTTCCTAATGCCGTCTGCTAACATTTTGGGATACTTCAATAGCCTGGTGGTGGTGGTGGCGGCGGCGGTGGTGGTGGTGGTGGTGGTGGTGGCGGCGGCGGTGGTGGTGGTGGTGGTGGTGGTGGCGGCGGCGGCGGCGGTGGTGGTGGTGGTGGTGGTGGTGGTGGCGGTGGTGGTTGCGGCGGCGGCGGTGGCAGTGGCAGTGGCAGTGGCAGTGGCCGTGACGGCGGCGGCGGTGGTGGTGGTGGTGGCGGCGGTGGCGGTGGCAGCAGGAGCAGTAGTAGTAGTAATACAATAACAACAATAATAATTATAATAATACCGTGTTTTAAATAATTAGTGTATAAATTATGTGCAATCACATCACAAATATACTTAATTATAATTATGATGAAACCATCTATGAAGGGAACGGTGTTTTCGTTGTTTTCTTTTGATTGTCATCTAAAACCTTTACTGGTTTAATTTTTATATCTGCTGATGTGCATTAGTGTCGGAATTATGATTACTTCTGGTGCATTAGACGTGAATTTCACAACTATTTTCCACATTGAAATAATATTCATCTGGCAATAAAAAATCAAGAACCCAATGTCATCAAATTGAAATAATGCTCCTAACTCATGCTGAAATGATACAATAACAGAAATAATATATCACCTCATGTTCAAGTACTCGCCTTAGAATTAAATAAAAACAAAACAAAATTAAAGATGTTATTTCACGTGTTGTTACACGAGGCAAAATAAATATTGTATTTAAATAAATAAAAGACAGAAATTTATCCTACCTTACATTCATTTGAAGTTACAATAAAATAAAACAATAATGACTTGATGTAAAGTATTAGACTTGCCTTCCAGAGAATGATAAACCTCAGGAGTACGGGTTGAAAGGTGCGAAAAATCCAGGACAGCAGATATAGAACAATGCAAATTACAAAAACAGTTTGTAACTTAATAACTTATAGCTTAATGAAATAAAACAATCACAACAAACCATTCTTTGATATAAAATCCCTCACATTTTCTATTTTACCGTTAGAAAAAGTGAATTTGTTACATTCACGTGACTTTCTCCAGCCATTCTTCAACAAACTATTCTTACCAAAGATTATTCTTCCATCTATGCACTTCATCTTAATCGAGATAAACATTTGCAGAAATGGTTTTGTTACACATTTCCTTTGAAGTACAATGGGAACAGGGGAATACAGTAGACTAAAGCACTTAGTCAAATATCTCAAGAGCTGGTCACTAAGTGATGACTTTGAATTCCGTTCTCTTTCAATGACCAGGAGAAGAAAGGGGGGGGGAGGGATGGTGTGGCTTCCATTTGAGAAAAGTATACGTTTATTAAAATTTAATCCTCGCATTAAAACGGCTTATTATGAGGGCATAAATCGTGCCAAATTACCCTATTTCCGGCACCAGTGCCATAACATGAATGACGTAATCACCATGGCAACAAGACAATGACTTTTTGACACTCGTAAAAATTAGCGGTTTCCCTTTTGCTCATGCGCTAAAAATATGCTCGTATCACAATCAGATTATACACTAGTTACATAAATATTTTGCAATAACTAGTAATATCTCTAAAATGGTTCACTCAAAAAGAATGATTTGACATAAATTAAGCACGATTTGCATTTTTGTGTGGTACGATTTTCTCTATGTCTTGCGATTTACTAGTTACACAGAAGTCACTGAGGATTAAAAGTACTTCAGCTATTCGCAGAAAATTCAAAGTGTGAATTTCATTTGTAATGCAACTATCTTAAACATTTTTATTATTATTATTATTATTATTATTATTATTATTATTATTATTATTATTATTATTATTATTATTATTATTATTATTATTATTATTATTATTATTATTATTATTATTTAAATTAAACTGTTGGAGTCATATTTGAGAAAATAAAAATTTTCGAAAGATGTTTGGGTTGGGGAAGTTTGTTGAAAATCTTAGTGCTGCATCCTTAAAAAAATGCCGATTCAAGAGGAATGCTCAGTCTGTTTACTTCAGTGGCGTTGTTGCCGCACACTACCTAATTTACAGTCCAAGTTCCCGTGATATTCCGGTATGAAGTCGAGCGATGTAAGTGAATATGTTTTCTGACAAGTAAATTAAGAAGTTTGTCAGCTTGAACATGAAACTGGAAGAAGAGATGGATGGAAGCGCTTCGGGATTACTGCTGAGAAACAACAACAACAACAATCCCTTTCTGCCATGTATTTGTAACATTGTGGTTTATCTAGCCTCGTGCCTAAAGAAAGAGAAAGAGGTGCAGACATTCACCCCTCTGTGGGGAAGGAACGGCTTCTCTTGTTTCGTTCCGTGGGAGATACATTTTTGAGGAAGTGGCGTTGTCGTCTGTTTCCTTTGTTTGCCGTTAGCTGGTCACTTCTCGGGGTTATTGTTCCTTTAGAACTGCTGGGTCCACTGTGTTACAATGTCTCCCAAAGGGAAGTGTGAAGACGACGTTTGAGTTCCGGACCAAATTGAAAAGAGCAGTACTTTTTTAACTAAGTGAAATTCGTCCAACACTGTGTGTCTTGCTTGTAAAACGCGTATTGAATTTGGGAAAAAACTTAAATTAGAGCGTGATATTGTAATTATTGGCTCGTCTCCTTTGCGTGGTGATAGCGCTGCTAGTTATCAAGCCGGAGACCCAGGTTCGATTCCCGGTACCGACGTGGGGATTTTCTCCCACTGAGAGACCTGGTCTGGAATGCACTCAGCCTCGTTAGGTCCCTGAGGGTCCCCTTGATTAAGAAGTAGTGGCACCTGGTTACAAAGGCCGCATAATCGGCTGGACGGACCCGGGGCGCTGACCACATCCCACCCTCCAGTTCTGCACCCCACTCACGACGGCTGTAGTGGACAGAGGCCAGACGCCTTGGCCCGCTAAGGGCTGTTGCGCTGGGGTTTAGTTTAACTTTTTACCGTAATTATTGATGGGAAATTAAGTAAATAAATGAGAGTTAAAAATATAATTGCAATAAATAATGCATAAAAGCGAACTCAACATAAAATGCAAGAAAGAAGGGTTAACAGATTCTACAGATAAATAGGTAATTAACAATTCGCGTTAAGAGAAATCATTAGTACACGCAATCAGGTAGCGAACATTAGTCTCAAGGGTTCTGGGAAACTTGAAGGATGGTTTACTATCCTTATAAAGTCACGAACGAAGGCTGGAATATTCAGATCTCAGAAGCTACGTAGCATTAACACAGGTTTCTGATACTTGCACGTGAATTTCAACGCAGATAAGACGTGCTTAGCTGGTGCTTACCGTGTCGTTCTAAAGGGATTTTAAGCGTGTGTGAATTTGCTCTAGAATTTACCACAGAGAGTACTAAATGCTAGAAAGTAGGGTAACAGATTGTATAGAAAAATAGGTCATTAACAATTCGCGTTAAGAGAAACCATTAGTACACGCAATCAGGTAGCGAACATTAGCCTCAAGGGTTCTGGGAAACATGTAGCCTTAGTCGCAACATTTAGTGACTGAGACAGGTAAACTTGCTGGGCAAACCTTCTGCAATTTAAAGTTTCGGATTTTTATAAGAAAGGTGAACTTAGTCTTTTAAAACTGACTGTCGGCAGCTCTATCGATTGCTCTATTTAAAAAGTTTTAAGAGATATTAAAACTAATTCAACATCTTAAACTGGCGTGCCTTTACAAATAACACCCACGTGTACCCTGAGATCTAAGGTCTTTGAAGTTAAGACTGCAGTAGCCAGACACATCATCATCATAATCATCATCACCACCATCATTGACGGCAGAAAAC
This sequence comes from Tenodera sinensis, assembly GCA_030765045.1. Taxonomy (NCBI): domain Eukaryota; kingdom Metazoa; phylum Arthropoda; class Insecta; order Mantodea; family Mantidae; genus Tenodera; species Tenodera sinensis. The sequence goes on along the minus strand of CM060965.1, from coordinate 29,596,706 downwards.
TTGATGTAGAGTGAAGCACACGAAATCAGTATCCACAGCAGGCGGACGTCTTTAAGCTGTACTTCAAACATATGCATGATAATATAAATTCCATTGTCCTGCCGGTTCAGCGATGAGAGCAGAATTTGTAAATAAGAGAGCCTCTCTGGTGGGACAAACATGCGCAACATATTTCGTAGCAGAAACCCTACTTTGAAACCTGGTTTTCAAATTTCAGAATAACACAGCAATTCATACCAAGTTCAAGGAAGGGCTTTAAAATCCAGGTAACCACAAATTTATCACCTTCTGGTGATCTCCTTACCTCAGTTCCAGGCCCTACAACATGACTGCGATATTGTTGCAGCATTGGTTCGACGTATATACTTGCATGGCTAAGAGAAAAATCTGATGTGTTGCACTCACTTGACTTTCTCTGTCCATTCTACAGCAAGTATCCTTAAAATTGACGTAAATTGTGTGCTTTAATTATATCTGCATTTTTATGTAGTACAATTTGGTCTATCTTTTACAATTTAGCAGTTATGCAAAAGTCATTCAGAATAACGAGGACTTCCGAGACTATTCCTAAAAAATGAACATCATATACATTTCATTTATTATGAAAATATAGTGTTAAACATAAGATCATTTAATTAAAATCGTTAGTCATCTTTGAGAAAATTAAAATATTCCATAGGTGTATAAACGACAGTTTGATACGGAGGAGTATTTTGGGCATGCGTGCGCGCGCGCACACACACACACACATACACACACATTCACACATGCACGCACAAACATTTTTCTAAAAATGTATTTTTAATTAATGGAGTGTCAAAACGTGTATTTTCAGTGAATTTCGGTATCGAATTTTTTAGTGGAAAACAATAGCAACAGCTATTAACTGGCTTTTGTTTATGTGCGCAATGGCTGTGGAGTAACAGCTGTTTTCTACTGCATAGCATTGTTAACGAAGGTTTCATAATTTATGAACTGAAATTAGGTATTTTATAGCCCATGTCCGTCAAACAGAACAGGGCTTTTCAATGGTAAAGTTATTATATCACACTATTAATTCACACACCAGAATCTGGCCATACACAGTAACCTTCTAGTTTAGTAAACATTTTTCGAGTGCAACTAGGAATCCAATTCCGATTGCTCGCACATCAGACGTGTTCAACCGACCCGACGGCGCTGTAGGGTTAGTCTCCATTTTTTTATTACAACAGATAACGAAACGAACTTCGCGTCTATTAGTAGATAATTCCTGAACGGGCATTAAAAGGGATAATTCTTTCCAACAATTTTTTGATTACTTTACTTATTGAGTTGCCGGATTTTTCAACATTAGATTGAAAATTCTACCCACAGAATACATGACACAATAATACGGTAAATATATAGTTAAATCAGGTCATCTCCCTGACATCATATTGAACAGCGATTCCACGATCGTGATACGTCCGATTGAATTATTAGCAAAAGCTCTTACGTATGTACAGTCACACAATCTTCTCCACCTAGTATAAAATCCTATATATCCATACTAATGTTGTGGCGAGCACATTAAGATTCCAGTTGGAAGGCCTGGCTTGAAGCTAGCCCTCCAATCTAATTATGGTAGGAGGTTTAGACAGGAAGGCTACCTCCAAACCGCGGCAAAAGAAAATTGAGGTACTGGATATTAGAGGCCTGCACGGGCCGATATTCTTAGGTTTGGCCCGGCCCGGCCCGGACTCAACCAAGCCCGAGCCCGGCCCGAGCCCGGCCCGAGCCCGAGAAGAGGTTATAGTGCCCGGTCCCGAGCCCGGCCCGGCCCGATTATTTAATTTTACTATAATTATTATTATGACATCATTATTGTTATTATTATTATCACTATTATTTGTAACCTTTCAGCAGAATAATTATATAGAATTCCTAGTAATGGAATGTTGTGATAATTGTGCTATCCTCGGAAAAATATATAATACATTATTTTGTATCTTTTAATTTTCAAGCCCGGGCCCGGCCCGAGCCCGACAAACATTTTCCAAATTAGGCCCGAGCCCGTGCAGACCTCTACTGGATATACAAGTCACAGCCCTTAATCACGAGGCAAAAGTGACAAGCACACAATACATGGTTCACACGTAAATAGGGTAATCCACACAAAATGCAACCGTTTTAATCAAAGTGAAAAACATTTGCAAGTTCAGCTTGTAGAAACTATACAAGATAAACGACAGTGGATGAACGCAATGCATCGATTTTGTTTTTAATGTTCCATTTATATATCACCTTTAACATCCAAGTTTCTGTCGGCCGTTTTTTACCTTTGTAAAAATTCCACAAAACAAACTTCGCTCCTTTTACGGTGGTTTTTAATCTTTGGGTTGGTACTATTACTTCGGTTTAGCACATTATATTCATGCACATACATTCACGCTCCAATTCTTACTTCAAGACTATGGAAGCTGCCTGGTACAGAGAGTTTGAGAATTCTTATACTTTAATCTCAGCGGCAGTAGGGATGTATTATGATTTGATTATGAATCAAGATTGTTTCCGAAAATGCCTTTAACACTTTATTTACTAATGTGGATATTACCAGTCTTCATATGATTCATTTCACAAAAAATTCACTAAACAATGGCGGAATTCATCGTAAATAAGCAATGGCCGAACGCAACAAGCGATCTTATAAAGTCTGTATCACTGTTTAAACTAACAACAAATAGTTGATTCAAATCAACTCCATTTGAAAAAATAATTTTACGCATAAACATCCACTTAAATCTCAGTCTCTTTCATACCACAGCACATATATTTTACATCTTCCATCGTTAAACTATCAATTAGTGGCCATTTTTCTTAATGATTGTCGAGTATTAAACAAGTGAAGTCAGCCTACATTGCCTCTATTTTCACAGTCAGAATAATTTCAGAGGGCTTGCACAAATACTGCTTCACTGGGAAATAATCCTGGCTAAAGAAAAATTCCCACCCTTCAGCCAGGAATCGTACCTGGGACCTCTGGATTTGAAAGTTAGCATCCTAACCAGTAGACCACAGAAGTAGTCCCATCAAACTTTTGTTCTAACAAAAAAAAAAAAAAAAAAAAAAAAAAAAAAAAAAAAAGAAATCAAAATCAATATTACTTAAAAGCATTAAAGAAGCAAGGAATAATGCATTTTGGATGAACCATCATCTTCCATTCATAAAGCATGCAGTGAAAGTGCAAGTAAATAAATAAATCAAAATATTAATATAAAGCAATTGAGAAAGTGGAGACAAAAATGTAAGTGGATCCTTTATTTTTTCTTCTTTCCAACAAGTAATTTAAATGTTTCATGAAATTAACTAATAATTTAGTTAGTAAACAGACATTTAATGAAATTTTTTTATGTTAGGTATTTCAATCGCATCCATTGCACGTAGTTTCTTTTAGACAGATTTTAGAGAACTTGTGGAACTTTGGTGAGCCGCTAGTTCATTGTAATTCTATGACGCAACGCAAACAATACGAATGCGAAAACTCTCCACTTGACGATAGTCTGGCTGCCGGCCGGCCGGCCGGTATAACGTCACGTTTTGCATGAGATTGTATTGTAATGGTGCACGAAAGCAAAAAAGGCCGTCTAGTCGAACGGCGACGGACGGAAACGAACAAGCTCGCTGACTCGGCTCGGGGTGCACAGTCGATGTGCTGCAGTTGGCAAGGGAGCAACCTCGCGCAAGTAGGCAGGTGTTGAGCTGCCAAGATCAGCTGTTGGCCGGGTCTAACGTCACTTCACAATGGACCCGATCAGGTGAGTCTTCTTGTAAACAAGTCTCTAGGAATATTTATGTCTATAAATGTGCCAATGATCTTACACAGTACTAGCATGGCCTTAGTGGATGTCCCATTTTGTTCTTCTGAAAGCCTTAGTCAGATGGAAATTTTTACGTTTATAACAAAGGAAAGATGCCTCTGTTGTGATCAAAACTTCTTGGGTACGCTTATAACACTTCGGCTTTAACAATATTGTGGTGGATTCTTTCCAAGGTTGGCGTTTGTGTGTATTGATTGTGAAAATATTAAAGCTACGTTGCTGCTACTTAAAGATACACGTTTAACAGCCTGTGGAGTTTTAAACACTAAGTCAACAAAAACACAAATTCAGAGTAGTTGAAATTTTTCTGCACATAAACATTCGATAACAAGAAAAGCTGAACTGCCAATAAAATTGGAAAAAAGAAATTTAGGGGAACAAATCTAATGTGTTGCACTCTCATGACTTTCTCTACTCTTGTACTAACTACTCTTACATATTCTTATTTCTCTACGTTCTTTGTTAGTCGAGATATACATTTGCAGAAGTTACCTTATTGCTAATTTTCTTGTAGGTGCAAGGGAAATATGGGAATTCAGTAGGCTTTGAAAAAAAAAAAATTCATTTGGACATAAATTGGTATTTTAACAAGATCTACATTTTTTGTATAGTAAGATTTGGTCTATCTTTTATGGTTTACGAGTTATTTATAAGTCACCCAGAGTGAACATGACTACATAGGCTATAGCCACAAAACGCAAAATATACATTTCGTTTGTCATGAAAATATCTTAAAACTATGGAATTTTAATCAAAATCGTTTGAGCCATTTTCGAGAAAATCCAAATTTTTTTAAACATTTTCCATATAAAGGGTAGCTTTGAGTGGAAGAATTTTCTTCAAAATCTTTGTGTCGCATCCTTGAAATACATTAAACTTAAATACCAACTTTGATTTTAACCGACTTTTCGTTTTTGAGTTCTGTTGTTCACATACACACACTAACACACGCGCGCGCGGACCTTTTTCTAAAAATGCTTTTTTGGATTCAGGGGGCCTCAAAACATATATTTCCGGTGAAATTTCGATATCGTATTTTTGGGTGGAATGCAATACTTTATCAACTTACTATATACAGCAGAGAAAGTAAAAATGTAAATATTGCAACATGTGTATTTTTATAGAATAAAATATCAGTTTTATGCTGAAAATCCTGAATGTTATACTTAGTACCTCTGCAGCATTTCAGTTTCCATATTTTGCATTCTGGCTATAAAATTCAAAATAGTCGGTGAAATTATTTTCTTCTAGGTAAAAATGAAGTGAAACGTAATTGAGAATGTGTATTAATTTATTGTTCGCAAATAATTCAAATAGGATACACATATTCCAGGATAAGTGAATCCTGATCCTTCAGCAGTGTTCAGTTTATAAGTATATATATATAGGTGACATACAAAGGGAATGGAATTTCAGTCATTACCAGTCTTAAAAGATTTGTCTATCGCTTAAGCCTACAGTATTTTCCTCTTTTCATTGTTCTTGCATGGAAACATAATAAATCCATTTCCACAATTTTTTACCTGGATTAATGTGAAGGATTTAGAAGAACAGGCGTTTTTAAGAATAGTTTTACAAGAGCGAGTAGAGAAAGTCATGTGACTGCACATTTTTAATAGTGACCTCTTACTTCATATGGCACCATAGGTGGTGACACTGATAATATGTGAAAGAAGGGACATTTGGAGAGAACTTTTAGAATACCTTTCTGGCATTGCCAGTTACGAGGACTAAGGAAAGAAAACCCTCAATCAAGGGAAGACGGTCCTGGCTGGATTTGAACCGTAGACCTCGGTATTCGAGTCGGTACTTCTGCTACGAGCACTGCCAACTTCGGAAGCGTTCGTAGCCGAGGTAATATTGCTGTATTCCTCGTATTCAGATTCGTGTATTTTCTGGCGGAAATTATACATAAAAGTAGATATAGATAATTATTACACATGTTTTGGGAAATAATTCTAAAACTTGTGTACTCATAGGAGATACCCTATAAACAACAGTTAATGTAGTACTGATTTGTGACCAAATTTGAAATGTAGTATTTCTCTGCTACGCGAGACGTTTCGAGGTCATTGCCTGTGGTAGCTTTCATAGCAAAGCACGAACTTAACAGGTAGGTAGGTACCTAGCATGAACAAATAACGGTCCTCTTTAGAACCAAACAATGCAAACTGGTGTTCAAATACATTTGGGTCTTCCTATAATCTTTCTTTGGCCGCATACAGCATCCATAGGTTCATTCGAAAGCCCGTTATTGCTACTTCATTTTGTTTCAATGGTTTTTCAATTTTTTCTGTTTGTTTCTTTTCTTTCTTTCATCTCTTCTTTCTTTCCTTCCTCCTTTCCTTCTCTCCTTGCTCGCTTCCTCCTTTCCTCCCTTCCTCCCTCCTTCCCTCCTTCCTTTCTCTCTCTCTTTCTTTCTATGCCTTTCTTTGTTTCCTAAGTTTATTGTCCTTTAACCCGGTAGATCACATCGGACAATGAGTGAAATGATACTCGAATGAACCCGAGGTCTATAGAACTTAAAAGTTACCCGACATTTATCTTTTCAGGATAAGGGAAAACCTTGGAGGAAACCTTATTTGGATAACTAACCGGGATTTGAACTCGGGACCTCTTGGATATGAGGCAGACATGCTACCCCTCCCCCCTCTCCTCCACAACAGAAGCGGCGCGCATAGTCCTATTATTTTTATTTGACGTCTACTGGTCATTTAGTTTATGTTTTAAGGTTCTTTATTTGTTTTTATTTTATTGTTTTTTCACGGAAGCGAACATTTAAAACTACATAAAACTAGCTTACGATCTTTTCTTAAAGAGCATATATATGCAGTTACTATTATCTAGTGAAATTACTCCAAGCCTACAATTATAGTTTACAATTCATAGATGGGATTCAGTGTTTAGATAGCCGCCCCTACTACTGTCGACAGCATGCAACCTTGGCATACCTCGGTCATATAGTCATTTTAAATGGAATCTTGGCGACTGATAAAGCAATGTAATTTCGAGGGCCGCATACTTCGCAGTGATTCAGTGTTTAATGTTGTTGGACCAGATAAAGGCAATCTTATCATGTCCGGAAAAGGACTACTTTTCACAAAAATTTTATTTTTTACATATTGGCTAAGTGCAGTAGCAATCCAAAAGTAAGGAAATGCGTATTTAGTTAGAAAATAATCTAGATCGTAAAGAGAAATTGCGCAAGTAAACAGCAAGTAAAATTATAATTTTTTACAGAGATATATAAATACTTTCTTTTTAAATAAAGGCATGTTTTAAGGTTCTGCACGGGAAATATTGTGCTGACGCAGTTTTAAATAGGAGAAAAATCATACTCCTAGGAGGCTTTGTTTGAGTAAGAGATTGTCACTGCGTTTGGCGCGCATACACATTCTCTTGTTCGACTTCACGCCCACGCTGCCGTCGGCCCACGCACACAGCTGGGAGACTGTTGACGACGGTTGACAGCCACTCCTGGGTACTAAACCTGAAGTTCTGAGTCTGCCATTGTTTCTCTACCAAGAGAAATAATCCCTTGACCCAACTCTAAAACCGAGTTCCTGTCGCTAGCCTTTCCTTGCCAGGATGATGCAACAAGTTTGTCTCGTTGGGATATTGTGTTCTTACGCAACGTTAGTAAACCGGGATTGCTAGCACAAGAGCGTATGTTTTTAAGACAATGTTACAAATCCCACTTCTGACACCAGTGTGGCCAATGACGATGTCCAGTTACTGTTTTTCGTCACTTTATTTCTCTTCTAAAACTGAAGCACAAAAGCATAGTTCTGTTTTACCGTTAACACAGTCTCCAATACGTCATGACCTTGAAACTGAAGGCTGTTCTGCGATCGTAACCTTGACACGCACTTAAATGTCTTTTTCTGGATATCTGCTTCCGACGATCACGCTTACTAAAGCTACTTCACGCAGCAAACAACTCCGACGCGACGACTCAAAGTCCACAAGTGTCTGACGATACCACATTCTCTCTACACTGATTGTACACAAGATGTGTACAGATGTCTCGTTCAACACATAACGACTACATCATAAAAAAACTGCCCTCATTCGTCTCGACTCGCTTATATATGCGAGAATGAGTAGCACGGATTTTTCTCGAAATTGACCATCTCTCGAACCTCTGGTAAATAAGTAGGAAGTCTGTCGAATAATCTAGAAACGCTTGTTCTGCTGCGCTCCATTGTTAATGTTGTTTACTGGTCGGGGAGTAGTGTGACTGGCGGCTGCCAACCGGCGTCGCATTACTTTAAACTTAAGCCGTAATCTATCTCAGAAAACGCTCCGTAGAGTAGAACACCCCTTCTAGTCAGAGGCCTACAGTAATTATCCTCCAGCTTTGCAACAGTTTATAGGTACAGATAAAATACAGCGCAGCCGGTTCGAACTATTTTGGATCACCCGCTAGTTTAAATTGATTTAAAAGTAGCGTTGCTCCAGAAATAATCACATGAATGTTCTTGGCATGAAATATTAATAGTGTGTTTATTGCGCTGTTGCTAGAGGGTTCTTTTGTTCTTACAAGTGCTATAAGTGGACATCAAGAGCGCAACTTACAGGTTATTTATGGCCAGTCATTCGCTTCCGTTTCTAAAGGTATACCAAGCATGTCTAAACACATAAACAGCTTTACAATGCTATAAACTTCGCACAAGGCTTTGATTTATGTTACATGCTACTTCAAATGGGTTGTTCTGCTTTTCTTAGTGTTAGAAGCTGAATAGATCATTAATACGATATTTATACATTTTTATTTTTTCTACTGGTAAGTAGGGGAATGTCGAGATTTCATCGGCAATATATGTTTTGAGACCCCCTAAACCTCCCCCCCCCAAAAAAAAAAGCATTTTTAGAAAAAGGCCTGTGTATCTGAGTGTATGTGGGTCTGTCTCTCAGTCTGTGGACAGCGTAACTCAAAAACGAAAAGTCGCTTAAAAACCAAACTTGGTATTTAAGTTCGAGAAAAGGTGGATTTCAAGAAAAGTCCGTACTACTCATTTTCGCCTATATAAGCAGGTCGGGATGGCGAGTGAACCGAGTTCTTCGGAACCGTTAAGTGTTGAACAAGACAATTATTAGCATTTAATTTTAAGTGTTTGTACAGTCAGTGTTGAGAGAATCTGTGTATCGTCAGAGACAGTTGCAGACATTTAATCGTCGCATCGGAGTTGTGTGAAGCAGTTTTATTGAGTGTGACCGTCGAAGACAGCTCTTAGACAGAGAGAACTGAAAGACAGTGAAGTATGTGTCAAGGTTACGATACGATAAAACAGCAGTGAGATTGTAAGGTCTAGAAGAACTTACTGTAGATTGTATCAAAGATAAAGCAGAAGTGTGTTTTAGTGATTCAATTGTATGGAAAATAAACTGACAAAGTAACTGGACTTTGGCATTTGTCACAATGTAACTATTATGCTTGTTTCAGTACGCACTGTATGAGTGCAGGGGACCGTTGCAAAGCGATACATACGAATTCATAATTTGTATTGTACCGCTAATTACCATACCGTATCACTCCGTGCATGTAAATGATTCAGTTATCGAAGTTCAAGGCTGCATGCGACGTCATAAATTTCGCAATGTTACCGACACGATCGCAGACCGCATTTCATTTTGTGGTCATTTCTGTTATGCTATTATGTGTAATTACACTAGTTGCGAAAGCTTGGACTATAACGACAAACTTTGCTTCTTCCCTCGGCAGAATAGCGCCAGGGTGACAAATTTAATATTTGGGTTGCCGTAATGTATTTCGGAGAGTAGCTGGGGTGGTAAAAGTATTCATAGGAGAAACTGTGGTTCGAAACGCAGCCCAAATCTGATGCTTTCTTTTAATAGTTCAATAAGCAAGAAAAACTAATGAATTAATAAAACTTCTAAATATTATCTAACACAAAAGATCCACACCTGGGGCAATTATTATTAGTAGTTGTGGTGGTAGTGGTGATGGCGGCGGTGGCGGTGGTGGCAGAGGTGGAGGCGGCGGTGGCGGTGATGGGGAGAAGTCACACATTGTGTCATTTCCCCTACATCGTACTCTTAACACCGTCCACTCGAATACACACGGTTAGCTATCAGGCACGCCACCTCAGAGAACCAGCCAGTCCCTCGCATTGTGTCAGTGCTGCAATCATGTTGCATAACAAGGTAAAAATGCTTCAAAGCCGAATCGGAACATCAATATTTTTGTGTCCTAGTGGAAGTAAAGCATTGGCAAAGGAAAATGCACGCAACGTAATCACAATCATGTAATCACAAAATCAGTAAATTGTGTTTTTATTCGGTTCCGCCACTGCACGTCTTGAAACTTATCTTGTTTGTAAAGACGTGTGTATACAAGGACAGACAGAATCGAAAGAAAAAAAAGGTGGCCTGCATTCCGTGATGGGGTGAAAGTGGAGAGGGTAAATACTCGATTGTATTTCTGTCATTCCTTTTCCCCATGCCTACTATAGTATTTAACCAGTTCACTCAGTCATTTCTTCCCCACTTTGCAAGCGTCCTCCCACTCCTGATAGTGAGTGAGCACTAACGCGTTGTCAGGTAGGGCAACTGTAGACGGAGACACGTAGAGCAGAGTGGGAATATACGTGCGCAACCTTGAGTGGACTGGTCAGAGTGAAAAAACTGTCAGTCGGTAATTCCTATTTTGCAAATCTTATTTTGAAAGAACACTTCTGGATTATAGATTTGCCAGCACTATATTGTATACGGAGTTGTATTAAGAATACATTTAGCAAGTGTGGAGCACTTGTGTGGCCATTAAAATAATTGCGAATCAACTTGTGGAACACAGTGACCTGTACGCCTTAAATTCAACAGTATGCGAACCTGCAAGATAATGTATGCGTGACTAACGTAACTGCGGTCATAGCTTTTCCATGAGTGTATTGACAGAGGAAATGTCGCCAGATATATACAACCAGAGAGCTCTACATGTACTGTGGGAAATGTGTCACAGTTGTTGGCCTTTGGTGAATTCCAACAGCTGGCGTTGATTCTGCTGAGGGGCTAGACACATGGCTTTAATTGCATAGACGTCTTCCTGTACTACCTGCTTGAGAAAGTTGCTGATAGATTGACCTTATTTGTGGACTTTGGGTTCACGGAACTGCTGAGTGCAACCGGAGTGTATCTGATGCCGAACAGATAACTTTGGGTACCTTGCTGTTCAGTGCATTCTTACCTTCAAAGTTCTCAGGTGTTCCCGCACATTTCTCTAATGCAAAAAAAAAAAAGTTTTTTTTTTATTTCAAAGACAGTCGCATTTATTGTGATGCCGAAATTATTGAGGGGTAAGATTATCAATTATATACAGAAATGATAGGCAGATAGATACTTTCCGCATGTTAAAATCAATGTATAATATAATAAGTCTGAGCTAGTTATTAACTAGACAATTTAAAAGTAGAGATATTGAGTTTGCTAAGTAAGTTTAGCAAACTTGGCTTATTACAATGCTAAGATATATTTTGTACATATTTTTGGCCGATTATCAGCAGCCGCAGGGCTTAAAGGCCGCGCTCGAGTTATATAGATTTAGCAGTCGTTGCCAGCGACCCTTCCGCTTAGTATTTGAATGACTCACGGCAACATGCGCTTTGATTATTATTATTATTATGGAAACAGTTATTTTAAATCGTCAGAAGTTAGCAGATGTAATTCAATAGTTACAATTTCCCATAGGAGGTCCAGAGATACGATGCAAATACTTTCAAGAAATTTCCCACCGTAGACTATCCTATGCATTGAACATTTTCCAAAACCGAATCCCGGAGTTGTGACATCAAACCAATTAGATGCACACAGCTAGAAGGTGGTGTTGACAATCGTTGCACTCTGGTTAAATTGTTTCCTTATCCTTCCCTCTGCTTTACTCCCCTTGGCCACGACCTTTGTTCATAAGTCATTGCTCGTGTGTCCGACTTGAACACAAATCAATAAGTGATTGGCACACCCAGGACTTGTGTGCAGCACAAATGGTGAAAAGGTTCTGCCAACATCAAGTAAAGAAACATACTAAAATACACTAACAGCATCGGCACATTTCCGTGCACCGGACTGAACCTAGCACATCTTCGTAATACTAAAAGTGTGGATTCGAGATGTAAAACTGATCTACGGATTTTATTCGCTTTGCACGTGATGAATGAGATAATGTATCCTGGATTTTACGTCGAACACATGTTAGGCACGTGTACCAATAGGGCAGTAATTGATATGAACGCAATAATCCCTTAATGATGTTTTAGTTTGATAAGAGATACGTTAGCTTATCAGATCACCGAAAGAGTCCGTGATAAGCTTCGTAATAACGGATCCAAAGACGCAATATTGTGTTGTATTAGGTAAGAGGATTTTACCTCTCAATCACTAACGCAATTGCTTTATTTTATCAAATTTCCTAAAGAAACTTAATCCAAATGGAACTTAAATTTACGACGTTGTTTATGGGCCCTGGGAGATGAAGGCTACTGATTTACTAGCGGAATCTGCTTTCTGACGTATTTGCCTATCAACATTCGTGCTTTACAGCATTTATATACACACACGAATACAAAATATTCATCAAAATGCTACTACTAAATGCTTTCCTATAAATTACTGTCATTAAGAATGAATCTAAATATTAAACATTAAACTGCATCGTTTGTTCCTTACTTAGTTTTTATTTCGCTTTGTTTTAGTTTATTAATTCTAAACTATAGGTCATTAAAACATATGGTAAACCATTCGCAGGCTGCCTCCATTGCGATTTGCGATTTTATCTAATTTATTTTCTGTTATAGCTAATCTAGCATGTTCCTTTTCTAACACCGAAACTGAAGTTTCAAATTTATTAACGATCGCGTGTAGCACCTCCCTATGATCTGAAAATTGGTTGATGAATATTAATGTTGTCCTAAGTCAACAATTTCCCTCATTTTTAACTAAAATTCATGAAAATCATCTATATTGCCTAATAATTGTATATTTTCTATTTACTATTTTATTTTCTCTACATCTGTGTTGTTTAACACTGTCACAACTTCTTGAGCAATTTGAATTGAGGCATGTTCTCCAGCGCGTAATAATAGGTTCTGGTGAAAGTGGGACATCCAATGCTGCTGCTTTGAAAACTTGGTGTTTTAACAAATATCTTCCTTACACGAAAACACCAGCTTATCTACAAGTGTGAAATTTGCACAAATTGTTTCTGCAGCCAGATTTTGACCACACTATATATTTATATGTGAATAATCTATAACTATGCACGTAAAACAGGACGCCACTGCATGCGCGAAAATGTAAACAGATATACGCACCTCCTCCTTGCTATACATGCGCTGCCTTTGAACGCCAGTAGAATGCCTCCCAAAGTTTCGAGGACGGCATAAATGGAAGTGAATGTACCACTGGTCCCAGTAATCTTTGTCACTCACTTTCACTTTTGGCATTGTTCCACGAAAACAAAACCTTCGCCATATGTAAGCGAACTCAATGACCTGTCAACAAAGGAACGATCGTCATTTGTGAACCTGCTGCCAAATTTCGGAACTGGATTTCTAAAACAATGAACTTGAGACTCACTGCTTTAACGTGCAAGTTAGAAGGATACATTTATCATAAATCAAGTGTACTAAACAATGAGGTTAAAACTAAATTAAATATTATCTTACGTTTAAAAGCCACAGTTGAAAAAAATTCCAATAACAGCCACCCTCATTCATACTGCTTTCACTAGTTCGCAGAGTACTACGTTACGTTGTTTTCGACTTTTGCTTCTAGTGACAGTTGTTTACACATTTGATGACCGTGCTGTACTTCTGACGTCATTCATACTCTGCGTCCAGCATGCGAGTACACATCCCTCCGGCCTTTACTTATTTCCTTGCAGGAAATACAGTTGGCTTTGAACGATAGTCAAATCTTCAAAAGCTTTCAAATTCCGTTCTCTTTGTACGGCTAACATATGAAAACGAATAACCATGGAAGATCTAAATTTTTTTGTATAGTAAGATTTGGTCAGTCTTACGGTGTACCAGTTATGCAAAAGTCAACAAGGGTAAACAGAACTAGGTGGGCTATAGCCAGAAAATTCAAATTATACATATTATTTGCCATAAAAATTATCTTAAACATACGGCATTTTAATCAAAATCGTTAGAACCATTTTTGAAAAAATAAAAATGTTCTAAAAAGTTTCCATGTAAAGGGTAGTTTAAGGTGGAGGAATTTTCTTCAAAATCTTTGTGTCCTGAAAGTGTCAAAGTCTTCGTGAAATATATTTAACTTAAATGCCAACTTTGGTTTTTAACCCTGTTTTCGTTTTTGAGTTATGCTGCTCACAGACACACACACATACACACGGAACCTTTTTTTTTTTTTTTTTTTTTTTTTTAATGCTTTATTTTGGATTCAGAAGTCTTAAAACATATTTCGACATTGAATTTTTGGGTGGAATACAAAACTTTCTCTACTTACTATGCGCAGTAAAGATAGTAAAAAGTGTTCTAAAGTGGGAACGAAACTATATAATTAGATGCTAATAAACTGATTAAAATAACTGATGTAATGTTAGTCTTAGGAAGACTTAAGTCATCAGTAGTATCAAGTTTATAATACCCCAATTAACAATTAAATACCAAAATGAAAGGTTATTACTTTCTCCATTATTTGTCTAAAACTTCTACACCAAAAACTACTCCCACAAATTTCTGGAACTTTCGAGAGGCATCTGGCGGCCGGCGTGTTTTTACAAGCTCCAGAAAGGACCATGTAACGTCATCTCTGCTATATAAGTAGAAGAGGCAATGAGTTAGGAGTTGTGGTTACATACATGATTCGGTCAGTGAGTGTGAGACAGCTGTCTGTGTGATATTGTCCTGAAAGATACGTCGTGTCGAAGTGAAGAAGCTTTTATGAGTGTTGGGTGATTGCATCGTCGGAGTTAGTGGTTGAGAGACAGAAAAACTGGGTCTAATGATTTTGATTAAAATATATGTTTAAATTACTTGTATTATAAATAAAATCTATATCTTGACTTTTCTAGGAATAGGTTTTAAAGTCCTCTTCATTCTGAACTGGTTTTATAATTTGTAAACCGTAAGAGGTAAACTACACAAAAATTATAGATATCGATAAAAAGCGCAATTTATGTTAAGCATTTTGTGGCTTTGGCGTCTCCGAAATATTCTTTGTTATTGGTTTGAATTTTCAAACATTTATACTTCTACAAAGTGCACATTTCCTAGACGGTGCTATGTATACTTAACATTTGCACACGTGTCTAATTAAATCAATGTCTTTTTGTCAATTGCATGACAAATACCGATGCAAAACTTTTTTTTTTTCGTAAATTGATTTTATTTTTTACGAAATGTTGTTGAGATTTAGAGCAACGATGACTAACATAAACGACTTAACAAGATAAGATCACGCTAATACATTAAGTTGCTCTAGTTCTGTCCATGTGCAGCAGAAAATTAGTGCTGATTAATTAAAGTGACAGTCAAATGTTTTCCTGAGGCTGTTTGTCTCTGTTAGCAACAGCTCAGCAACCCAGTTGCACTGTCAGTTGACTTCGGTGGTCAGCTCTCTCGCAACATCTCATGACTGACTTACTCGTCTACAAACTATTATTCTCCTACTTGTTAATAATGCATAATGTAAATTTGTATTTACACACTTCGTCGTCACAGATAGATTTTTAAAGACCCTGTCACTATGTGATGGCTTTGAAACTACAAGTTCTTCTCACTGCCACGCGAAAAACAAATAAACAAAGGCAAAGTGCAGAAACAAAAAAGAAACAAATTATTTCCCGTTTGAAAAAGTATTTAAATATTTGAAAATTTAAACCAACAACAAATGGTTAACTCCACAAACAAAATTATTTTACATAAATTGCGTGCTTTAATAGGATTTACATGATCTATGTAGTAATATTTTGTTTATTTCTTAACATTTAACAATTATGCAAAAGACATTCAGAATGTCACACATTCTTGTGTGTTCTTTCTTAGCGTAATTATTAGTATCTTTGTACCTATGTGGTAATATGCCTCTTTTTATATTTCTTTCTAAGGCAGCCTTTTTGCTGCTTGTTGTTCCTATTTGCATGAAAACTCTTGTCTGCATTCTTTGGTGATGGAAAACCTATTACTATGGTATATAAATAAGACTTTATCTTTGTTTTATTTTTTAACCTTTTATTCTGATTCGCAATCATTTACAGCGATCTGGAATTACAGATGCACTGGACATATAAAACTTTATCTTTCTCGTGCAGATTTCAGATACACTATAATTATTATCTTGACACTTTTTCAAAGCATTCTTATTTTTCCGTAACACAGGGAATACTGTCTCAAAATCAAACATATAAATTCCCATTTTTCATGCAAATATTTTAAATGATACATGATATTTTAAATACAGCAATTTATGAGAAATAAAACTTTTCTAAACATCGTCCATGTGAAAGGTGAGTTGGGGTGGGAGACATTTTTTTAAAAAAAAATCGTATGTGTTGCTCTCACATGACTTTCTCTACTCTTGTACTAACAGTCCTTACAAATTCTTATTCCTATATCTTATCCGTGTTAGTTGAGATAAACATTAACAGAAATTATCCTATTGCTTATTTCCTTTTAGCTGTAAAGGGAATATTAGAATATCGCTTTGAGCGATAGTCAAAACGGTTTGAGATCCCGTTGTTTGAACGCTTAACATAAAAAAATGAACAACAATGTTGCAGACTGTTCTCTGCACATTTTCTGCCCAAACACACACTCATACTGTAAAGGCAGTAACTTTTTCTAGAAACATGACTGTGTATATGTCACAAAATCCTTGAATATAGCGGTTGAGAAGTGCAGAATGCGATCTTGAAAATACAAATGTTTAGACTATAGCGTCGGCCAGATGGAAGGATTAACTGTTTACTAGAGGACACTTGGGAGAGATAGAGTAGCAGTTTCCACACTGAAGGAAAGGATTAAAACAAAATATCCAACTACGGCGAGTGATGGATAGTTTTCTAAAGTGGTGCCAAAACTGTATGGACAACGACGGTAGACAGTCTGAGTATCTCCTTTCATAAAGACTTTAAAGGTAGTTCTAAAATTGTATGACTTCATCCGCACATTCCTATGACGCGGACGAACAGACAAAACACCGCGCAGGCTGTTCGGAACTTTTTTGCTCTTCCAGTATTTTGAACTGCGCTGCGTCCAAGAATGCATGTTGCTTACTATACCTGTTCACAAAATATCTTGCAGCTGCGCTCACTAATCATTTACATTCTTTGTCTCAAATACCGATAATGATAAGATAGTCTGCGAAGTACCTTATCCGCTGATTTATAATCTTTCAGTACTCAGTATATTTTCGTGAGTGTTATATGCAGGTTCGTTTTCTTTACTCAAAGAACACCATCTCATTCTTTATATTTGTGAACCGATTTTCAGATTGTCATCGTTCAATTTGTTTTTATTATTGTGACAGTGAACTGCAGATTTTAACTTTTGTTGGAAGATGGATACATTTGTTATAAGAGGAAAGAGAAAATTCGATGAAGAAAGTGACTGTGATGATAGTGTTGAATTACCGCCAGTGAAAAGTGCTATAACGGGTGTTTCACTACGACACATGGGGGAAAATACTGCTGAAGTTGAAGAGCCATCTGTGAGCAAGTCGAAGAAAACCAGAAAAGTGAGCTACAGGTATTACAGTGAATCTTACATTAAATATAGATTCACACAAAGTAAATGTAGTGTAGAATCTTCAGGTAGCTTACGTGGTTGGTCTATAAAAATTATCTCATCCAGCAAAAGAATAATAACATTTACTCTTAAAGCACGTGAATTAATACACCACTACTTGTAATACAGAATCATACTTTTGCATGATTGTTTTTAGGATAATCAGCTATCTTATGCACCTCAATTATTTAGTTATGTATACCAGTTTACTAGAAATTAAAAATGTTTCCAAGTCAAAAAAGTAAAAGTGTGAAAAATTTACAATTGTTTGTTTTCTTAATATGACTAATATGCTTTATAAAAGTATTATTGCGGTTTAGAAAGTCTGTGTGCTATATTCCTGTACTGAACATTTCAGCTCTTCATTTCTTCCCACCTGAGGGAAGGAAATGATGTAAAGAAAATCGTGGTAAATGAGAAAACAGCCCAGTATTCATGTACCGACCACGGAAAACTATGAAAAACCCAAGGTCAGAATGGGCAGTCCATAGGATCGAACTTAGGACACTTACCGCGCAGCCATCTTGCTCGACAGTAAGACACGGTAAACGAAGCCAGAAATACTTTGTGCGTTTCCGGGAGAACCTCATAGGAAGCCTACCATGTTTTCTACCTGCTGTAATTAGGCTATCATAAAGCTTGACTAACCTGTCTCGAAGATTTTCTTTTGCAATAAAATGTCATAGAATGTTGTCATTATGTCCGTACACATATAACATGACTGATAAGATTAGTGAACGGGGCACGAGACAGGTAGATCCTTGGCGTGACCTCGGGCGCAATAAGGTTACAGAATCTTCTGTGTCTGACTCAGCAGTGAAGGTCACGTTTGGTAGGTCAGGGAAACCTTTACAGAATGTCGTGGAAAAGCCGCTCCGCCTGCCAAAAACCTCACAGCTGCCAATATCCGCCAAGTCATGGCGTCCTCTTTCTTGCGTGTAGCTATACTCTGCGTCTTCTGATCGATTTCAGTTTAGTAGTCCATAATTAAATAACTTACATTAACCATCATGAGAAACAAAACACGCTGGAGATCCTGTTATCAAAATTAACCTTGTCTTACATAGGAGCTAAGCTCATTTCAACGAAACTTGATTAAGGGCAATGAACGCAGAAGGAATAATTATAAATTATAATTATACTGCCATTGATAAATACATAAGAAATTTAAATTTACTTTTTCTCCCTTTAGTGAGAAATAACACGAGAAACTATACCGAATCCTGGTAGAATTATTCAATGGACTGCCTCTGGTGTTTAGCTTCTAATATTAAATTCCGTAGGTTCTAGGTGCGATTCCCAGCAGGAGCTTGCCCTGCTGTGTGAAGGGTCCCGGGTTCGATTCCTAGTTGGAGGATGGGAATTTTTCTCTAAGCAAGATTTCCTATCCTTCCCAGAGTCTGAAAGTATTATGACTTTATTCTCCTTCAAGCATTTTCACAAATAGACAGTTCCTTTTTCTGACGTTAACACACTCTTTCGTGATATTACAACTGACAACTGTTTCTTCTCATAACATTGACTCAGTCCTTTCACTATCTTTCTTCATTTTCTCTCATACACTAACTCCGACGGTACAATCACTCGACGCTCGTAAAAAAACTTCTTCACTACGCACGGGACACACACATACACACACCTGACTCTAATTCTGTCAAACTGCTATTTCCTCACCTCCTTATACAGTGGGGATGACGTCACACGGACCTTTCGCGAACTTCTTCAAACACGCCGGGGATGACGTAGCCGGATCTTTCTCGAAGATTCTGGAGAAAACCCCTTTTGGTTCTGCCACTTGGTTGTTGTTAGTCACGTGTATAGGGGAAACAGCTTATTGGTAGTTCCCAAGAATGCAATACGGTCGACATAAAGCAGTACTGCCAACGTACATAATAAATTCTATTATCTGCCCGACAACATCTTCCCCTTTCTGGTGTTTCGGAGCGACTCCCCGATTTCGACTTCAGCATGTCGATTTCCCTTCGACTGGAAGCAAAGTTCCTATTTTGCTTACTAAGGGTGACTGGGAGTGTAGCGAAAGATAAACACTAAAGAAGTGAGATGTAATAATGATATAAAAATTTTTTAATGTACAAATTAAAATTTCTAATTACATTACAATGAAAGCAGAGCAAAGGGAGATGGGCAATATACAGCTGTTGACCTTACCTTCGAAGAGATTTCTAGAATCCGAAGTGATATTTCGACAGAGACCTTTAAAGATCAGAGTGTCACAGGTTGCTCTTACCACGTGAAATTGACTCTCCGCTGTCAAAATTCGAGGGTTTAAATAAAAGATTACAGTTGACACTGGCAGTTGAGTGAAGCCTTTGTCAGCACACGTCAACTAAAAATAAGCTGACTTCACGTGTACTGCGGGAAAGCAGTAATCGCAAAATCTGTTCCTGCAACATGAGCTTGCAGGAAATACCTAACTTGCGCGTCTGCTAACAGAAAGGCGCATGTCTGGACTTCCAAAGTGAGTATCTCAATTCTATAAATGTATACTTATCAGAAACTTACAACAATATAATCGTCACTATACCTCATCCCCTCCTGATAAATGCGAAACATTTTTTTAAATTTTTTATGCCAACCAATTTACTGCTGGTGTTTTTAAATGCACTATTAGCATCTAAAGGTTACTGAATCCCGGGACATAAAGCACTTAAGTCGCGCTTGGGGTACTTATCTCTGATGTAAAATGCCCTTGTGGTCTACCGGGAAAATACGAATTGGTTGGGGAATTTAATGTCATACTAAGTTCGTCAATGGTAGCTGCGTGGTTAGAGGCCGCTCGATAAGCTTGATCCGTGGTTCAAATATCGGCTATGGTATTGAATTTTTCATTCCTGACTCCACCTCTCATGAAGTAGGGAGTTTGCCTAGCTGTTCCGTTTAAGCTTGTTGTCTGTCTCTCTCACTCTTGTCGCGGCGAATTACAGCACAAAAGGACAATGGCTCTTCACCCTCGCTATACTAAACAATGACTTGCAACGAGAGAAGCATCAGAAAACTAAGCTCGAACCTCTGCAACACTTTTCCTGCACCTAAACTCTCCCTTCTACGAACGGTATTTAACATTGCGTTTAAAACAGTTAAATAAAACAATTTCTTACGTCACTAAATTACTCTTCTTAAGATACACAAGTTGGTGCGAACATTGTTTGGACATAAACATGATTTAATTACACTAGATATTAAATTATTATGTTTGTATATTAATGATAATTAGCTTGAATTGTCAGCCTAAGGTTAAGGTTTCAAATCCCGTTTGTTTGTGAGTGACCAGTGACGTTTTTTCATCTTGTTGAAACTCAGGCAATACCAGCCCACTTAAGTTTACTGATGGGAAAGGCGGCGCAGGGGGGGGGGGGGTTCATCCCTGTTCTCCGGTTTCCCCCATCATCTCATTACACCGGTGCTCCATCTTCATTGTATCATAATGTCAGCGCCTGCGGTGCCGCATGCAGTAAAAGCGGGCGTGAACCTCAAAAACACCAGAAAAAACTGAATTATTTCTGATTCCACTTGCGAAAGCTCCATCCTAATATCTATTTTGTAATGAATGGCGTCTGCTGTCCAATGCCTTTCATGTTTGCGGTTAGAGGTCTCTAGCGGCAGTTTTGGTTGAATAATTTGTACTATAAAGACGAATCCACTCTGAGTCCTGAGGCGACATTTCTGTGTAAGCCCTCTAAAATAGTTTAATACAAAATTATATAGGAGGCGGAAAAGCCTCCTAAACTTACGAATGGTAATTATAGTTGGTAAAGTGTAGATTCAATTGTCTTCTTTCCATGGCTTGTGTAGGCATCACACCGAAAAGACGAAGCCCTCATTAATTTAATAATTTGTGTAAAGCGTTATTTTAGACGAACGTTTTTGGAAATGAAACAACGCAAAATAACGACACATAGAACAAGTGTATAATCAGTGAAGCGGTAAAGAAGAATATGAACCTATAAAATATATATAGTCCGTGTTTGTGGAAGTGTGAACCCCGTAGTGTGATATAAGAAGGACGCCAAGCCATGAAACTGTGTAATTTGTGTGCTTATATATTGAAATAAAAGCAAACGAATAGTATATGACAAGAGTTATTCAGGCTGGCCGCTGATCTAGCTCGGCTAAAACAAATTACGCCATTCCTTACCATCACAGTAGATGGTACCCAGCTATTATAAACCTTACAGTCCAATATGTATTTCCGTGTCTTTAAAAAATGCATACATAAAGCTGATAATACTAAAAATCTTGTAAAACGCCAGAATAAGTAAACTATAATATAATTTGTTATTTCTGCGTATTACATTTTTATGAGCGTTAATTTACGTGCTAGAATTTTTCACCTTTTAAGATGGAGATAAATTCCTTGTGGGGTTAGTTTAGGTCAGTTGTGCAGCACTAATACCCCGTCCTTTATAAGATCGGTGTACAATCCCTGTGCAATACAAGATGAAGCAACAAAAGCAATATAAACGTTGTCGCGATAGATACACATGCTTTCGTCGTTCGGAGGATCCCCGTACCTAATTGTTGATAATGCATTTCAGATACATTAACTGTGTTACATAATAAACAGGGTGTCCCAAAAACACAGACAACACTGCTGTGCGGGATGGCAAACTGATCGGTTTTTAAGAAGGAACCGCTGTCCGGAAATACACGGTTTGGGCGCTGGAGAGCGTTCAAGTCTGAGACAATGAAAACAGCTAGGTTTTCTAGTTGGATTAAATTAAGAACACACACACGCACGTATCTGAACTAAAGCGCTGTGAAAAATAATTGTGGATTGAGAAGCAATACTTACCTATTCAGGAAACATCTGTATATAATTATTAGGCTACAAGTTGTGAAACATCAGTACTCAACACATAATAAATTAGATATTTTGAGGTCAGTTGTGATTTGAATGCCTGCACTCGCAAATGACCTCGTTTCAAATATGTGAAGAAAGAAATGCAAATAAAGCTATAATTATTTCTCTGCGAATGCAACTAAAATATTTAAATTGAGATGACGTTTTATTTGCTAATATGGAACAAGGACTGTAACAAAACTGTTCGGTTATATGCTGCAAATACTGCATCGCAGGTAGTCTGTTCACCAGGTCATGTACCAAACACACGCACGCACGCACAGCTGTCTCACTGATACACTGACCGACTCATATCTATAACTCTCTCTTCTGCCGTTTCCTCGCCTCCTTACATAGGGAGGATAACGTAACATGGACCTTTCTCGACTTCCACAAACACGCCGACCGCCGGATCGAAGGTTCCAGCAACCTTTCGTGTTGCTACTTGATTGTTGTTAGTCACGTGTTTCCCTGTGCCACCGGTATGGGGAAGCTTCATCGTGAGCGCCTTTTTATAGTGTTTAACGCCTCTTTTACTAATACAGTTTGTACTTGTTCCACACATGGAAGGTACCCACGTGTTAATTTACTGAAAACATTTTAGGTAATTAGTATATTTTAAATAGTTATATTTTGTGCCCTACTATGACTGGTTGTTCACATGTTGAGACAAGGCTATCTACAGGCGTCCTCAGCCCCTCCCTCCTTCCGATGAACACCACACAGTCGTTCGTGGACTCCGCTGAACAATTGAGAAACTTTGGTATTCGAAACTTACACCTTATCATAAAAATAAGAAACGATTTGTTCATCACTGTAAAATAATGACGTCTCTTGCTTGTGAAAAGAATACTTCGCTTCTTGAATAATTCATTACACGCAGGACATAACCGGATTATTCCACAAAGAAAGAACAAGAGACAGTGTTTGCTGTCGTCGTCGATTTTAGACAGAGTACATTAAGTTGCAGGTGTAAGATAGGGAGATATCGACCAGATAGCTTAAGTGAAGCGATAGGCTTCTGTTTTCTCAACGCTACATACAGCCACTAAGCGCCCACAACATGACCCAAAAGATATTCTCTACTGCATTTCATAAACGTTATCTTCAACATGGTTTGAACGTTTTATAGTAATTTAATTTACAAATTCCATACAATACCGCAGTCCATTCTGTAGCCACTCAGGAAATAAACCTCAGTTAAAAAAAAAAAAAAAAAAAAAAAAAAAAAAAATATTCTCCTACCCTCTATCATTTACTTTTACATAGCTGCTGGTAACTATTATTAAGAACGATTATTTTTAACTACTTTATTTTAACCAAGATAATTCTTTGCAAAAATAGTTGTCATAACTGTACCATTTCTATAAATGTAGCTTAGTCATTCTTTATCCTCATGATCCTGGTTAGGACAGTGGTACAAAGTCCTGATGATATTATATTCTCATCGGTCCTTAACACGTGCAAATTTTCAAGTCAATCAGACAACCCTAAGTTAGTGAAAATTACGTTGAAAGATTCTGTTACATTGATAAATGTACTTAAGTAATTTTTTATCCTGATGATCCTGGTCAAGGCATTAGGACAAAGTCGTGATATTGTTACATTGCCATAGGTCCTTGACATGTGTGAAAATTTTCAAGTTAATCAGACGAATTTAAGTGGGTGAAAATTACATCGAAAGATTCCGTTACAGACGCACACACACATAAAGGAAGCTAATATAAAGTGTATAGTAATTTATAGCACTCTTGTCACTCTGTAGATATATTTATTTTTGTCAGCTTTTGACATCGTCATCAATTATTGAGGATGGCAAATTCATAATAGCAAAGAGACTAAAATAGGTGAACGTTAGTTAACGAATGATGTTGTGTTTTTACGGCTATTTGCAATAGGTTTGTTTAAAAAGAGTGTACCTCTCTCTCACACATCCCTTTGAAAAAAAGAAATGAAACAGTAAGTTGGTCGATTGTTTCAGTTTTAGAACAAGGCCACAATCAGAGGAGGAGAATAGAAAGTTTGGGATCATAAATTCAGCTGATGAAAATGGTCCAAGATGAACAGTTGACTTAATCGCCCTCTCTTACAAGGACACACGGGGGAGGGGGGAGTTTAAAACTTCTATACCGCTAAGTTTAGTACTCATATCTCAAACTATTCAACATATCAGACTGACATTTTTATACGATTAGATACATAACTGGTAGATGACGTCATACATGTGGGCAAAATTACTCCCAGCCCGGCGATATCTAGCAATAGAGCTTTATCCAATAACAAAGGGATAAATATATGCGTTCATTCCTTGTTTTTAATTCGATTGGATTATAGAAAACGTTTGCCCTTCGTGCAATTTAGAACAGTTGGAGAATTATGCATGTGAAAGTGCTTTCAATATCGGATTAATATGTCAAACGGCTATTTAGGTTATGCAATCCATTGACTTCTTATATGGTATTTCAAATATCGGAGACTTGTCAAAAACATATATTAAACGAGCGTTACATAAAATATTACATTATGCAATAACGATACGATCTTGCTGTGAAAATATACGGAGTTAATCATTCATAAACAAAATCAATAAATTATATAAGGTAATATCTTGATATTAAGGTCTGTGACACCCAATTACTGTCATAGTAATGAACACAGAATGGGGAGGAAACCTGAAAAGCTTGACTGAGCAGTGTTTTTGCTTTGCCCGAGTACGCGTTCTTCTTAGATACTACAATCACAGCACACATTATTTCCAAATGTCTATCCCAGAGAGAGTAAAACGACATTTGTATGAAAAATAGGCACTGCAAAGCAGCGCAACAAATGTTTTAATTCAAATACACAACTGCAGAGACGTTTGATTATATAAACGGGGCTGTAAAGTTTCTTTAAATACTAATTTTAGTATACCAGCTATTTTCCTTTGTTCTCCATCACTACTTGGTTTTGATTAAAATGCCATATGCTTAAGATATTTTATGGCAATGAAATGTATCTTTTGAATTTCCTGGATATAGCCTATGTAATCCTGTTAACTCTTGATCACTTTTGGATAACTGTAAACCGTAAGAGATAGGCCAAATCTTACTATACAAAAATGCAGATATCGTTAAAACACACAAGTTGTGTCTTAATGCACTTTTTGTGAAGTGAATAAATTCGGAAACATTCCTCATTATTTGTATGAGCTTTGCAATACTTAAACTTTTCTCAAATGCAAGGTCTTTATTCATTTTTTTATTTCTTGGCCATTCAAAGAGAACGGAATTTCAAAGCTTTAAAAGGTTCGACTATCGCTCAAAGCCTACTGTATTCCCATATTCCCCTTGCACCTATAAGAAAATCAGCAGTAAGAGAATTTCTGCACATGTTTATCTCTACTAACATGAACATAAGGGAATAAGAGTTTGTAAGAATAGTTAATACAAGAGTAGAGACATTTATTGAGTGCAACACGTCAGATTTTTTAAGTTTAGAAGTTGGTGTTCATGTTGTGGTGAGCAGATCTTCACACAGCAAAAGAACTGTTCATTAATATTCTCAGTATCCCGACAGCAAGTTAGTGTAACGGAAGAAAAAAACCTTGTTTGACAGACATTTCTATAAAAGGAATACATCCTTTTTGTTTTGAAAGCCGTATTTTATGTTAATATTGTTTTGTAACTCAATTACTTCTATTTGCAATGACAGCACTGTGTTATTGTCATGCTACAACTTATTTTAGCTATCTTCAAACAGTTCGTAATAAAACAGGTCGTTTATACCAGAAAAGGCTCTTCAAGAAGCAACGGAGAAAATAAATGCGCACATACATATTGCAAAGAAACAAACGACTGACTTAAGCGCATGGATGTTGACAGAATTGACAGAAGTGCCAATTTGTAGAGCAGAACTTCCCCTAAAAGATGGGCTAAGCTTTACCTCTCTACTTTAAATTACACAGAAATTATCGCTTTTCATGTGTGAAGTATTGCAGAATTCATAGTACAAAATGGCAGGTGCAGTATCACATTAATATGTCACTAAAATATAAATATTGTGGCTACCCTGATAAAATATACACCAAAAAGAAATTCCAATTAATAAGGCTGTACTAACATGTAAATTTTGGCCATTTGCGACGTTGTCTCCTTTTGAATTTGTAGAACAAAGATTTGGTGATTGTTTAAATAATGTTCTGCTGTTACTCGTGATTTGTTTCCCTTGAGCCTCAGCTCATGCTAATAGAGCCGACGACTAGGCAGGTGCGTCGTTAGCGGACTTAAGCAACTGCTAATTTTACCAAGAAGTATGAGATGGCAGACAACAGTTAGTAGGCAATTTTCATTGATTGCCAACTCTCGGCGACCAGGCAAAACATAGCAAAGTTCAAAGAAAGATTTTAATAGCAAAAACTTTGATGTTACATGTGTATATCATTCTTACCAACTGTCGTTTATTACTATAGTTGGGGCATTGAACCTTTTTTAAATAAATTGCAAAATATTCAAAATAAATTTAGAGACAAAGAAATTATACATGTTTGCGATTGCAATGCAAAGTCTACATGGTGGTATAGTAAAAATCCCGACGAAAGAGGAGAGAAATTGGAAGAAATTATTTCGGAATTGAATTTATATGTAATGAATAAATCTGGAAATCCTCCAACATTTCAAAATAGAGCAGGGGCGGAGGAAAATATAGATATTACTTTAGCTTCTAGCAATGCGGAGAAAAAAATCATTAATTGGAGAGTCACACAAGGTCAAACAACAAGTGATCATAATTTGATTTATTTTGACTTTCTGCTGGAGAAGAAGATACTTCAAGAAGATGTAGAAATAAGATATAATTTTAAAAGGGCAAATTGGGAACAAATGAGGCAAGAATTTAAAGAATTAGAATTACAATATACGGGATTATCAGTTGACTTTGATGCAAGAAACCTAACAGAAGCTATTAATCTAGCGGTATCAAGATCTGTTCCGAAATTAAAGATTTTTAATACTAAAGAGAAAATCTGGACAAATAAGTTACAAAAGCAAAGGTCAATAACCAGGAAATTGAGAAGAATTGATCAAAAATCGAACATATATATGGAAAGAGAAGAAAATTTGAGGAAATATAGGGAAGCCAAAAATAAATATAAATTATTATTAGAAGATACAAGAAAACAATACTGGGAGAAATTTGTTGAGCAAAATTTAAAAACGGATATCTGGGGACAACCATATAAAATCATTATGGACAAAATCAAGAAACCGGAAATATTAACAACTTTAGATAAAGGAAATGGACAAATGACAGAAAGTGGGGAAGAATCGGTAAAATTATTGTTACATACGTTACTGCCAGATGATAATCAGGAAGAGGATAATGATATTCATGTGGCAAGAAGAAATCAGATGAATTTGTGGTATAAAGGAAGTGTTGTTTATCCATTTGATTTGATGGAAATAAAATTAATTCTTGAAAAATTGAAAAAGAAAAAGGCACCTGGTCCAGATGGTATTGTAAATGAAGTCTTATATAATCTACGGGAAGAAATTATTTTATTTTTGTATTTTTTATTTAATGACTGTTTAGTAAGAGGAAGATTTCCAAATATTTGGAAGGAAGCCAAAGTTGTGATCTTGAGTAAAGGAGTAGATAAAGACAGAACACAACCAAAATCTTTTAGACCAGTATGCTTGTTAAATTCTTTAGGCAAAATATTTGAACAATTAATTTATAAAAGGATGATGGAATTTAGAATAATGATAGGGATGAATATGAAACAATTTGGATTCAGGAAAGGATATTCAACTGAGGATGCTATTTTAAAAGTACAAGATATTGTGTTAAAAAGCTCAAAAAATTATGTAATTGGAATATCTGTGGATATATCTGGTGCTTTTGATAATTTATGGTGGCCGTATTTTTTTGGCATCTTAAGAGAGAAGGAATATCTAGGTACCATATATAATTTATTAAAAGATTATTGTCTAAATAGAGAAGCATACATTGGAGGCTCAAATTACATTAGGAAGCAAATTACTAAAGGCTGTCCTCAGGGTTCTATTTTGGGGCCCCTTTTTTGGGATATTTTGTCAGAAAGTCTCTTGGAACAATTGGAAAATGATGGAAATGTTTTAGATATAATTGCGTATGCTGATGATATTGTGATAATGGTGGATGGGCAAAGCAGAAGGGAATTGGAAATTAAAGCGAAGGAAGTTACTGCAAAATTATCAAATTGGTGTGAAATAACCAAATTAAAAATTGCACCAAATAAATCAAACTATTTGCTCTTAAAAGGAAACTTAAAAAGGGATCCAACAATAAAAATTAATAATCAAAATATTCGAAGAGTAAAAGAAGTTAGATATTTGGGGATAATGTTGGATGAAAAATTTAATTTCAGAAAACATACAGATTATATTAGACAGAAATCTGAGAAAATAATGTTAAAATTGGCAAGAATTACTAAATTAAATTTTGTACTTCCCTTACAGACCATACAAATTTATCACAATACAATCTTTGCCTCAATTATTACTTATGCTGCAGCAGTTTGGGCGGAAAGAATGGATAATGTGCAAATTAAAATGCTGCTAAGAAGAACCCAAAGAAAGATCTTATTAAGGCTAACAGGAGCAGTAAATACAACACCCACAATGGCACTGTTAGTCTCTACAGCAATATGGCCCATTGATCTATTGGTAAAATTAAAGGGAGCAAAATTTTGGCTAAAGAAAGGAAATTTAGAAAAGGTTTATAAAATTAGTGGTGTAAGAACAGATAAAATTTGGGAAGTAAAAAATGCTTTGAAAAATAAATGGCAAAATGAATGGTCGGAATGTGCTGCAGGTAGAAGAGTTTATGGTTTTTTCCAGAATATTAGAGAAAGATTAAAATTAAATTTCATTCAACCAACAAAAGGATTCGTTCATTATATAACTGGACATGGACCATATAAAACATATTGGAAAAAAATTAAAAAAACGAATTCTGATATATGTAATATCTGTCAAGTACAAGATAACCCGGAGCATGCGATCTTTGAATGTGAAAGGTATGAAACTATGAATGTAGAAGAAAGGAGGATATTATATAAATGATATAATTAGAAATCCAAATTTAATTGAAAAATTACAGTTTTTAACCAATTATGTTAGTAAAAAAAGCTTGGGAAACTGAAAACATCGAGGTAGAATGGATTGAAAATGAACAAATTGAAATAGATGAGATAAGAAGATCTTCTAGATTACGAGACAGGCAGAGAAGAGGAAATGTAGCAATAGAAGGCATCGAAAAAGAAGGAGGAGTAGGCCAACAAAGAGAACAGATAGAAATTGAATAATAAATAGAGAGAAATGATTTAAATCAAGTAAATAGAAGAAGATTTTTTGTAGTCTTAACGGGTAAGCAAGAATGGGCAGAAAGAAGAAGGATAAGATCAAGAAGAAGAGAGGGAGAAGCATATGCCGACTATCGTAGGAGACTGCAAGAGGAATGAGGCGGAAGTAATGTGTGAGAGAAGTTTGCTGTTGCAGGAGAAGGAGGAGTCCAGCCAGGGGAAGATGGAGGCCGTTGCTAGGCAACTGAGCAGCGGGCGGGTTGCAGAGAATAAAAAGTAAATTTGTATTGTGTATAGTGTAATAAAATTTCATAAAAGTTAACTATTTGGATATGTATTCATAAGAAATGTATGTTTTTAGAAAGAAGTGAAAATCTAGATTATTAAAAAGATTAATTATCTAAATCTATCTTTAGGTGACATTTTATTTTTCTTTAAAGTTAGTATAATTATATTCCGAAAGTAGATAAATATTTTTATATAAA